>CALNHX010000788.1:221818-285529 GCA_940337035.1 Agriotes lineatus
CTTGTTACGGTATAAAAAGGACTTTACGACACCCACCCAAGGTGAGCATCGCACCACGGAATCAGTCCTGAAAACATGACACACTTGCCCTGAGATCGGTTCGAAATAGGCTAATAGGCCACGGCTGGAACGCTCAGGGAGTCGGGCGTGAGTCACACGATACGTTCTGGGCAAGCGCGTTGTGGCATAATATATACAGGGTATGTCGAAATTATGAGGGCGCCACCAAGCCTGTCGTAACCCGGCTAACCGGGCCTGGACGGTTAGACGGGAGCGAAGCATGCAAAAATACTCCGCCAATAAGATTATTCAAGAGTTGCAAGGTCAAACAACAACTTCGGGATTGCCTTAAGCAAGGATTGTGATTAGGTGTCCATCCGACCACGACTACGCAGCTGTCCCACTCACCTGCACGCTCACAGCTTCCTCGTTCCGTCGTACAATAATTCGTACAATAAAGGGGGGTCTATCTGTAACAGAACATGCACAAACCGAAACAAACAATAGTTCCCTTAACTAACCAATCATATATTTCACTTCGAGTTACAATGGGGTAGCAGAATGCGTCGCCCTGTATCTAACCTTACTCTATAATTAAGGGCACCAGCTGGCACGCGCGCTCTAAGCTTAACGACAGATGTTGAACATTAGTGAACAGCAATAATAGGTACAAAGATACACATTGCCTTATGCAAGGGCAGCGACGATTTACATTAGCCTTCACGGCCTGAACTGTCTGCAGTCTGAATGAATACACTAGCGTAGTAATGAGTAGTAATGAGTAACACTCGCGTTCACAGCGGTAATCAGGTTAAAGGCACATACCTTAATGCGTGGGCGGCGAGGGAGCCTGGTACAGCTGAGTTGCGACGAGCTGCAATCGTAGGTGGTAGGTACCTTCGGTGTTACAACGGCGAAAGGGGGTGAATGCATAACCGCCTCAATGGCGACGGGAGACGCGTCAAGACGCGTACAACGGGACGACGAAAATGATGGGGGCCTCACTCGTTCTGCTGAACCAAATCCTCGTAGGTCGAGATGAAGGGGGCACGACCCCTCACTAATAGTAGCAGGAACTGGGCTCCAAAACACCCACGTTACGCCGAAGATCACTCGACAAATTTCGAATCACCACCACCACACACAAGCGCTCTCTGCCACGGGCTCTGGAAGACTCACCGAGGGAAGCGTCGGCAAAAGGTCACCTTCGCCGCGTCCCCCACGTGACTAAACCACAGCGAATCGCAAGGCGATGAAATGAAACCAACCAATGCGGGCCACGCTGGTATCACGCCGCCACAGCGTGCTATTCAGAATTCAGAAAAACGCCATCAGAGGAGAGCTCCAACCGACGACAAATACTGCTTTTTAGGCTAACTATGTGCGAAATCGTGATTCTGGAATTAGGCGATGGAGCCAAATAAAGAGCTAAAAGGGCTTAGCATACGGGCGCGCTGCTCTAAGCTTAGGCGGCTATTCAAAATACCAAAATGACCTAACTAACGGCGTGAAATGCAATTAAGCATCTGAAATAGCAAAATGACTTAACACTCCCCTTACTTGAAAGAGAGTTCCCCGAAGTCTCTTATAAAACAACGAGGCATTTTGGCTGCGGCGCCACGAGAACTCAAACGGCCGGAAACGCTGATACGATAGCTGTACCCCCAAAGGAATTACGCACACCGGCCACCAGATAGGGTACGACAGGAGGGAAGAGAGAAGAGGGAGAAGAAAGACTGGATACGCCAGTGGAAATACGAAAATTGGGTAGGACCTGGCGGTTCGCTGATGGCTAGTACACACTCCCCGGACCACGGAAGACGGGCGACAAGAAAACTAGCTGTCCCAAAAGGAGTGGCGCTCCGCCAGGGGTCCACAAAACGATTCGCGTCTGGCTCCCTCGGGGAACCAAACGGGCAAAGACTAGGCAGGCTGAGGACAGTCTCGCCGATCCGGCTCGACTGCCCCTCCCAAAATAGGAGTGCCACCACCACGGTTCGCAAAACCACGTCGATAATCGACCACCAAAACGACAAGACAAACAAAATATAACCGACCAGACCCGAAACGGGTGTGGCACGCACTGCGGCGGCGGCCACGAAACGCCGACTGGACCTTAACACCGGGTCCGTGACGGTCGCCTAACAGTGCGGTTTTGGAAGGTGGAAAGAAAAAGAGAACAACGGGGTTGGGTAGTCGTCGCCGGGACACGGTAGATAGTAATGACAAGGGGAAAAGAAAAATAAAGATAGAGCATAGGGAAGGAGGGTTTGGGGTTCCAAATTGGAACCGTGAAAATATCTAATAATAAAAAAAACGCGCGGTTAGCGCTCGTCAAAATCGGGTCAATAGAACGTCTTACTCCCATGCACACTTCCGACCAACCGTTCCAACAGAACATGGGGGGGGGGGGAAAGGATAAGTCCCTCGTAACCTGTCCCGCAAGCCGCCTGAAGAGGGCACGTTGCGCGTCACGGGATCGGCGCATTGTGGGGTTCCCCCAACAAGGAAGCTCGGGGAAAGGTAGGTACTACTGAAGATACGGCTCTAGGCCGGCGGTATGGCCGTCAAGGCCTACAAAGAAAAAGGGAGGGGGGTTAGGGAAAACGGGCGTTAGAAGGCTAAACGTCCGTGGGATTGGGTTTTAGGTCTTTCGCGTGCCAAGTGCCTTTCGGGGCACCGGTCTCGTCGGACAGCTCGTAAGTGGCAAGCGAAACTTGCCGACTGATATAAAACGGCCCTATAAATTTTGGAGCCAACTTGGCGTTAAAATATTTCGCCGCATCGGAAAGTACGTAATTTCGTCGCCAGACGGTATCGCCAACGGCGAATTGAGCCGGGCGCCTTCGCAAATCGTAAGTCGCCTTGGAGGCTTTGTACGCCACGTCTAGTCGCTTGACTATGTCTTCATATACCGACCTTAACGCGGGAGTCCGTCGTAACAAGTCTTCGCGACTCTCTACTCGTATTTGTTCCGAAACATCCACCTCCTCGGGGTTATTGGCGCGCGTCCCCTCTAACTGTATCTCTCTGCCGAAATTGGCGAAATATGGGGTCATGCCGGTGACTTCGTGTACTGCGGTACGCACTGCGCAAGCGACTTTCGACAAATATTTATCCCACTCCCGGTGGTTGTCTTTCACGTACGACGCTAGCATAGTTTTTAATACTCGATTAACGCGTTCGACGGGGTTGGCCTGCGCATGATAATGCGCGTTAAAGATGATTCGTGATTTATACGTATCGGTAAGCTGTCGGAATTCTCTACTGCGAAACTGTACGCCGTTGTCAACCAAGACGTACTGAGGTGCTCCAAAGAGCAAGAAAACATCGTTCTCAATTTTCTGAGTCACCGCGGTCGCAGTGGCGGTACGCAACGGGAAGAAAAGGGTAAATTTGGTAAAGTAGTCAGCCACGGACAGAATATATACGTAGCCTTTCTTTGAACGGGGCAACGGCCCTACAATGTCGATAGATATCATTTGCCACGGCTTATCCACCACGGGGTGACGACACATCAAGCCGGCCGGGCGTTTTTGTTCGGGTTTCTGCGCTAGGCACGTCGCGCAACGGTTAACGTAACGGGTCACATCCGCCTTAAGTTTAGGCCAATAATACTGTTGAGCGATACGACCGTAGGTCTTATAAATGCCTAAATGGCCTGCGGTAGGTTCGTCATGGTTTTTGCGGAGAATTTCGGCGCGTTGAGGCTTCGGAACCACCTCTTTCCAACTCGCGCCTTCGTCCAATTCGGGATATTTTACGTTAACATGTTTAAACAATTTCCCTCGCGATAGTTTCCACGCCGAATACTTGAATGGTCTTTCTACGACGCGTGTACACATGCGCCTATACCAACGGTCAGTTCGACTGTCGTTCGGTGCCTGAGCACCGGCTTCGGGTTCTCCAGAATCGACAACTGAGACTACATCTATTTCGGGTATAGCACGGGACAGCGCATCCGGAACGACGTGGTCTTTTCCCTTCCGGTGTTTGATCGTGAAGTCGTATTGTTGGATACGAACAGCCCAACGGGCGAGTCTCCCGGTGGGTTCCTTAAGATTATTTAGCCAGATAAGTGAATGATGGTCAGTAACGACTGTGAAGTGAGTGCCTTCTAAATATGGGCGTAACTTCTCTATGGCCCACAGGACGGCCAAACATTCGCGTTCCGTAACCGAAAAGTTACGCTCAGGTTTCGTAAGAGTCCGACTAATGTAACAGATGACTTGTTCTTGGCCATCAACGGTCTGAGTCAGCACGGCGCCGATACCAACATTGGAAGCGTCCGTCTGTACGATAAACGGGAGAGAAAAATCGGGACACGACAAAATGGGTGCCGAAACTAGGCAATTTTTGATGGTTGTAAATGCGACTTCGCATGACTCGGTCCACTCAAACTTCTGAAACTTTTTCAATAACGACGTCAGCGGAGCAATAATGGCTGAGAAACTTGGTATGAAACGCCGATACCACGATGCCATGCCGACAACTCGCCGTATCTCCGAAACGTTTCTAGGTCGCGGCAAGTTAAGAATCGCCGAAACTTTATCGGGGTCGACTAAAAGTCCTTGGGCGTTAACGACATAGCCCAGGTATCGTAATTCTGGTTGGCAAAAATGGCATCTATCACGACCCAGTGTTAAACCAGCGTCGTTTAGTCGCTGCAATACTTCGTCTAGAATCTCGACGTGCTTTTCGAAAGTCGGGGTACAAATAATCACGTCATCTAAATAGACAAAGACGTAAGGTTCCAATTCGGGACCCAACACATGGTCGACGAAACGTTGCCAAGTCGCTGACGCGTTATGAAGCCCAAAGGGCATGCGAGTAAATTGAAACAAACCGCGCCCGGGTACTGTGAAGGCCGTTAGTTCCTTAGATTTCTCTTCCATTTCAATTTGCCAGTACGCGGATTTGATATCAAGCGACGTCATGAACCGGGCATCGCGTAAGCGATCCAAAATCGAAGACACGTAAGGTATCGGGTAGGCGTCCTTCTCGGTGACGCTATTTAATTTGCGAAAGTCAACGCAGAAACGATAGGTCCCATCTTTCTTTTTAACTAGTAAAATCGGGCTCGACCAGGCTGAACGAAAACGTTCCACCACGCCTGATTTCAGCATCCTGTCCAACTCAGCATCGATATGCGCCTGCATTGCGGGAGAAACCGGGTAGTACCTTTGTTTAACCGGTGCCGCCTTAGTAGTGATTTTATGTTGAACGTACTTGGCGCAGCCGAGTTCGGGTTTAGCGGTAGTAAAATGTCGGTTTACGAGAGTGTCTAATTGGGCTCGTTGATCCGAGTTCAGGTCGAACATAGACTGCAAATTGCCGGTAGGAGTATCAATGGCCGCTACGCCGGGTTTTGAGAATTCCCACTCCCCTCGAAACACGTCTGGGACTATTCCCACTGACTTCCAAAAGTCTATCCCCAGGATCAGGGTGTGCGGAACCTCCGGAACTATCAAAACATCGATAGCTACCACTCTGTTATTTAAACGAATAGGTAAGTGCAGGGTACCTAGACTGGTCACGGTCTGTCCATTAGCCACTGAGCAAACGGGTCTCAGCTTCTTATTTATGCGCAGGCCTACAGTACGCAACACGTCCCAACCCTTAGCTCCTAAGATCGTTCGATTCGCTCCTGAGTCCAACAAAGCTAACAACTCGAAACCCATGATTTCAACAGTCACATGCGGTCGACGGTCATCAGATGACCTTTCTAATACGTAATCGAGAATGACTTTATTTTTTTTAAATTTGGTCTCGCGCTCCTCGATAAGTCCCTTCATAAATTTAGTCGAATTGCTAAACACGCGCGAGGACACTGCTCGACCGTTCAGCGTCTCGCGGGGTCGTTTCCCTGTCCCCTATCTCTTGTTCGACAACGAGGACAAGTGTTTACGGTCACTTCAGGTTTGCCGCAACGGTAACAGAATTTCTTGCCGCGGGGTCGCGGACACCTACTGGCTCTATGGCCTGGTTCGTTACAGTTCCAACACCGTATGCTTGACTTGGGTGCCGGTTCTCGATTCCTCCTCTCGGGAGTATTAACGTCACGCGTTTCGACAATATCAACTGGGCACGTTTCCGCGATAGGCGCGACCTCGACGTATGCCAAGTCTGTTTCTAAGTCAGACTTCTTCCTAGAAGGTGGCACGTAAGTTTCAATGGCATAGCGCCGTTCCTCAATCTTTCGTCCGTATAGCGCTAGCTCGTCGACCGACCGGACTTCCGTCAATCCCAACTGGGTTTGGTATAAAGGTGAAATATTATGCAACAAAATACGCAACTGTTTCTCTTCGGGAACCGCTTCGGTCAGGCGCGAAAACATTGTGCGCATGATAGCGATATAAATGCCCATACTTTCCGTAGGGCCTTGCGTGCGACGTCTAATTTCGTCCAACAACCGTTCATCATAATTCGCAGGCTGAAACTCTAGACGCAATAAATTGACTAACTGTTGCCACGTGTTAGGGGTTGCTCTATTCGCGCGATACCATAGCAATGCGTTGCCCGAAAACAAATCGATGGCCTGCATAAACAACTCTTCTTCGGTAAGGTTTCTGGCCACTCTGAGTTCGCTAACACGCTCGATGAAAGCGTTGACCGACAGACCTTTCGGGTCACCTGAGAATTGTATGTTCCATTTCGAAACAGGGGTTGCCTTAAATGAGATCGTACGCGACATCGGCGCAACAAAACTCGGAGTCGACATAGTTGCCGCCGTCGTAGTCGTAGTCGTCGTCGCGACGGTAATGGTAGGTGCGACACCGGACGTCGATGGCAGCGCTACGGCGCTTTCTTCCTCAGCCGTAGTCGCAGACGACCCTAGCTTTACTTGGTTAAGTTCGTAGGTTGAACGTATGAGTGATAATTCCGCGAACGCTTTTTGTTTGAGCGCTCGCTCTTCCTCCGTTATAGCTGAACAATTCGTCAGACGGTTCATTCCGTGATAAAATTTCGTTTCGATCGTAGCCGCTACTTCTTTAGTCGGGTTAGCTAAATATAGCTGAATCTTTTCTTCTAATTCGCCAATCAATGTTGTCACGGCCGTGAGATCCTCCTCGAACGTATACGGGTACGGAGGTCGCGTATCCATATCTGCGCGTCCCTCCTCTCTCAATACGTCGCGTAACCGGGAGCGCAACAAGGTAACCGTGCCGGAAGCATCACGGCCTCTGATTCTCAACTCGTATTCAGCCTCCGCGCGAAGCAGGCGTTCAATATGTAGCTTTAGCACCATGTTTACAACCGGGAAAGGACCGACTTGTGTAATACGTCGTATAAAAAGAAAAACGTTAGCACGTGTTTGGTAAGTCAATTACGTCAGATATCCGAACCAAATCGTAGACGGTCAAGACGGGAGAAATCGGGAAAAAGTGGTTTGTTACCTTTCACTCGCCCAATGGCTTAACGGGACTATCTGTCCATATCCTTTGCGAAGAGACCGAACATAAGCGAAAAAGAGCAAATTCCAAAACTAGGCGGTCAACGAATGGCTTAACGCGCCTACTATCAACCAACAATGGTCACAGACAGTACTGCGCCCGAAATCGAGCGACAGAAAAAGAAAAAAAAATTCCGAAATGGGGTCGCGCGTTGTCACGCAACAAGGTCTCAGACGTTAAAGCGTCAGAATTAAGACACACGGATGGGCTTAACGAGACTACTCCAGTCCAACAACAACAACAAACAACAAGCCCCACGCGATTGGGCCGCCAAAATTAGCCTGTTACGGTATGAAAAGGACTTTACGACACCCACCCAAGGTGAGCATCGCACCACGGAATCAGTCCTGAAAACATGACACACTTGCCCTGAGATCGGTTCGAAATAGGCTAATAGGCCACGGCTGGAACGCTCAGGGAGTCGGGCGTGAGTCACACGATACGTTCTGGGCAAGCGCGTTGTGGCATAATATATACAGGGTATGTCGAAATTATGAGGGCGCCACCAAGCCTGTCTTAACCCGGCTAACCGGGCCTGGACGGTTAGACGGGAGCGAAGCATGCAAAAATACTCCGCCAATAAGATTATTCAAGAGTTGCAAGGTCAAACAACAACTTCGGGATTGCCTTAAGCAAGGATTGTGATTAGGTGTCCATCCGACCACGACTACGCAGCTGTCCCACTCACCTGCACGCTCACAGCTTCCTCGTTCCGTCGTACAATAATTCGTACAATAAAGGGGCGTCTATCTGTAACAGAACATGCACAAACCGAAACAAACAATAGTTCCCTTAACTAACCAATCATATATTTCACTTCGAGTTACAATGGGGTAGCAGAATGCGTCGCCCTGTATCTAACCTTACTCTATAATTAAGGGCACCAGCTGGCACGCGCGCTCTAAGCTTAACGACAGATGTTGAACATTAGTGAACAGCAATAATAGGTACAAAGATACACATTGCCTTATGCAAGGGCAGCGACGATTTACATTAGCCTTCACGGCCTGAACTGTCTGCAGTCTGAATGAATGCACTAGCGTAGTAATAAATAGGTACAAAGATACACATTGCCTTATGCAAGGGCAGCGACGATTTACATTAGCCTTCACGGCCTGAACTGTCTGCAGTCTGAATGAATACACTAGCGTAGTAATGAGTAGTAATGAGTAACACTCGCGTTCACAGCGGTAATCAGGTTAAAGGCACATACCTTAATGCGTGGGCGGCGAGGGAGCCTGGTACAGCTGAGTTGCGACGAGCTGCAATCGTAGGTGGTAGGTACCTTCGGTGTTACAACGGCGAAAGGGGGTGAATGCATAACCGCCTCAATGGCGACGGGAAACGCGTCAAGACGCGTACAACGGGACGACGAAAATGATGGGGGCCTCACTCGTTCTGCTGAACCAAATCCTCGTAAGTCGAGATGAAGGGGGCACGACCCCTCACTAATAGTAGCAGGAACTGGGCTCCAAAACACCCACGTTACGCCGAAGATCACTCGACAAATTTCGAATCACCACCACCACACACAAGCGCTCTCTGCCACGGGCTCTGGAAGACTCACCGAGGGAAGCGTCGGCAAAAGGTCACCTTCGCCGCGTCCCCCACGTGACTAAACCACAGCGAATCGCAAGGCGATGAAATGAAACCAACCAATGCGGGCCACGCTGGTATCACGCCGCCACCGCGTGCTAAATGAAACAAACCAATGCGGGCCACGCTGGTATCACGCCGCCACAGCGTGCTATTCAGAATTCAGAAAAACGCCATCAGAGGAGAGCTCCAACCGACGACAAATACTGCTTTTTAGGCTAACTATGTGCGAAATCGTGATTCTGGAATTAGGCGATGGAGCCAAATAAAGAGCTAAAAGGGCTTAGCATACGGGCGCGCTGCTCTAAGCTTAGGCGGCTATTCAAAATACCAAAATGACCTAACTAACGGCGTGAAATGCAATTAAGCATCTGAAATAGCAAAATGACTTAACACTCCCCTTACTTGAAAGAGAGTTCCCCGAAGTCTCTTATAAAACAACGAGGCATTTTGGCTGCGGCGCCACGAGAACTCAAACGGCCGGAAACGCTGATACGATAGCTGTACCCCCAAAGGAATTACGCACACCGGCCACCAGATAGGGTACGACAGGAGGGAAGAGAGAAGAGGGAGAAGAAAGACTGGATACGCCAGTGGAAATACGAAAATTGGGTAGGACCTGGCGGTTCGCTGATGGCTAGTACACACTCCCCGGACCACGGAAGACGGGCGACAAGAAAACTAGCTGTCCCAAAAGGAGTGGCGCTCCGCCAGGGGTCCACAAAACGATTCGCGTCTGGCTCCCTCGGGGAACCAAACGGGCAAAGACTAGGCAGGCTGAGGACAGTCTCGCCGATCCGGCTCGACTGCCCCTCCCAAAATAGGAGTGCCACCACCACGGTTCGCAAAACCACGTCGATAATCGACCACCAAAACGACAAGACAAACAAAATATAACCGACCAGACCCGAAACGGGTGTGGCACGCACTGCGGCGGCGGCCACGAAACGCCGACTGGACCTTAACACCGGGTCCGTGACGGTCGCCTAACAGTGCGGTTTTGGAAGGTGGAAAGAAAAAGAGAACAACGGGGTTGGGTAGTCGTCGCCGGGACACGGTAGATAGTAATGACAAGGGGAAAAGAAAAATAAAGATAGAGCATAGGGAAGGAGGGTTTGGGGTTCCAAATTGGAACCGTGAAAATATCTAATAATAAAAAAAACGCGCGGTTAGCGCTCGTCAAAATCGGGTCAATAGAACGTCTTACTCCCATGCACACTTCCGACCAACCGTTCCAACAGAACATGGGGGGGGGGGAAAGGATAAGTCCCTCGTAACCTGTCCCGCAAGCCGCCTGAAGAGGGCACGTTGCGCGTCACGGGATCGGCGCATTGTGGGGTTCCCCCAACAAGGAAGCTCGGGGAAAGGTAGGTACTACTGAAGATACGGCTCTAGGCCGGCGGTATGGCCGTCAAGGCCTACAAAGAAAAAGGGAGGGGGGTTAGGGAAAACGGGCGTTAGAAGGCTAAACGTCCGTGGGATTGGGTTTTAGGTCTTTCGCGTGCCAAGTGCCTTTCGGGGCACCGGTCTCGTCGGACAGCTCGTAAGTGGCAAGCGAAACTTGCCGACTGATATAAAACGGCCCTATAAATTTTGGAGCCAACTTGGCGTTAAAATATTTCGCCGCATCGGAAAGTACGTAATTTCGTCGCCAGACGGTATCGCCAACGGCGAATTGAGCCGGGCGCCTTCGCAAATCGTAAGTCGCCTTGGAGGCTTTGTACGCCACGTCTAGTCGCTTGACTATGTCTTCATATACCGACCTTAACGCGGGAGTCCGTCGTAACAAGTCTTCGCGACTCTCTACTCGTATTTGTTCCGAAACATCCACCTCCTCGGGGTTATTGGCGCGCGTCCCCTCTAACTGTATCTCTCTGCCGAAATTGGCGAAATATGGGGTCATGCCGGTGACTTCGTGTACTGCGGTACGCACTGCGCAAGCGACTTTCGACAAATATTTATCCCACTCCCGGTGGTTGTCTTTCACGTACGACGCTAGCATAGTTTTTAATACTCGATTAACGCGTTCGACGGGGTTGGCCTGCGCATGATAATGCGGGTTAAAGATGATTCGTGATTTATACGTATCGGTAAGCTGTCGGAATTCTCTACTGCGAAACTGTACGCCGTTGTCAACCAAGACGTACTGAGGTGCTCCAAAGAGCAAGAAAACATCGTTCTCAATTTTCTGAGTCACCGCGGTCGCAGTGGCGGTACGCAACGGGAAGAAAAGGGTAAATTTGGTAAAGTAGTCAGCCACGGACAGAATATATACGTAGCCTTTCTTTGAACGGGGCAACGGCCCTACAATGTCGATAGATATCATTTGCCACGGCTTATCCACCACGGGGTGACGACACATCAAGCCGGCCGGGCGTTTTTGTTCGGGTTTCTGCGCTAGGCACGTCGCGCAACGGTTAACGTAACGGGTCACATCCGCCTTAAGTTTAGGCCAATAATACTGTTGAGCGATACGACCGTAGGTCTTATAAATGCCTAAATGGCCTGCGGTAGGTTCGTCATGGTTTTTGCGGAGAATTTCGGCGCGTTGAGGCTTCGGAACCACCTCTTTCCAACTCGCGCCTTCGTCCAATTCGGGATATTTTACGTTAACATGTTTAAACAATTTCCCTCGCGATAGTTTCCACGCCGAATACTTGAATGGTCTTTCTACGACGCGTGTACACATGCGCCTATACCAACGGTCAGTTCGACTGTCGTTCGGTGCCTGAGCACCGGCTTCGGGTTCTCCAGAATCGACAACTGAGACTACATCTATTTCGGGTATAGCACGGGACAGCGCATCCGGAACGACGTGGTCTTTTCCCTTCCGGTGTTTGATCGTGAAGTCGTATTGTTGGATACGAACAGCCCAACGGGCGAGTCTCCCGGTGGGTTCCTTAAGATTATTTAGCCAGATAAGTGAATGATGGTCAGTAACGACTGTGAAGTGAGTGCCTTCTAAATATGGGCGTAACTTCTCTATGGCCCACAGGACGGCCAAACATTCGCGTTCCGTAACCGAAAAGTTACGCTCAGGTTTCGTAAGAGTCCGACTAATGTAACAGATGACTTGTTCTTGGCCATCAACGGTCTGAGTCAGCACGGCGCCGATACCAACATTGGAAGCGTCCGTCTGTACCATAAACGGGAGAGAAAAATCGGGACACGACAAAATGGGTGCCGAAACTAGGCAATTTTTGATGGTTGTAAATGCGACTTCGCATGACTCGGTCCACTCAAACTTCTGAAACTTTTTCAATAACGACGTCAGCGGAGCAATAATGGCTGAGAAACTTGGTATGAAACGCCGATACCACGATGCCATGCCGACAACTCGCCGTATCTCCGAAACGTTTCTAGGTCGCGGCAAGTTAAGAATCGCCGAAACTTTATCGGGGTCGACTAAAAGTCCTTGGGCGTTAACGACATAGCCCAGGTATCGTAATTCTGGTTGGCAAAAATGGCATCTATCACGACCCAGTGTTAAACCAGCGTCGTTTAGTCGCTGCAATACTTCGTCTAGAATCTCGACGTGCTTTTCGAAAGTCGGGGTACAAATAATCACGTCATCTAAATAGACAAAGACGTAAGGTTCCAATTCGGGACCCAACACATGGTCGACGAAACGTTGCCAAGTCGCTGACGCGTTATGAAGCCCAAAGGGCATGCGAGTAAATTGAAACAAACCGCGCCCGGGTACTGTGAAGGCCGTTAGTTCCTTAGATTTCTCTTCCATTTCAATTTGCCAGTACGCGGATTTGATATCAAGCGACGTCATGAACCGGGCATCGCGTAAGCGATCCAAAATCGAAGACACGTAAGGTATCGGGTAGGCGTCCTTCTCGGTGACGCTATTTAATTTGCGAAAGTCAACGCAGAAACGATAGGTCCCATCTTTCTTTTTAACTAGTAAAATCGGGCTCGACCAGGCTGAACGAAAACGTTCCACCACGCCTGATTTCAGCATCCTGTCCAACTCAGCATCGATATGCGCCTGCATTGCGGGAGAAACCGGGTAGTACCTTTGTTTAACCGGTGCCGCCTTAGTAGTGATTTTATGTTGAACGTACTTGGCGCAGCCGAGTTCGGGTTTAGCGGTAGTAAAATGTCGGTTTACGAGAGTGTCTAATTGGGCTCGTTGATCCGAGTTCAGGTCGAACATAGACTGCAAATTGCCGGTAGGAGTATCAATGGCCGCTACGCCGGGTTTTGAGAATTCCCACTCCCCTCGAAACACGTCTGGGACTATTCCCACTGACTTCCAAAAGTCTATCCCCAGGATCAGGGTGTGCGGAACCTCCGGAACTATCAAAACATCGATAGCTACCACTCTGTTATTTAAACGAATAGGTAAGTGCAGGGTACCTAGACTGGTCACGGTCTGTCCATTAGCCACTGAGCAAACGGGTCTCAGCTTCTTATTTATGCGCAGGCCTACAGTACGCAACACGTCCCAACCCTTAGCTCCTAAGATCGTTCGATTCGCTCCTGAGTCCAACAAAGCTAACAACTCGAAACCCATGATTTCAACAGTCACATGCGGTCGACGGTCATCAGATGACCTTTCTAATACGTAATCGAGAATGACTTTATTTTTTTTAAATTTGGTCTCGCGCTCCTCGATAAGTCCCTTCATAAATTTAGTCGAATTGCTAAACACGCGCGAGGACACTGCTCGACCGTTCAGCGTCTCGCGGGGTCGTTTCCCTGTCCCCTATCTCTTGTTCGACAACGAGGACAAGTGTTTACGGTCACTTCAGGTTTGCCGCAACGGTAACAGAATTTCTTGCCGCGGGGTCGCGGACACCTACTGGCTCTATGGCCTGGTTCGTTACAGTTCCAACACCGTATGCTTGACTTGGGTGCCGGTTCTCGATTCCTCCTCTCGGGAGTATTAACGTCACGCGTTTCGACAATATCAACTGGGCACGTTTCCGCGATAGGCGCGACCTCGACGTATGCCAAGTCTGTTTCTAAGTCAGACTTCTTTCTAGAAGGTGGCACGTAAGTTTCAATGGCATAGCGCCGTTCCTCAATCTTTCGTCCGTATAGCGCTAGCTCGTCGACCGACCGGACTTCCGTCAATCCCAACTGGGTTTGGTATAAAGGTGAAATATTATGCAACAAAATACGCAACTGTTTCTCTTCGGGAACCGCTTCGGTCAGGCGCGAAAACATTGTGCGCATGATAGCGATATAAATGCCCATACTTTCCGTAGGGCCTTGCGTGCGACGTCTAATTTCGTCCAACAACCGTTCATCATAATTCGCAGGCTGAAACTCTAGACGCAATAAATTGACTAACTGTTGCCACGTGTTAGGGGTTGCTCTATTCGCGCGATACCATAGCAATGCGTTGCCCGAAAACAAATCGATGGCCTGCATAAACAACTCTTCTTCGGTAAGGTTTCTGGCCACTCTGAGTTCGCTAACACGCTCGATGAAAGCGTTGACCGACAGACCTTTCGGGTCACCTGAGAATTGTATGTTCCATTTCGAAACAGGGGTTGCCTTAAATGAGATCGTACGCGACATCGGCGCAACAAAACTCGGAGTCGACATAGTTGCCGCCGTCGTAGTCGTAGTCGTCGTCGCGACGGTAATGGTAGGTGCGACACCGGACGTCGATGGCAGCGCTACGGCGCTTTTTTCCTCAGCCGTAGTCGCAGACGACCCTAGCTTTACTTGGTTAAGTTCGTAGGTTGAACGTATGAGTGATAATTCCGCGAACGCTTTTTGTTTGAGCGCTCGCTCTTCCTCCGTTATAGCTGAACAATTCGTCAGACGGTTCATTCCGTGATAAAATTTCGTTTCGATCGTAGCCGCTACTTCTTTAGTCGGGTTAGCTAAATATAGCTGAATCTTTTCTTCTAATTCGCCAATCAATGTTGTCACGGCCGTGAGATCCTCCTCGAACGTATACGGGTACGGCGGTCGCGTATCCATATCTGCGCGTCCCTCCTCTCTCAATACGTCGCGTAACCGGGAGCGCAACAAGGTAACCGTGCCGGAAGCATCACGGCCTCTGATTCTCAACTCGTATTCAGCCTCCGCGCGAAGCAGGCGTTCAATATGTAGCTTTAGCACCATGTTTACAACCGGGAAAGGACCGACTTGTGTAATACGTCGTATAAAAAGAAAAACGTTAGCACGTGTTTGGTAAGTCAATTACGTCAGATATCCGAACCAAATCGTAGACGGTCAAGACGGGAGAAATCGGGAAAAAGTGGTTTGTTACCTTTCACTCGCCCAATGGCTTAACGGGACTATCTGTCCATATCCTTTGCGAAGAGACCGAACATAAGCGAAAAAGAGCAAATTCCAAAACTAGGCGGTCAACGAATGGCTTAACGCGCCTACTATCAACCAACAATGGTCACAGACAGTACTGCGCCCGAAATCGAGCGACAGAAAAAGAAAAAAAAAATCCGAAATGTGGTCGCGCGTTGTCACGCAACAAGGTCTCAGACGTTAAAGCGTCAGAATTAAGACACACGGATGGGCTTAACGAGACTACTCCAGCCCAACAACAACAACAAACAACAAGCCCCACGCGATTGGGCCGCCAAAATTAGCCTGTTACGGTATGAAAAGGACTTTACGACACCCACCCAAGGTGAGCATCGCACCACGGAATCAGTCCTGAAAACATGACACACTTGCCCTGAGATCGGTTCGAAATAGGCTAATAGGCCACGGCTGGAACGCTCAGGGAGTCGGGCGTGAGTCACACGATACGTTCTGGGCAAGCGCGTTGTGGCATAATATATACAGGGTATGTCGAAATTATGAGGGCGCCACCAAGCCTGTCTTAACCCGGCTAACCGGGCCTGGACGGTTAGACGGGAGCGAAGCATGCAAAAATACTCCGCCAATAAGATTATTCAAGAGTTGCAAGGTCAAACAACAACTTCGGGATTGCCTTAAGCAAGGATTGTGATTAGGTGTCCATCCGACCACGACTACGCAGCTGTCCCACTCACCTGCACGCTCACAGCTTCCTCGTTCCGTCGTACAATAATTCGTACAATAAAGGGGCGTCTATCTGTAACAGAACATGCACAAACCGAAACAAACAATAGTTCCCTTAACTAACCAATCATATATTTCACTTCGAGTTACAATGGGGTAGCAGAATGCGTCGCCCTGTATCTAACCTTACTCTATAATTAAGGGCACCAGCTGGCACGCGCGCTCTAAGCTTAACGACAGATGTTGAACATTAGTGAACAGCAATAATAGGTACAAAGATACACATTGCCTTATGCAAGGGCAGCGACGATTTACATTAGCCTTCACGGCCTGAACTGTCTGCAGTCTGAATGAATGCACTAGCGTAGTAATAAATAGGTACAAAGATACACATTGCCTTATGCAAGGGCAGCGACGATTTACATTAGCCTTCACGGCCTGAACTGTCTGCAGTCTGAATGAATACACTAGCGTAGTAATGAGTAGTAATGAGTAACACTCGCGTTCACAGCGGTAATCAGGTTAAAGGCACATACCTTAATGCGTGGGCGGCGAGGGAGCCTGGTACAGCTGAGTTGCGACGAGCTGCAATCGTAGGTGGTAGGTACCTTCGGTGTTACAACGGCGAAAGGGGGTGAATGCATAACCGCCTCAATGGCGACGGGAAACGCGTCAAGACGCGTACAACGGGACGACGAAAATGATGGGGGCCTCACTCGTTCTGCTGAACCAAATCCTCGTAAGTCGAGATGAAGGGGGCACGACCCCTCACTAATAGTAGCAGGAACTGGGCTCCAAAACACCCACGTTACGCCGAAGATCACTCGACAAATTTCGAATCACCACCACCACACACAAGCGCTCTCTGCCACGGGCTCTGGAAGACTCACCGAGGGAAGCGTCGGCAAAAGGTCACCTTCGCCGCGTCCCCCACGTGACTAAACCACAGCGAATCGCAAGGCGATGAAATGAAACCAACCAATGCGGGCCACGCTGGTATCACGCCGCCACCGCGTGCTAAATGAAACAAACCAATGCGGGCCACGCTGGTATCACGCCGCCACAGCGTGCTATTCAGAATTCAGAAAAACGCCATCAGATGAGAGCTCCAACCGACGACAAATACTGCTTTTTAGGCTAACTATGTGCGAAATCGTGATTCTGGAATTAGGCGATGGAGCCAAATACAGAGCTAAAAGGGCTTAGCATACGGGCGCGCTGCTCTAAGCTTAGGCGGCTATTCAAAATACCAAAATGACCTAACTAACGGCGTGAAATGCAATTAAGCATCTGAAATAGCAAAATGACTTAACATGTCCCAGGTGTCCCCGATGTCCCATATGTCCCAAATGTCCCTAATCTCCCAGGCGTCCTAAATGTCGAATATGTCCTTAACGTGCCAGACGTCCCAGACGTCCTAGATGTCCCAAATGTCCTTAACGTTCTAGACGTCCCAGATGTTCAATGTGTCCCATATGTCCCTAATGTCCCAGGCGTCCCAGATGTCCCATATGTCCCAAATGTCGCTAATGTCCCAGGCGTCCTAAATGTCCCATATGTCCTTAACGTTCCAGACGTCCCAGACGTCTTAGATGTCCCATATGTCCCATATGTTTTTAATGTCCCAGGCGTCCTAGATGTTCCATATGTCCCTAACGTTCCAGACGTCCCAGACGCCCTAGATGTCCCATATGTCATTAACGTCCCGGACGTCCCAGATGTCCCATATGTCCTTAACGTTCCAGACGTCCCAGACGTCTTAGATGTCCCAAATGTCCTTAACGTCTTAGATGTCCCATATGTCCCATATGTTTCTAATGTCCCAGGCGTCCTAGATGTTCGATATGTCCCTAACGTCCCAGACGTCCCAGATGTCATATATGTCCCATATGTCCTTAACGTCCCAGACGTCCCAGATGTCCCATATGTCCTTAACGTCTCAGACGTCCCAAATGTCCCATATGTCCCCTAATGTCCCAGGCGTCCTAAATGTCCCATATGTCCTTAACGTCCCAGACGTCCAGACGCCCCAGATGTCCCATATGTCATTAACGTCCCGGACGTCCCAGATGTCCCATATGTCCCTAACGTCCCAGACGTCCCAGATGTCCCATATGTCCTTAACGTCCCAGATGTCCCAGATGTCCCATATGTAACTAACGTCCCAGACGTCCCAGATGTCCCATATGTCCCATATGTCCCTAATGTCCCAGGCGTCTCAGATGTCCCATATGTCCCATATGTCCCATATGTCCCTAATGTTCCAGGCGTCCTAAATGTCCCATATGTCCTTAACGTCCCAGACGTCCTAGATGTCCCATATGTCCTTAACGTCCCAGACGTCCCAGATTTACCATATGTCCCTAACGTCCCAGACGTCCCAGACGTCCCATATGTCCCATATGTCCCTAATGTCCCAGACGTCCTAGATGTCCCATATATACTTAAGGTCCCAGACGTCCCAGTATATCCCATATGTCCTATACCTCCCTAACGTCCCAGACGTCCCAAATGTCCCATATGTCCCTAACGTCCCAGATGTTCCATATGTCCCTAAAGTCCCAGACGTCCTAGATGTCTTATATGTCCCTAACGTCCCAGACGTCCCAGATCTCCCATATGTCCCTAACGTCTCAGACGTGCTAGATGTCCCTTATATCCTTAACGTCCCAGACGTCCCAGATGTCCCATATGCCAATAACGTCCCAGACGTCCCAGATGTTTTATATGTCCCATATGTCCCTAATGTCCCAGGCGTCCCAGACCTCCCATATGTCCCATATGTCCCTAATGTCCCAGGCGTCCTAAATGTCCCATATGTCCTTAACGTCCCAGACGTCCCAGACGTCCTAGATGTCCCATATGTCCTAAACGTCCCAGACGTCCCAGATGTCCCATATGTCCGTAACGTCCCAGACGTCCCAGATGTTCAATGTGTCCCATATGTCCCTAATGTCCCAGGCCTCCTAAATGTCCCATATGTCCTTAACGTCCCAGGCGTCCCAGATGTCCCATATGTCCGTAACGTCCCAGACGTCCCAGATGTTCAATGTGTCCCATATGTCCCTAATGTCCCAGGCGTCCCAGATGTCCCATATGTCCCAAATGTCCCTAATGTCCCAGGCGTCCTAAATGTCCCATATGTCCTTAACGTTCCAGACGTCCCAGACGTCTTAGATGTCCCAAATGTCCTTAACGTCCCAGACGTCCCAGATGTCCCATATGGCCCGTATGTTTCTAATGTCCCAGGCGTCCTAGATGTTCCATATGTCCCTAACGTCCCAGACGTCCCAGATGTTCTATATGTCCCATATGTCCTTAACGTCCCAGACGTCCCAGATGTCCCATATGTCCTAAACGTCCCAGACGTCCCAAATGTCCCATATGTCCCTAATGTCCCAGGCGTCCTAAATGTCCCATATGTCCTTAACGTCCCAGACGTCCCAGACGCCCTAGATGTCCCATATGTCATTAACGTCCCGGACGTCCCAGATGTCCCATATGTCCCTAACGTCCCAGACGTCCCAGATGTCCCATATGTCCCATATGTCCCTAATGTCCGAGGCGTCCCAGATGTCCCATATGTCCCATATGTCCCTAATGTCCCAGGCGTCCTAAATGTCCCATGTGTCCTTAAAGTCCTAGACGTCCCAGACGTCCTAGATGTCCGATATGTCCTTAAAGTCCCAGACGTCCAGATGTCCCATATGTCCTATGTGTCCCTAATAACCCAGGCGTCCTAGATGTTCCATATGTCCCTAACGTCCAAGACGTCCTAAATGTCCCATATGTCCCTAACGTTCCAGACGTCCCAGCTGTATCGTATGTCCCTAACGCCCCTGACGTCCCAGATGTCCTAGATGTCCTATATGCCCTTAACGTCCCAGACGTCCCAGATGAGCCATATGTCCCTGACGTCCCAGACGTCCCAGATGTCCCATATGTCCCTAACGTCCCAGACGTCCTAGATGTCCCATATGTCCTTAACGTCCCAGACGTCCCAGATGACCCATACGTCCCTAACGTCCCAGACGTCCCAGATGTCCCAAAGGTCTTATATATCCCTAATGTCCCAGGCGTATTAAATGTCCCATATGTCCCATATGTCCCTAATGTGCCAGGCGTCCTAAATGTCCCATATGTTCTTAACGTCCCGGACGTCCCAGACGTCCTAGATGTCCCATATGTCCTTAACGTCCCAGACGTCCCAGATGTTTCATATGTCCCTAACGTCCCAGACGTCCCAGATGTCCCGTATGTCCCATATGTCCCTAATGTCCCAGGCGTCCTAGATATTCCATATGTCCCTAACGTCCCAGACGTCCTAAATGTCCCATATGTCCCTAACGTCCCAGACGTCCCAAATGTCCCATATGTCCTTAACGTCCCAGACGTCCCAGACGTCCTAAATGTCCCATATGTCCCTAATGTCCCAGACGTCCTAGATGTCCCATATGTCCCTAACGTCCCAGACGTCTCAGACGTCCTAGATGTCCCATATGTCCCCTAACGTCCCAGACGTCCTAGATGTCCCTAATGTCCCTAACGTCCCAGACGTCTCAGACGTCCTAGATGTCCTATATGTCCCTAACGTCCTAGACGTACCAGATGTCCCATATGTTTCTAACGTCTCAGACGTCCCAGATGTCCCATATGTCCTAAACGTCTCAGACGTCCCAGATGTCCCATATGTCTCATATGTCCCTAATGTCCCAGGCGTCCCAGATGTCCCATATGTCCCATATGTCCCTAATGTCCCAGACGTTTTAAATGTCTCATATGTAGTTAACGTTTCAGACGTCCCAGACGTCCTAGATGTCCCATTTGTCCTTAACGTCCCAGACGTCCCAGATGTCCCAGATGTCCCATATGTCCCTAATGTCCCAGGCGCCCTAAATGTCCCATATGTCCTTAACGTCCCAGACGTCCCAGATGTCCCATATGTCTCTAACGTCCCAGACTTCCCAGATGTCCCATATGTCCCATATGTCCCTAATGTCCGAGGCGTCCCAGATGTCCCATATGTCCCATATGTCGTTAATGTCCCAGGCGTCCCAGATGTCCCATATTTCCCAGACGTCCTAGATGTCCCATATATCCTTAACGTCCCAGACGTCCTAGATATCCCATATGTCCTATATCTCTCTAACGTCCCAGACGTCCCAGATGTCCCATATGTTCCTAACGTCCCAGATGTTCCATATGTCCCTAACGTCCCAGACGTCTTAGATGTCTTATATGCCCCTAACGTCCCAGACGTCCCAGATCTCCCATATGTCCCTAACGTCCCAGACGTCCTAAGTGTCCCTTATATCCTTAACGTCCCAGACGTCTCAGATGTCCCATATGTCAATAACGTCCCAGACGTCCCAGACGTCCTAGATGTCCCATATGTCCTTAACGTCCCAGACGTCCCAGATGTACCATATGTCCCTAACGTCCCAGACGTCCCAGATGTCCCATATGTCCCATATGTCCCTAATGTCCCAGACGTCCCAGATGTCCCATATATCCTTAACGTCCCAGACGTCCCAGTATATCCCATATGTCCTATACCTCCCTAACGTCCTAGACGTCCCAGATGTCCCATATGTCCCTTACGTCCCAGATGTTCCATATGTCCCTAAAGTCCCAGACGTCCTAGATGTCTTATATGTCCCTAACATCCGAGACGTCCCAGACCTCCCATATGTCCCTAACGCCCCAGACGTCCTAGATGTCCCTTATATGCTTAACGTCCCAGACGTCCCAGATGTCCCATATGCCAATAACGTCCCAGACGTCCCAGACGTCCCAGAAATCCCATATGTCCCATATGTCCCTAATGTCCCAGGCCTCCTAAATGTCCCATATGTCCTTAACGTCCCAGGCGTCCCAGATGTCCCATATGTCCGTAACGTCCCAGACGTCTCAGATGTTCAATGTGTCCCATACGTCCCTAATGTCCCAGGCGTCCCAGATGTCCCATATGTCCCAAATGTCCCTAATGTCCAGGGCGTCCTAAATGTCCCATATGTCCTTAACGTTCCAGACGTCCCAGACGTCTTAGATGTACCAAATGTCCTTAACGTCCCAGACGTCCCAGATGTCCCATATGTCCCATACGTTTCTAATGTCCCAGGCGTCCTAGATGTTCCATATGTCCCTAACGTCCCAGACGTCCCAGATGTCCTATATGTCCCATATGTCCTTAACGTCCCAGACGTCCCAGATGTCCCATATGTCCTTAACGTCCAAGACGTCCCAAATGTCCCATATGTCCCTAATGTCCCAGGCGTCCTAAATGTCCCATATGTCCAGACGCCCTAGATGTCCCATATGTCATTAACGTCCCGGACGTCCCAGATGTCCCATATGTCCCATATGTCCCTAATGTCCCAGGCGCCCTAAATGTCCCATATGTCCTTAACGTCCCAGACGTCCCAGATGTCCCATATGTCTCTAACGTCCCAGACTTCCCAGATGTCCCATATGTCCCATATGTCCCTAATGTCCGAGGCGTCCCAGATGTCCCATATGTCCCATATGTCGTTAATGTCCCAGGCGTCCCAGATGTCCCATATTTCCCAGACGTCCTAGATGTCCCATATATCCTTAACGTCCCAGACGTCCTAGATATCCCATATGTCCTATATCTCTCTAACGTCCCAGACGTCCCAGATGTCCCATATGTTCCTAACGTCCCAGATGTTCCATATGTCCCTAACGTCCCAGACGTCCTAGATGTCTTATATGCCCCTAACGTCCCAGACGTCCCAGATCTCCCATATGTCCCTAACGTCCCAGACGTCCTAGGTGTCCCTTATATCCTTAACGTCCCAGACGTCCCAGATGTCCCATATGTCAATAACGTCCCAGACGTCCCAGACGTCCTAGATGTCCCATATGTCCTTAACGTCCCAGACGTCCCAGATGTACCATATGTCCCTAACGTCCCAGACGTCCAGATGTCCCATAGGTCCCATATGTCCCTAATGTCCCAGACGTCCCAGATGTCCCATATATCCTTAACGTCCCAGACGTCCCAGTATATCCCATATGTCCTATACCTCCCTAACGTCCCAGACGTCCCAGATGTCCCATATGTCCCTTACGTCCCAGATGTTCCATATGTCCCTAAAGTCCCAGACGTCCTAGATGTCTTATATGTCCCTAACGTCCCAGACGTCCCAGACCTCCCATATGTCCCTAACGCCCCAGACGTCCTAGATGTCCCTTATATGCTTAACGTCCCAGACGTCCCAGATGTCCCATATGCCAATAACGTCCCAGACGTCCCAGACGTCCTAGATGTCCCATATGTCCTAAACGTCCCAGACGTCCCAGAAATCCCATATGTCCCATATGTCCCTAATGTCCCAGGCCTCCTAAATGTCCCATATGTCCTTAACGTCCCAGGCGTCCCTGATGTCCCATATGTCCGTAACGTCCCAGACGTCTCAGATGTTCAATGTGTCCCATACGTCCCTAATGTCCCAGGCGTCCCAGATGTCCCATATGTCCCAAATGTCCCTAATGTCCAGGGCGTCCTAAATGTCCCATATGTCCTTAACGTTCCAGACGTCCTAGATGTCCCAAATGTCCTTAACGTCCCAGACGTCCCAGATGTCCCATATGTCCCATATGTTTCTAATGTCCCAGGCGTCCTAGATGTTCCATATGTCCCTAAAGTCCCAGACGTCCCAGATGTCCTAGATGTCCCATATGTACTTAACGTCCCAGACGTCCCAGATGTCCCATATGTCCTTAACGTTCCAGACGTCCCAGATGTCCCATAGGTCCCTAATGTCCCAGGCGTCCTAATCGTCCCATATGTCCTTAACGTCACAGTCGTCCCAGACGCCCTAGATGTCCCATATGTCATTAACGTCCCGGACGTCCCAGATGTCCCATATGTCCCTAACGTCCCATATGTCCCATATGTTCCTAATGTCCGAGGCGTCCCAGATGTCCCATATGTCCCTAATGTCCCAGGCGTCCTAAATGTCTCATATGTCCTTAACGTTCCAGACGTCCCAGACGTCATAGATGTCCCATATGTCCTTAAAGTCCCAGACGTCCCAGATGTCCCATAGGTCCCTCTTGTCCCAGGCGTCCTAATCGTCCCATATGTCCTTAACGTCCCAGACGTCCCAGACGCCCTAGATGTCCCATATGTCATTAACGTCCCGGACGTCCCAGATGTCCCATATGTCCCTAACGTCCCAGACGTCCCTGATGTCCCATATGTCCCATATGTCCCTAATGTCCGAGGCGTCCCAGATGTCCCATATGTCCCATATGTCCCTAATGTCCCAGGCGTCCTAAATGTCCCATATGTCCTTAACGTTCCAGACGTCCCAGACGTCGTAGATGTTCCATATGTCCCTAACGTCTAAAACGTCCTAAATGTCCCATATGTCCCTAACGTCCCAGACGTCACAGCTGTCCCGTATGTCCCTAACTTCCCTGACGTCCCAGACGTCCTAAATGTCCCATATGTCCCTAACGTCCCAGACGTCCTAGATGTTTTATATGTCCCTAACGTCCCAGACGTCCCAGATGTCCCATATGTCCCACATGTCCCTAATGTCCCAGGCTTCCCAGATGTCGCATATGTCCCATATGTCCCTAATGTCCCAGGCGTCCTTAATGTCCCATATGTCCATAACGTCCCAGACGTCCCAGACGCCCTAGATGTCCCATATGCCCTTAACGTCCCAGACGTCCCAGACGTCCCAAATGTCCCATATGTTCCATATGTCCCTAATGTCCCAGGCGTCCTTAATGTCCCATATGTCCATAACGTCCCAGACGTCCCAGACGCCCTAGATGTCCCATATGCCCTTAACGTCCCAGACGTCCCAGACGTCCCAAATGTCCCATATGTTCCATATGTCCCTAATGTCCTAGGCGTCCTAAATGTCCCATATGTCCTTAACGTCCCAGACGTCCCGGACGTCCTAAATGTCGCTTACGTCTCTAACGTCCCAAACGTCTCAGCTGTCGCGTATGTCCCTAACGTCCCAGACGTCCGAGATGTCCTAGATATCCCATATGTCTCTAACGTCACAGACGTCCTAGATGTCCTATATGTTCCTAACGTCCCAGATGTTCCATACGTCCCTAAAGTCCCAGACGTCCCAGATGTCCAATATGTCCCTAAAATCCTAGCCGTCCTAGATGTCCCATATGTCCTTAACGTCCCAGACGTCCCAGATGACCCATACGCACCTAATGTCCCAGACGTCCCAGATGCCCCAAAGGTCTTATATATCCCTAATGTCCCAGGCGTATTAGATGTCCCATATGTCCCATATGTCCCTAATGTGCCAGGCGTCCTAAATGTCCCATATGTCCTTAACGTCCTGGACGTCCCAGACGTCCTAGATGTCCCATATGTCGTTAACGTCCCAGACGTCCCAGATGTACCATATGTCCCTAATGTCCCAGACGTCCCAGATGTCCCATATGTCCCATATGTCCCTAATGTCCCAGGCGTCCTAGATATTCCATATGTTCCTAACGTCCCAGAAGTATTAAATGTCCCATATGTCCCTAACGTCCCAGACGTCCCAGATGTCCCATATGTCCTTAACTTCCCAGACGTCCCAGACGTCCTAAATGTCCCATATGTCCCTAATGTTCCAGACGTCCTAGATGTCCCATATGTCCCTAACGTCCCAGACGTCTCAGACGTCCTAGATGTCCCATATGTCCCTAACGTCCCAGACGTTGTAGATGTCCCATATGTCCCTAACGTCCCAGACGTCTCAGATGTCCTAGATGTCCTATATGTCCCTAACGTCCCAGACGTCCCAGATGTCCCATATGTCCCTAACGTCTCAGACGTCCCAGATGTCCCATATGTCGCTAACGTCCCAGACGTCTCAGATGTCCTAGATGTCCTATATGTCCCTAACGTCCCAGACGTATCAGATGTCCCATATGTCTCATATGTCCCTAATGTCCAAGGCGTCTCAGATGTCCCATATGTCCCTAATGTCCCATATGTCCCTAATGTCCCAGGCGCCCTAAATGTCCCATATGTCCTTAACGTCCCAGACGTCTCAGACGTCCTAGATGTCCCATATGTCCTTAACGTCCCAGACGTCCCAGATGTCCCATATGCCTCTAACGTCCCAGACGTCCCATATGTCCCATATGTCCTTATCGTCCCAGACGTCCCAAACGTCCTAGATGTCCCATATGTCCTTAACGTCGCAGACGTTTCAGATGTCCCATATGTCCCTAACGTGCCAGACGTCCCAGATGTCCCATATGTCCCTAATGTTCCAGGCCTTACAGATGTCCCATATGTCCCATATGTCCCTAATGTCCCAGGCGTCCTAAATGCCCCATATGTCCCATATGTCCCTAATGTCCCAGGCGTCCTAGATGTCCCATATGTCTCTAATGTCCCAGGCGTCCTAAATGTCCCATATGTCCTTAACGTCCCAGACGTCCCAAACGTCCTAGATGTCCCATATGTCCTTAACGTGCCAGACGTCCCAGATGTCCTATATGTCCCTAACGTCCCAGACGTCCCAGATGTCCCATATGTCCCTAATGTCCCAGGCGTCCCAGATGTCCTAGATGTCCCATATGTGCTTAACGTTCCAGACGTCCCAGATGTCCCATATGTCCCTAACGTCCCAGACGTCGCAGATGTCACATATGTTTCATATGTTTCTAATGTGTCAGCCGTCCTAGATGTTCCATATGTCTTTAACGTCCCAGACGTCCCAGATGTCCTAGATGTCCCATATGTCCTTAACGTCCCAGACGTCTCAGATGTCCCATATGTCCCTAACGTCCCAGACGTCCCAGATGTCCCATATGTCCCTAAAGTCCCAGGCGTCCTAAATATCCCATATGTCCTTAACGTCCCAGACGTCCCAGACGCCCTAGATGTCCCATATGTCTTTAACGTCCCAGACGTCCCAGACGTCCATTGATTTCCCATATGCCCTTAACGTCCCAGACGTCCCAGATGTCCCATACGTCCCTAGCATCCCAGACGTCCCAGATGTCCCATATGTTCTTAACGTCCCAGACGTTCCAGATGTCCCATATGTCCTTAACGTCCAAGACGCCCAGATGTCCCATTGGTACCTAACGTCTTAGACGTCCCAGATGTCTCATATGTCCCATATGTACCTAACGTCCCAGACGTCCCAGATGTCCCAGATGTCCCATATGTCCTATATGTCCCTAATGTCCCAAGCGTCCCAGATGTCCCATATGTACCATATGTCCGTAATGTCCCAGGCGTCCTTAATGTCCCATATGTCTTTAACGTCCCAGACGTCTCAGACGTTCTAGATGTCCCATATGTCCTTACCGTCCCAGACGTCCCAGATGTCCCATATGTCTCATATATCCCAGGCGTCCTAAATGTCCCATATGTCCTTAACGTCCCAGACGTCCCAGACGTCCTAGATGTCCCATATGTCCTTAACGTCCCAGGCGTCCCATATGTTCCATATGTCCCTAACGTTCCAGACGTCCCAGATGTCCCATATGTCTCATATGTCCCTAATGTCCCAGGCGTTCCAGACGTACCATATGTCCCATATGTCCCTAATGTCCCAGGCATCCTAGATGTCCCATATGTCCCTAACGTCCCAAACGTCCTAAATGTCCCATATGTCCCTAACGTCCCAGACGTCCCAGCTGTCCCGTATGTCCCTAACGTCTCAGACGTCCTAGACGTCCTATATGTCCCATATGTCCCTAACGTCCCAGATGTCAAATTTTGTCCTATATGTCCCTAACGTCCCAGACGTCCCAGACGTCCCAGATGTCCCATATGTTTTATACGTCCCTAATGTCCCAGGCGTCCCAGATGGCCCATATGTACCATATGTCCCTAATGTCCCAGGCGTCCTAAATGTCCCATATGTCCTTAACGTCCCACACATTCCAGACGTCCTAGATGTTCCATATGTCCCTAACGTCCCAAACGTCCCAGATGTCCCATATGTTTCATATGTTTCTAATGTGTCAGCCGTCTTAGATGTTCCATATGTCCCTAACGTCCCAGACGTCCCAGATGTCCTAGATGTCCCATATGTCCTTAACGTCCCAGACGTTCCAGTTGTCCCATATGTCCCTAACGTCCCAGACGTCCCAGATGTCCCATATGTCCCTAATGTCCCAGGCGTCCTAAATATCCCATATGTCCTTAACGTCCCAGACGTCCCAGACGCCCTAGATGTCCCATATGTCTTTAACGTCCCAGACGTCCCAGACGTCCTAGATTTCCCATATGCCCTTAACGTCCCAGACGTCCCAGATGTCCCATATGTCCCTAGCATCCCAGACGTCCCAGATGTCCCATATGTTCTTAACGTCCCAGACGTTCCAGATGTCCCATATGTCCTTAACGTCGAAGACGTCCCAGATGTCTCATATGTACCTAACGTATTAGGCGTCCCAGATGTCCCATATGTCCCATATGTACCTAACGTCCCAGACGTCTCAGACGTCCCAGATGTCCCATATGTCCCATATGTACCTAATGTCCTAGGCGTCCTAGATGTCCCATATGTCCCTAATGTCCCAGGCGTCCTAAATGCCTCATATGTCCCTAATGTCCCAGGCGTCCTAGATGTCTCATATGTCCCTAATGTCCCAGGCGTCCTAAATGTCCCATATGTCCTTAACGTCCCAGACGTCCTAAACGTCCTAGATGTCCCATATGTCCTTAACGTGCCAGACGTCCCAGATGTACTATATGTCCCTAACGTCCCAGACGTCCCAGATGTCCCATATGTCCCTAATGTCCCAGGCGTCCCAGATGTCCTAGATGTCCCATATGTCCTTAACGTCCCAGACGTCCCAGATGTCCCATATGTCCCTAACGTCCCAGACGTCCCAGATGTCCCATATGTTTCATATGTTTCTAATGTGTCAGCTGTCTTAGATGTTCCATATGTCCCTAACGTCCCAGACGTCCCAGATGTCCTAGATGTCCCATATGTCCTTAACGTCCCAGACGTCCCAGATGTCCCATATGTCCCTAACGTCCCAGACGTCCCAGATGTCCCATATGTCCCTAATGTCCCAGGCGTCCTAAATATCCTATATGTCCTTAACGTCCCAGACGTCCCAGACACCCTAGATGTCCCATATGTCTTTAACGTCCCAGACGTCCCAGACGTCCTAGATTTCCCATATGCCCTTAACGTCCCAGACGTCCCAGATGTCCCATATGTCCCTAGCATCCCAGACGTCCCAGATGTCCCATATGTCCCTAATGTCCCAGGCGTCCTAAATGTCCCATATGTCTTTAACGTCCCAGACGTCCCAAACGTCCTAGATGTCCCATATGTCCTTAACGTGCCAGACGTCCCAGATGTCCTATATGTCCCTAACGTCCCAGACGTCCCAGATGTCCCATATGTCCCTAATGTCCCAGGCGTCCCAGATGTCCTAGATGTCCCATATGTCCTTAACGTTCCAGACGTCCCAGATATCCCATATGTCCCTAACGTCCCAGACGTCGCAGATGTCACATATGTTTCATATGTTTCTAATGTGTCAGCCGTCCTAGATGTTCCATATGTCCCTAACGTCCCAGACGTCCCAGATGTCCTAGATGTCCTATATGTCCCTAACGTCCCAGACGTATCAGATGTCCCATATGTCTCATATGTCCCTAATGTCCAAGGCGTCTCAGATGTCCCATATGTCCCTAATGTCCCATATGTCCCTAATGTCCCAGGCGCCCTAAATGTCCCATATGTCCTTAACGTCCCAGACGTCTCAGACGTCCTAGATGTCCCATATGTCCTTAACGTCCCAGACGTCCCAGATGTCCCATATGCCTCTAACGTCCCAGACGTCCCATATGTCCCATATGTCCTTATCGTCCCAGACGTCCCAAACGTCCTAGATGTCCCATATGTCCTTAACGTCGCAGACGTTTCAGATGTCCCATATGTCCCTAACGTGCCAGACGTCCCAGATGTCCCATATGTCCCTAATGTTCCAGGCCTTACAGATGTCCCATATGTCCCATATGTCCCTAATGTCCCAGGCGTCCTAAATGCCCCATATGTCCCATATGTCCCTAATGTCCCAGGCGTCCTAGATGTCCCATATGTCTCTAATGTCCCAGGCGTCCTAAATGTCCCATATGTCCTTAACGTCCCAGACGTCCCAAACGTCCTAGATGTCCCATATGTCCTTAACGTGCCAGACGTCCCAGATGTCCTATATGTCCCTAACGTCCCAGACGTCCCAGATGTCCCATATGTCCCTAATGTCCCAGGCGTCCCAGATGTCCTAGATGTCCCATATGTGCTTAACGTTCCAGACGTCCCAGATGTCCCATATGTCCCTAACGTCCCAGACGTCGCAGATGTCACATATGTTTCATATGTTTCTAATGTGTCAGCCGTCCTAGATGTTCCATATGTCTTTAACGTCCCAGACGTCCCAGATGTCCTAGATGTCCCATATGTCCTTAACGTCCCAGACGTCTCAGATGTCCCATATGTCCCTAACGTCCCAGACGTCCCAGATGTCCCATATGTCCCTAAAGTCCCAGGCGTCCTAAATATCCCATATTTCCTTAACGTCCCAGACGTCCCAGACGCCCTAGATGTCCCATATGTCTTTAACGTCCCAGACGTCCCAGACGTCCATTGATTTCCCATATGCCCTTAACGTCCCAGACGTCCCAGATGTCCCATACGTCCCTAGCATCCCAGACGTCCCAGATGTCCCATATGTTCTTAACGTCCCAGACGTTCCAGATGTCCCATATGTCCTTAACGTCCAAGACGCCCAGATGTCCCATTGGTACCTAACGTCTTAGACGTCCCAGATGTCCCATATGTCCCATATGTACCTAACGTCCCAGACGTCCCAGATGTCTCAGATGTCCCATATGTCCTATATGTCCCTAATGTCCCAAGCGTCCCAGATGTCCCATATGTACCATATGTCCGTAATGTCCCAGGCGTCCTTAATGTCCCATATGTCTTTAACGTCCCAGACGTCTCAGACGTTCTAGATGTCCCATATGTCCTTACCGTCCCAGACGTCCCAGATGTCCCATATGTCTCATATATCCCAGGCGTCCTAAATGTCCCATATGTCCTTAACGTCCCAGACGTCCCAGACGTCCTAGATGTCCCATATGTCCTTAACGTCCCAGGCGTCCCATATGTTCCATATGTCCCTAACGTTCCAGACGTCCCAGATGTCCCATATGTCTCATATGTGTCTAATGTCCCAGGCGTTCCAGACGTACCATATGTCCCATATGTCCCTAATGTCCCAGGCATCCTAGATGTCCCATATGTCCCTAACGTCCCAAACGTCCTAAATGTCCCATATGTCCCTAACGTCCCAGACGTCCCAGCTGTCCCGTATGTCCCTAACGTCTCAGACGTCCTAGACGTCCTATATGTCCCATATGTCCCTAACGTCCCAGATGTCAAATTTTGTCCTATATGTCCCTAACGTCCCAGACGTCCCAGACGTCCCAGATGTCCCATATGTTTTATACGTCCCTAATGTCCCAGGCGTCCCAGATGGCCCATATGTACCATATGTCCCTAATGTCCCAGGCGTCCTAAATGTCCCATATGTCCTTAACGTCCCACACATTCCAGACGTCCTAGATGTTCCATATGTCCCTAACGTCCCAAACGTCCCAGATGTCCCATATGTTTCATATGTTTCTAATGTGTCAGCCGTCTTAGATGTTCCATATGTCCCTAACGTCCCAGACGTCCCAGATGTCCTAGATGTCCCATATGTCCTTAACGTCCCAGACGTTCCAGTTGTCCCATATGTCCCTAACGTCCCAGACGTCCCAGATGTCCCATATGTCCCTAATGTCCCAGGCGTCCTAAATATCCCATATGTCCTTAACGTCCCAGACGTCCCAGACGCCCTAGATGTCCCATATGTCTTTAACGTCCCAGACGTCCCAGACGTCCTAGATTTCCCATATGCCCTTAACGTCCCAGACGTCCCAGATGTCCCATATGTCCCTAGCATCCCAGACGTCCCAGATGTCCCATATGTTCTTAACGTCCCAGACGTTCCAGATGTCCCATATGTCCTTAACGTCCAAGACGTCCCAGATGTCTCATATGTACCTAACGTATTAGGCGTCCCAGATGTCCCATATGTCCCATATGTACCTAACGTCCCAGACGTCTCAGACGTCCCAGATGTCCCATATGTCCCATATGTACCTAATGTCCTAGGCGTCCTAGATGTCCCATATGTCCCTAATGTCCCAGGCGTCCTAAATGCCTCATATGTCCCTAATGTCCCAGGCGTCCTAGATGTCTCATATGTCCCTAATGTCCCAGGCGTCCTAAATGTCCCATATGTCCTTAACGTCCCAGACGTCCTAAACGTCCTAGATGTCCCATATGTCCTTAACGTGCCAGACGTCCCAGATGTACTATATGTCCCTAACGTCCCAGACGTCCCAGATGTCCCATATGTCCCTAATGTCCCAGGCGTCCCAGATGTCCTAGATGTCCCATATGTCCTTAACGTCCCAGACGTCCCAGATGTCCCATATGTCCCTAACGTCCCAGACGTCCCAGATGTCCCATATGTTTCATATGTTTCTAATGTGTCAGCCGTCTTAGATGTTCCATATGTCCCTAACGTCCCAGACGTCCCAGATGTCCTAGATGTCCCATATGTCCTTAACGTCCCAGACGTCCCAGATGTCCCATATGTCCCTAACGTCCCAGACGTCCCAGATGTCCCATATGTCCCTAATGTCCCAGGCGTCCTAAATATCCCATATGTCCTTAACGTCCCAGACGTCCCAGACACCCTAGATGTCCCATATGTCTTTAACGTCCCAGACGTCCCAGACGTCCTAGATTTCCCATATGCCCTTAACGTCCCAGACGTCCCAGATGTCCCATATGTCCCTAGCATCCCAGACGTCCCAGATGTCCCATATGTCCCTAATGTCCCAGGCGTCCTAAATGTCCCATATGTCTTTAACGTCCCAGACGTCCCAAACGTCCTAGATGTCCCATATGTCCTTAACGTGCCAGACGTCCCAGATGTCCTATATGTCCCTAACGTCCCAGACGTCCCAGATGTCCCATATGTCCCTAATGTCCCAGGCGTCCCAGATGTCCTAGATGTCCCATATGTCCTTAACGTTCCAGACGTCCCAGATATCCCATATGTCCCTAACGTCCCAGACGTCGCAGATGTCACATATGTTTCATATGTTTCTAATGTGTCAGCCGTCCTAGATGTTCCATATGTCCCTAACGTCCCAGACGTCCCAAATGTCCTAGATGTCCCATATGTCCTTAACGTCCCAGACGTCTCAGATGTCCCATATGTCACTAACGTCCCAGACGTCCCAGATGTCCCATATGTCCCTAAAGTCCCATTCGTCCTAAATATCCCATATGTCCTTAACGTCCCAGACGTCCCAGACGCCCTAGATGTCCCATATGTCTTTAACGTCCCAGACGTCCATTGATTTCCCATATGCCCTTAACGTCCCAAACGTCCCAGATGTCCCATACGTCCCTAGCATCCCAGACGTCCCAGATGTCCCATATGTTCTTAACGTCCCAGACGTTCCAGATGTCCCATATGTCCTTAACGTCCAAGACGTCCCAGATGTCCCATTGGTACCTAACGTCTTAGACGTCCCAGATGTCCCATATGTCCCATATGTACCTAACGTCCCAGACGTCCCAGATGTCCCAGATGTCCCATATGTCCTATATGTCCCTAATGTCCCAAGCGTCCCAGATGTCCCATATGTACCATATGTCCGTAATGTCCCAGGCGTCCTTAATGTCCCATATGTCTTTAACGTCCCAGACGTCTCAGACGTTCTAGATGTCGCATATGTCCTTACCGTCCCAGACGTCCCAGATGTCCCATATGTCTCATATATCCCAGGCGTCCTAAATGTCCCATATGTCCTTAACGTCCCAGACGTCCCAGACGTCCTAGATGTCCCATATGTCCTTAACGTCCCAGGCGTCCCATATGTTCCATATGTCCCTAACGTTCCAGACGTCCCAGATGTCCCATATGTCTCATATGTCCCTAATGTCCCAGGCGTTCCAGACGTACCATATGTCCCATATGTCCCTAATGTCCCAGGCATCCTAGATGTTCCATATGTCCCTAACGTCCCAAACGTCCTAAATGTCCCATATGTCCCTAACGTCCCAGACGTCCCAGCTGTCCCGTATGTCCCTAACGTCTCAGACGTCCTAGACGTCCTATATGTCCCATATGTCCCTAACGTCCCAGATGTCAAATTTTGTCCTATATGTCCCTAACGTCCCAGACGTCCCAGACGTCCCAGATGTCCCATATGTTTTATACGTCCCTAATGTCCCAGGCGTCCCAGATGGCCCATATGTACCATATGTCCTAATGTCCCAGGCGTCCTAAATGTCCCATATGTCCTTAACTTCCCAGACGTCCCAGATGTCCCATATGTTTCATATGTTTCTAATGTGTCAGCCGTCTTAGATGTTCCATATGTCCCTAACGTCCCAGACGTCCCAGATGTCCTAGATGTCCCATATGTCCTTAACGTCCCAGACGTTCCAGATGTCCCATATGTCCCAGACGTCCCAGATGGCCCATATGTACCATATGTCCTAATGTCCCAGGCGTCCTAAATGTCCCATATGTCCTTAACTTCCCAGACGTCCCAGATGTCCCATATGTTTCATATGTTTCTAATGTGTCAGCCGTCTTAGATGTTCCATATGTCCCTAACGTCCCAGACGTCCCAGATGTCCTAGATGTCCCATATGTCCTTAACGTCCCAGACGTTCCAGATGTCCCATATGTCCCTAACGTCCCAGACGTCCCAGATGTCCCATATGTCCCTAATGTCCCAGGCGTCCTAAATATCCCATATGTCCTTAACGTCCCAGACGTCCCAGACGCCCTAGATGTCCCATATGTCTTTAACGTCCCAGACGTCCCAGACGTCCTAGATTTCCCATATGCCCTTAACGTCCCAGACGTCCCAGATGTCCCATATGTCCCTAGCATCCCAGACGTCCCAGATGTCCCATATGTTCTTAACGTCCCAGACGTTCCAGATGTCCCATATGTCCTTATCGTCCAAGACGTCCCAGATGTCTCATATGTACCTAACGTATTAGGCGTCCCAGATGTCCCATATGTCCCATATGTACCTAACGTCCCAGACGTCCCAGACGTCCCAGATGTCCCATATGTCCCATATGTACCTAATGTCCTAGGCGTCCTAGATGTCCCATATGTCCCTAATGTCCCAGGCGTCCTAAATGCCTCATATGTCCCTAATGTCCCAGGCGTCCTAGATGTCTCATATGTCCCTAATGTCCCAGCGTCCTAAATGTCCCATATGTCCTTAACGTCCCAGACGTCCTAAACGTCCTAGATGTCCCATATGTCTTAACGTGCCAGACGTCCCAGATGTACTATATGTCCCTAACGTCCCAGATGTCCCAGATGTCCCATATGTCCCTAATGTCCCAGGCGTCCCAGATGTCCTAGATGTCCCATATGTCCTTAACGTCCCAGACGTCCCAGATGTCCCATATGTCCCTAACGTCCCAGACGTCCCAGATGTCCATATGTTTCATATGTTTCTAATGTGTCAGCCGTCTTAGATGTTCCATATGTCCCTAACGTCCCAGACGTCCCAGATGTCCTAGATGTCCCATATGTCCTTAACGTCCCAGACGTCCCAGATGTCCCATATGTCCCTAACGTCCCAGACGTCCCAGATGTCCCATATGTCCCTAATGTCCCAGGCGTCCTAAATATCCCATATGTCCTTAACGTCCCAGACGTCCCAGACACCCTAGATGTCCCATATGTCTTTAACGTCCCAGACGTCCCAGACGTCCTAGATTTCCCATATGCCCTTAACGTCCCAGACGTCCCAGATGTCCCATATGTCCCTAGCATCCCAGACGTCCCAGATGTCCCATATGTTCTTAACGTCCCAGACGTTCCAGATGTCCCATATGTCCTTAACGTCCAAGACGTCCCAGATGTCTCATATGTACCTAACGTATTAGGCGTCCCAGATGTCCCATATGTCCTTATCGTCCAAGACGTCCCAGATGTCTCATATGTACCTAACGTATTAGGCGTCCCAGATGTCCCATATGTCCCATATGTACCTAACGTCCCAGACGTCCCAGACGTCCCAGATGTCCCATATGTCCCATATGTACCTAATGTCCTAGGCGTCCTAGATGTCCCATATGTCCCTAATGTCCCAGGCGTCCTAAATGCCTCATATGTCCCTAATGTCCCAGGCGTCCTAGATGTCTCATATGTCCCTAATGTCCCAGCGTCCTAAATGTCCCATATGTCCTTAACGTCCCAGACGTCCTAAACGTCCTAGATGTCCCATATGTCTTAACGTGCCAGACGTCCCAGATGTACTATATGTCCCTAACGTCCCAGACGTCCCAGATTTCCCATATGTCCCTAATGTCCCAGGCGTCCCAGATGTCCTAGATGTCCCATATGTCCTTAACGTCCCAGACGTCCCAGATGTCCCATATGTCCCTAACGTCCCAGACGTCCCAGATGTCCCATATGTTTCATATGTTTCTAATGTGTCAGCCGTCTTAGATGTTCCATATGTCCCTAACGTCCCAGACGTCCCAGATGTCCTAGATGTCCCATATGTCCTTAACGTCCCAGACGTCCAAGATGTCCCATATGTCCCTAACGTCCCAGACGTCCCAGATGTCCCATATGTCCCTAATGTCCCAGGCGTCCTAAATATCCCATATGTCCTTAACGTCCCAGACGTCCCAGACACCCTAGATGTCCCATATGTCTTTAACGTCCCAGACGTCCCAGACGTCCTAGATTTCCCATATGCCCTTAACGTCCCAGACGTCCCAGATGTCCCATATGTCCCTAGCATCCCAGACGTCCCAGATGTCCCATATGTTCTTAACGTCCCAGACGTTCCAGATGTCCCATATGTCCTTAACGTCCAAGACGTCCCAGATGTCTCATATGTACCTAACGTATTAGGCGTCCCAGATGTCCCATATGTCCCATATGTACCTAACGTCCCAGACGTCCCAGACGTCCCAGATGTCCCATATGTCCCATATGTACCTAATGTCCCAGGCGTCCTAGATGTTCCATATGTCCCTAATGTCCCAGGCGTCCTAAATGTCCCATATGTCCTTAACGTCCCAGACGTCCTAAACGTCCTAGATGTCCCATATGTCCTTAACGAGCCAGACGTCCCAGATGTCCTATATGTCCCTAACGTACCAGACGTCCCAGATGTCCCATATGTCTCTAATGTCCCAGGCGTCCCAGATGTCCTACATGTCCCATATGTTTTTAACGTCCCAGACGTCCCACATGTCCCATATGTCCCTAACGTCCCAGACGTCCCAGATGTCCCATATGTTTCATATGTTTCTAATGTGTCAGCCGTCTTAGATGTTCCATATGTCCCTAACGTCCCAGACGTCCCAGATGTCCTAGATGTCCTATATGTCCTTAACGTCCCAGACGTCCCAGATGTCCCATATGTCCCTAACGTCCCAGACCTCCCAGATGTCCCATATGTCCCTAATGTCCCAGGCGTCCTAAATATCCCATATGTCCTTAACGTCCCAGACGTCCCAGACGCCCTAGATGTCCCATATGTTTTTAACGTCCCAGACGTTCCAGATGTCCCATATGTCCTTAACGTCCAAGACGTCCCAGATGTCTCATATGTACCTAACGTATTAGGCGTCCCAGATGTCCCATATGTCCCATATGTACCTAACGTCCCAGACGTCCCAGACGTCCCAGACGTCCCATATGTCCCATATGTATCTAACGTCCCAGACGTCCAAGACGTCTCAGATGTCCCATATGTACCTAACGTCTTAGACGTCCCAGATGTCCCATATATCCCATATGTACCTAACGTCCCAGACGTCCCAAACGTCCCAGATATCCCATATCTCCCTAACGTCCCAGACGTCCGAGATGTTCCATATGTCCCATATGTACCTAACGTCCCAGACGTCCAAGACGTCCCAGATGTCCCATATGTACCTAACGTCTTAGACGTCCCAGATGTCCCATATGTCCCATATGTACGTAACGTCCCAGACGTCCCAGGCGTCCCAGATGTCCCATATGCCCCACATGTCCCAGGCGTCCTAATTGTCCTATATGTCCTTAACCTCCCAGACGTCCCAAACGTCCTAGATGTCCCATATGTCCTTAACGTTCCAGACGTCCAGATGTTCCACATGTCCTTAACGTCCCATACGTCCCAGATGTCCCATATGTTCCATATGTCCCTAATGTCTCAGGCGTCCTAAATGTCCCATATGTTCTTAACGTCCCAGACGTCCCAAACGTCGTAGATGTCCCATATGTCCCTAACGTCCCAGGCGTCCTAAATGTCCCATATGTCCTTAACGTCCCAGACGTCCCAAACGTCCTAGATGTCCCATATGTCCTTAACATCGCAGACGTTCCAGATGTCCCATATGTCCCTAACGTACCAGACGTCCCAGATGTCCCATATGTTCCTAATGTCCCAGGCCTTACAGATGTCCCATATGTCCCATATGTCCCTAATGTCCCAGGCGTCCTAAATGCCCCATATGTCCCATATGTCCCTAAAGTCCCAGGCGTCCTAGATGTCCCATATGTCCCTAATGTCCCAGGCGTCCTAAATGTCCCATATGTCCTTAACGTCCCAGACGTCCCAAACGTCCTCGATGTCCCATATGTCCTTAACGTGCCAGACGTCCCAGATGTCCTATATGTCCCTAACGTCCCAGACGTCCCAGATGTCCCATATGTCCCTAATGTCCCAGGCGTCCCAGATGTCCTAGATGTCCCATATGTCCTTAACGTCCCAGACGTCTCAGATGTCCCATATGTCCCTAACGTCCCAGACGTCCCAGCTGTCCCGTATGTCCCTAACGTCCCAGACGTCCCAGACGTCCTAGATGTTCCATATGTCCCTAACGTCCCAGACGTCCCAGATGTCCTAGATGTCCCATATGTCCTTAACGTCCCAGACGTCTCAGATGTCCCATATGTCCCTAACGTCCCAGACGTCCCAGATGTCCCATATGTCCCTAAAGTCCCCGGCGTCCTAAATATCTTATATGTCCTTAACGTCCCTTACGTCCCAGATGCCCTAGATGTCCCATATGTCTTTAACGTCCCAGACGTCCCAGACGTCCTAGATTTCCCATATGCCCTTAACGTCCCAGACGTCCCAGATGTCCCATACGTCCATAGCATCCCAGACGTCCCAGATGTCCCATATGTTCTTAACGTCCCAGACGTTCCAGATGTCCCATATGTCCTTAACGTCCAAGACGTCCCAGATGTCCCATTGGTACCTAACGTCTTAGACGTCCCAGATGTCCCATATGTCCCATATGTACCTAACGTCCCAGACGTCCCAGATGTCCCAGATGTCCCATATGTCCTATATGTCCCTAATGTCCCAAGCGTCCCAGATGTCCCATATGTACCATATGTCCGTAATGTCCCAGGCGTCCTTAATGTTCCATATGTCTTTAACGTCCCAGACGTCTCAGACGTTCTACATGTCCCATATGTCCTTACCGTCCCAGACGTTCCAGATGTCCCATATGTCCCATATATCCCAGGCGTCCTAAATGTCCCTAACGTCCCAGACGTCCCAGACGTCCCAGACGTCCTAGATGTCCCATATGTCCTTAACGTCCCAGGCGTCCCAGATGTTCCCTATGTCCCTAACGTTCCAGACGTCCCAGATGTCCCATATGTCCCTAATGTCCCAGGCGTTCCAGACGTACCATATGTCCCATATGTCCCTAATGTCCCAGGCATCCTAGATGTTCCATATGTCCCTAACGTCCTAAACGTCCTAAATGTCCCATATGTCCCTAACGTCTCAGACGTCCTAGACGTCCTAGATGTCCAATATGTCCCTAACGTCCCAGATGTCAAATTTTGTCCTATATGTCCCTAACGTCCCAGACGTCCCAGACGTCCCAGATGTCCCATATGTTTTATACGTCCCGAATGTCCCAGGCGTCCCAGATGGCCCATATGTACCATATGTCCCTAATGTCCCAGGCGTCCTAGATTTCCCATATGCCCTTAACGTCCCAGACGTCTCAGATGTCCCATATGTCCCTAGCATCCCAGACGTCCCAGATGTCCCATATGTTCTTAACGTCCCAGACGTTCCAGATGTCCCATATGTCCTTAACGTCCAAGACGTCCCAGATGTCCCATTGGCACCTAACGTCTTAGACGTCCCAGATGTCCCATATGTCCCATATGTACCTAACGTCCCAGACGTCCCAGATGTCCCATATGTCCCATATGTGCCTAACGTCCCAGACGTCCCAGATGTCCCATATGTCCCTAGCATCCCAGACGTCCCAGATGTCCCATATGCTCTTAACGTCCTAGACGTTCCAGATGTCCCATATGTCCTTAACGTCCAAGACGTCCCAGATGTCCCATTGGTACCTAACGTCTTAGACCTCCCAGATGTCCCATATGTCCAATATGTACCTAACGTCCCAGACGTCCCAGACGTCCCAGATGTCCCATATGTCCTATATGTCCCTAATGTCCCAAGCGTCCCAGATGTCCCATATGTACCATATGTCCGTAATGTCCCAGGCGTCCTTAATGTCCCATATGTCTTTAACGTCCCAGACGTCTCAGACGTTCTAGATGTCCCATATGTCCTTACCGTCCCAGACGTCCCAGATGTCTCATATGTCCCATATATCCCAGGCGTCCTAAATGTCCCATATGTCCTTAACGTCCCAGACCTCCCAGACGTCCTAGATGTCCCATATGTCCTTAACGTCCCAGACGTCCCAGATGTCCCATATGTCCCTAACGTCCCAGCCGTCCCAGATGTCCCATATGTCCCATATGTTCCTAATGTCCCAGGCGTCCTAGATATTCCATATGTCCCTAACGTCCCAGACGTCCTAAATGTCCCTTATGTCCCTAATGTCCCAGACGTCCTAGATGTCCCATATGTCCCTAACGTCCCAGACGTCCCAAACGTCCTGGATGTCCCATATGTCCTTAACGTCCCAGACGTCCTAGATGTCCCATATGTCCTTAACGTCCCATACGTCCCAGATGTCCCATATGTCCCATATGTCCCTAATGTCCCAGGCGTCCTAAATGTCCCATATGTCCTTAACGTCCCAGACGTCCCAAACGTCCTAGATGTCCCATATGTCCTTAACGTCCCAGACGTTCCAGATGTCCCATATGTCCCTAATGTCCCAGGCCTTACAGATGTCCCATATGTACCATATGTCCCTAATGTCCCAGGCGTCCTAAATGCCCCATATGTGCCTAACGTCCCAGGCGTCCTAGATGTCCCATATGTCCCTAATGTCCCAGGCGTCCTAAATGTCCCATATGTCCCTAATGTCCCAGGCGTCCCAGATGTCCTAGATGTCCCATATGTCCCTAACGTCCCAGACGTCCCAGATGTCCCATATGTCCCTAATGTCCCAGGCGTCCCAGATGTCCTAGATGTCCCATATGTCCTTAACGTCCCAGACGTCCCAGATGTCCCATATGTCCCTAACGTCCCAGACGTCCCAGATGTCCCATATGTTTCATATGTTTCTAATGTGTCAGCCGTCTTAGATGTTCCATACGTCCCTAACGTCCCAGACGTCCCAGATGTCCTAGATGTCCCATATGTCCTTAACGTCCCAGACGTCCCAGATGTCCCATATGTCCCTAACGTCCCAGACGTCTCAGATGTCCCATATGTCCCTAATGTCCCAGGCGTCCTAAATGTCCCATATGTCCTTAACGTCCCAGACGTCCTAAACGTCCTAGATGTCCCATATGTCCTTAACGTGCCAGACGTCCCAGATGTAATATATGACCTTAACGTCCCAGACGTCCCAGACGCCCTAGATGTCCCATATGTCTTTAACGTCCCAGACGTCCCAGACGTCCTAGATTTCCCATATGCCCTTAACGTCCCAGACGTCTCAGATGACCCATATGTCCCTAGCATCCCAGACGTCCCAGATGTCCCATATGTCCCTAGCATCCCAGACGTCCCAGATGTCCCATATGTTCTTAACGTCCCAGACGTTCCAGATGTCCCATATGTCCTTAACGTCCAAGACGTCCCAGATGTACCATTGGTACCTAACGTCTTAGACTTCCCAGATGTCCCATTTGTCCCATATGTACCTAACGTCCCAGACGTCCCAGATGTCCCATATGTCCCTAGCATCCCAGACGTCCCAGATGTCCCATATGTTCTTAACGTCCCAGACGTTACAGATGTCTCATATGTCCTTAACGTCCAAGACGTCCCAGATGTCCCATTGGTACCTAACGTCTTAGATGTCCCAGATGTCCCATACGTCCCATATGTACCTAACGTCCCAGACGTCCCAGACGTCCCAGATGTCCCATATGTCCTATATGTCCCTAATGTCCCAAGCGTCCCAGATGTCCCATATGTACCATATGTCCGTAATGTCCCAGGCGTCCTTAATGTCCCATATGTCTTTAACGTCACAGACGTCTCAGACGTTCTAGATGTCCCATATGTCCTTACCGTCCCAGACGTCCCAGATGTCCCATATGTCCCATATATCCCAGACATCCCAGATGTCCCATATGTCCCTAACGTCCCAGCCGTCCCAGATGTCCCATATGTCCCATATGTTCCTAATGTCCCTAGCGTCCTAGATATTCCATATGTCCCTAACGTCCCAGACGTCCTAAATGTCCCTTATGTCCCTAATGTCCCAGACGTTTTAGATGTCCCATATGTCCCTATCGTCCCAGACGTCCCAAACGTCCTAGATGTCCCATATGTCCTTAACGTCCCAGACGTCCTAGATTTCCCATATGTCCTTAACGTCCCATACGTCCCAGATGTCCCATATGTCCCATATGTCCCTAATGTCCCAGGCGTCCTAAATGTCCCATATGTTCTTAACGTCCCAGACGTCCCAAACGTCCTAGATGTCCCATATGTCCTTAACGTCCCAAACGTTTCAGATGTCCCATATGTCCCTAACGTGCCAGACGTCCCAGATGTCCCGTATGTCCCTAATGTCCCAGGCCTTACAGATATCCCATATGTCCCATATGTCCCTAATGTCCCAGGCGTCCTAAATGCCCCATATGTCCCATATGTCCCTAATGTCCCAGGCGTCTTAGATGTCCCATATGTCCCTAATGTCCCAGGCGTCCTAAATGTCCCATATGTCCTTAACGTCCCAGAAGTCCTAAACGTCTTAGATGTCCCATATGTCCTTAACGTGCCAGACGTCCCAGATGTCCTATATGTCCCTAACGTCCCAGACGTCCCAGATGTCCCATATGTCCCTAATGTCCCAGGCGTCCCAGATGTCCTAGATGTCCCATATGTCCTTAACGTCCCAGACTTCCCAGATGTCCCATATGTCCCTAACGTCCCAGACGTCCCAGATGTCCCATATGTTTCATATGTTTCTAATGTGTCAGCCGTCTTAGATGTTCCATATGGCCCTAACGTCCCAGACGTCCCAGATCTCCTAGATGTCCCATATGTCCTTAACGTCCCAGACGTCCCAGATGTCCCATATGTCCCTAATGTCCCAGGCGTCCCAGATGTCCTAGATGTCCCATATGTCCTTAACGTCCCAGACGTCCCAGATGTCCCATATGTCCCTAACGTCCCAGACGTCCCAGATGTCCCATATGTTTCATATGTTTCTAATGTGTGAGCCGTCTTAGATGTTCCATATGTCCCTAACGTCCCAGACGTCCCAGATGTCCTAGATATCCCATATGTCCTTAACGTCCCAGACGTCCCAGATGTCCCATATGTCCCTAACGTCCCAGACGTCCCAGATGTCCCATATGTCCCTAATGTCCCAGGCGTCCTAAATATCCCATATGTCCTTAACGTCCCAGACGTCCCAGACGCCCTAGATGTCCCATATGTCTTTAACGTCCCAGACGTCCCCGACGTCCTAGATTTCCCAAATGCGATTAACGTCCCAGACGTCCCAGATGTCCCATATGTCCCTAGCATCCCAGACGTCCCAGATGTCCCATATGTTTTTAACGTCCCAGACGTTCCAGATGTCCCATATGTCCTTAACGTCCAAGACGTCCCAGATGTCTCATATGTACCTAACGTATTAGGCGTCCCAGATGTCCCATATGTCCCATATGTACCTAACGTCCCAGACGTCCCAGACGTCCCAGACGTCCCATATGTCCCATATGTATCTAACGTCCCAGACGTCCAAGACGTCTCAGATGTCCCATATGTACCTAACGTCTTAGACGTCCCAGATGTCCCATATGTCCCATATGTACCTAACGTCCCAGACGTCCCAAACGTCCCAGATGTCCCATATCTCCCTAACGTCCCAGACGTCCGAGATGTCCCATATGTCCCATATGTACCTAACGTCCCAGACGTCCAAGACGTCCCAGATGTCCCATATGTACCTAACGTCTTAGACGTCCCAGATGTCCCATATGTCCCATATGTACGTAACGTCCCAGACGTCCCAGGCGTCCCAGATGTCCCATATGCCCCACATGTCCCAGGCGTCCTAAATGTCCTATATGTCCTTAACCTCCCAGACGTCCCAAACGTCCTAGATGTCCCATATGTCCTTAACGTCCCAGACGTCCAGATATTCCACATGTCCTTAACGTCCCATACGTCCCAGATGTCCCATATGTTCCATATGTCCCTAATGTCTCAGGCGTCCTAAATGTCCCATATGTTCTTAACGTCCCAGACGTCCCAAACGTCGTAGATGTCCCACATGTCCCTAACGTCCCAGGCGTCCTAAATGTCCCATATGTCCTTAACGTCCCAGACGTCCCAAACGTCCTAGATGTCCCATATGTCCTTAACATCGCAGACGTTCCAGATGTCCCATATGTCCCTAACGTACCAGACGTCCCAGATGTCCCATATGTTCCTAATGTCCCAGGCCTTACAGATGTCCCATATGTCCCATATGTCCCTAATGTCCCAGGCGTCCTAAATGCCCCATATGTCCCATATGTCCCTAAAGTCCCAGGCGTCCTAGATGTCCCATATGTCCCTAATGTCCCAGGCGTCCTAAATGTTCCATATGTCCTTAACGTCCCAGACGTCCCAAACGTCCTCGATGTCCCATATGTCCTTAACGTGCCAGACGTCCCAGATGTCCTATATGTCCCTAACGTCCCAGACGTCCCAGATGTCCCATATGTCCCTAATGTCCCAGGCGTCCCAGATGTCCTAGATGTCCCATATGTCCTTAACGTCCATGATGTCCCAGATGTCCCATATGTCCCTAACGTCTCAGACGTCCCAGCTGTCCCGTATGTCCCTAACGTCCCAGACGTCCCAGACGTCCTAGATGTTCCATATGTCCCTAACGTCCCAGACGTCCCAGATGTCCTAGATGTCCCATATGTCCTTAACGTCCCAGACGTCTCAGATGTCCCATATGTCCCTAACGTCCCAGACGTCCCAGATGTCCCATATGTCCCTAAAGTCCCCGGCGTCCTAAATATCTTATATGTCCTTAACGTCCCTTACGTCCCAGACGCCCTAGATGTCCCATATGTCTTTAACGTCCCAGACGTCCCAGACGTCCTAGATTTCCCATATGCCCTTAACGTCCCAGACGTCCCAGATGTCCCATACGTCCATAGCATCCCAGACGTCCCAGATGTCCCATATGTTCTTAACGTCCCAGACGTTCCAGATGTCCCATATGTCCTTAACGTCCAAGACGTCCCAGATGTCCCATTGGTACCTAACGTCTTAGACGTCCCAGATGTCCCATATGTCCCATATGTACCTAACGTCCCAGACGTCCCAGATGTCCCAGATGTCCCATATGTCCTATATGTCCCTAATGTCCCAAGCGTCCCAGATGTCCCATATGTACCATATGTCCGTAATGTCCCAGGCGTCCTTAATGTTCCATATGTCTTTAACGTCCCAGACGTCTCAGACGTTCTACATGTCCCATATGTCCTTACCGTCCCAGACGTTCCAGATGTCCTATATGTCCCATATATCCCAGGCGTCCTAAATGTCCCATATGTCCTTAACGTCCCAGACGTCCCAGACGTCCTAGATGTCCCATATGTCCTTAACGTCCCAGGCGTCCCAGATGTTCCCTATGTCCCTAACGTTCCAGACGTCCCAGATGTCCCATATGTCCCTAATGTCCCAGGCGTTCCAGACGTACCATATGTCCCATATGTCCCTAATGTCCCAGGCATCCTAGATGTTCCATATGTCCCTAACGTCCTAAACGTCCTAAATGTCCCATATGTCCCTAACGTCCCAGACGTCCCAGCTGTCCCGTATGTCCCTAACGTCTCAGACGTCCTAGACGTCCTAGATGTCCAATATGTCCCTAACGTCCCAGATGTCAAATTTTGTCCTATATGTCCCTAACGTCCCAGACGTCCCAGACGTCCCAGATGTCCCATATGTTTTATACGTCCCGAATGTCCCAGGCGTCCCAGATGGCCCATATGTACCATATGTCCCTAATGTCCCAGGCGTCCTAGATTTCCCATATGCCCTTAACGTCCCAGACGTCTCAGATGTCCCATATGTCCCTAGCATCCCAGACGTCCCAGATGTCCCATATGTTCTTAACGTCCCAGACGTTCCAGATGTCCCATATGTCCTTAACGTCCAAGACGTCCCAGATGTCCCATTGGTACCTAACGTCTTAGACGTCCCAGATGTCCCATATGTCCCATATGTACCTAACGTCCCAGACGTCCCAGATGTCCCATATGTCCCATATGTACCTAATGTCCCAGACGTCCCAGATGTCCCATATGTCCCTAGCATCCCAGACGTCCCAGATGTCCCATATGCTCTTAACGTCCTAGACGTTCCAGATGTCCCATATGTCCTTAACGTCCAAGACGTCCCAGATGTCCCATTGGTACCTAACGTCTTAGACCTCCCAGATGTCCCATATGTCCAATATGTACCTAACGTCCCAGACGTCCCAGACGTCCCAGATGTCCCATATGTCCTATATGTCCCTAATGTCCCAAGCGTCCCAGATGTCCCATATGTACCATATTTCCGTAATGTCCCAGGCGTCCTTAATGTCCCATATGTCTTTAACGTCCCAGACGTCTCAGACGTTCTAGATGTCCCATATGTCCCATATGTTCCTAATGTCCCAGGCGTCCTAAATGTCCCATATGTTCTTAACGTCCCAGACGTCCCAAACGTCCTAGATGTCCCATATGTCCTTAACGTCCCAGACGTTTCAGATGTCCCATATGTCCCTAACGTGCCAGACGTCCCAGATGTCCCGTATGTCCCTAATGTCCCAGGCCTTACAGATATCCCATATGTCCCATATGTCCCTAATGTCCCAGGCGTCCTAAATGCCCCATATGTCCCATATGTCCCTAATGTCCCAGGCGTCTTAGATGTCCCATATGTCCCTAATGTCCCAGGCGTCCTAAATGTCCCATATGTCCTTAACGTCCCAGAAGTCCTAAACGTCTTACATGTCCCTTATGTCCTTAACGTGCCAGACGTCCCAGATGTCCTATATGTCCCTAACGTCCCAGACGTCCCAGATGTCCCATATGTCCCTAATGTCCCAGGCGTCCCAGATGTCCTAGATGTCCCATATGTCCTTAACGTCCCAGACTTCCCAGATGTCCCATATGTCCCTAACGTCCCAGACGTCCCAGATGTCCCATATGATTCATATGTTTCTAATGTGTCAGCCGTCTTAGATGTTCCATATGGCCCTAACGTCCCAGACGTCCCAGATCTCCTAGATGTCCCATATGTCCTTAACGTCCCAGACGTCCCAGATGTCCCATATGTCCCTAACGTCCCAGACGTCCCAGATGTCCCATATGTCCCTAATGTCCCAGGCGTCCTAAATGTCCCATATGTCCTTAACGTCCCAGACGTCCTAAACGTCCTAGATGTTCCATATGTCCTTAACGTGCCAGACGTCCCAGATGTCCTATATGTCCCTAACGTCCCAGACGTCCCAGACGCCCTAGATGTCCCATATGTCTTTAACGTCCCAGACGTCCCAGACGTCCTAGATTTCCCATATGCCCTTAACGTCCCAGACGTCTCAGATGTCCCATATGTCCCTAGCATCCCAGACGTCCCAGATGTCCCATATGTTTTAACGTCCCAGACGTTCCAGATGTCCCATATGTCCTTAACGTCCAAGACGTCCCAGATGTCCCATTGGTACCTAACGTCTTAGACGTCCCAGATGTCCCATATGTCCCATATGTACCTAACGTCCCAGACGTCCCAGATGTCCCATATGTCCCATATGTACCTAACGTCCCAGACGTTCCAGATGTCCCATATGTCCCTAGCATCCCAGACGTCCCAGATGTCCCATATGTTCTTAACGTCCCAGACGTTCCAGATGTCCCATATGTCCTTAACGTCCAAGACGTCCCAGATGTCCCATTGGTACCTAACGTCTTAGACGTCCCAGATGTCCCATATGTCCCATATGTACCTAACGTCCCAGACGTCCCAGACGTCCCAGATGTCCCATATGTCCTATATGTCCCTAATGTCCCAAGCGTCCCAGATGTCCCATATGTACCATATGTCCGTAATTTCCCAGGCGTCCTTAATGTCCCATATGTCTTTAACGTCCCAGACGTCTCAGACGTTCTAGATGTCCCATATGTTCTTACCGTCCCAGACGTCCCAGATGTCCCATATGTCCCTAACGTCCCAGACGTCCCAGATGTCCCATATGTTTCATATGTTTCTAATGTGTCAGCCGTCTTAGATGTTCCATATGTCCCTAACGTCCCAGACGTCCCAGATGTCCTAGATGTCCCATATGTCCTTAACGTCCCAGACGTCCCAGATGCCCCATATGTCCCTAACTTCCCAGACGTCCCAGATGTCCCATATGTCCCTAATGTCTCAGGCCTTACAGATGTCCCATATGTCCCTAATGTCCCAGGCGTCCTAAATGCCCCATATCTCCCATATATCCCTAATGTCCCAGGCGTCCTATATGTCCCATATGTCCCTAATGTCCCAGGCGTCCTAAATGTCCCATATGTCCTTAACGTCCCAGACGTCCTAAACGTCCTAGATGTCCCATATGTCCTTAACGTGCCAGACGTCCCAGATGTCCTATATGTCCCTAATGTCCCAGACGTCCCAGATGTCCCATATGTCCCTAATGTCCCAGGCGTCCCAGATGTCCTAGATGTCCCATATGTCCTTAACGTCCCAGACGTCCCAGATGTCCCATATGTCCCTAACGTCCCAGACGTCCCAGATGTCCCATATGCTTCATATGTTTCAGTAGAGGGAAGTGGATGGTTCTGGAACCTCCCCCCACCACTTGGCCTTGAGTTCAAGGCCAAGGCCACGTTCAATCCCAAGGTCACATGCAAGGCGAGGCCACGTGCAAGCCCAAGGTCATGTTTGAAGCGAGGCCACGTTCGGAGCGAGGCCAAGTTCAAGGTCAAACCCGCGTTCGAGGTTGAGGCTACTTTAAAAAAATTCAAGGTCAAGATCGCGTTTACGGCCAAGGGCATAGAAAGAGTTAAGTAGTGCTTAGAACAGACTGCGCTTAACATATTTATTTAAAAAATTAGGCATGAAGTAAACGCCTAGGATACTTCATGTCTAAATTATGACTCGACTAGGATTCGAACCTAGGTCTCCCTGTATATCCGCAATCTGCAGCCGAGGGTATCTTTACCTCTAGACCATCGAGTCGGATAGAATATTTGGTTACTCATCCAGAGTACCTTCGTAGAGTGAAAGATACACATAATTTAATAAAAAAGTTATATTTAAGATGCACATACAAAGAGTAATTACAGTAGTGGCTAGACTAAATGATTATAATACCAACAGATTAAGGAATACGTTACAGACATACACATTAGAGCGAATAAAATAGTGCTTAAAACAATAGTAGATATACAGCAGGAATTATCCGCGGGCGAGAGCAGCTTCTTCAAGACATCAGGTTTATTTTTTAGCAAAATCGTTTGCCAATTCGTATCTACCGCATATGAAGGGAAATGGTATTTTATCTTGAACGTTAAAACGTTATGTTCAGTAAAGTTGTTCACTTCTATTTTAAAAACGGAAATAGTTGTCAAGGAACTGGTATCCATTTTACGCCACGTCACGTTGTGCACTCCATCATTGTAGGCGAAAGAAGCTGAACTGCACCGCGGCGGTTGAAGGACGTAGAGAATCCCATCATGAACTGCAGCGAGAGCAACCAAAAATTGTATTGGTAGCATGTTCAACAAGTCGATGGCAACTAGTGAATGGTTTGGCGCCGCACTTTGCATCACTTATGACAACAGCAACCTTTTGTTTTGTCGGCTACACCCGTTCCATTGTTGCCAGCCACATCTACTCCTGGGGAAAAATGCAACGCATCGAAAAGTTGATAAGTCAAGTCTTCGATGGTTTGTATTTGCTGACCTTGGCAATTTTGCAGTTGGGTGACCAACGGAGGTGTTCAGATAGGGGTTTGTCATTGCGCTCCCAGCCAGAAATTTGAACTCCGCAGTGGAAACACTGTACACAATTAATCGTGTCGCTGATGCAAAAGAAACCGGCACCTGCTAGCGATTCTGGAGTTTGACCTCGACTCCAATCGCCGAATGTTCGTAGCCGTTTGGAGTAGCTCCCAAATTCTGGATGTCGAGGTTCTGAGCTCATGATGGCAACTAACTACGCACACGTTTGTGAAAGTTTTATATTCTACAATTCAAGGTCACAATCTCGAAACTTTAAAATAAAACCACAGAAATATTTCTAAATATATTTATTTATTTCCAAGTATAAGTTATATATGTAACTTCCCCATCCTCCAGTAGGCCTAGGTACCGGTCCACTGGCTTGAAGATGTTGGTCTGCCACCACACAGCTGACGATCCGTCGAAGACTGCAGGCCACGTCCGTAAGGTGGTCGTCTCCGCTAGGGTCTCTCCTTGTAGGTTCAAGGCGTACTCCATTGTGACCACTGCCTGGAGAGACCGTTGAGAGGATGCTGGAGGGCAACTAGCCAAAAACCGGCGAAAATGACGGTAAAATTGTTCTGCATTCTTAAAGTTAGTTGCCATAGCTGCTTGATGATTATGGTAGGTGCTGGAGGATTATGATGACTGTTACAGAAAACAGGCAACTTAATATAGGAGCGTAGTCAAGGATGGGAACGTAGAAGGTCAAGGGTCTTACCTTGAGATTCACATATAAAGCGTAACGTTTTTCCACCACGGCTACCAGTCATCATGCCTGATATTGTTGTTGATGCGCTCTTTGAAGATGCTCCTACATTTTACAAGGAGTTTGAATACTTCATCACCTCCGAACCGAGACCTCCATCAGCTCGTCAACTCCAGGCTGCCGTAACAATAGACTATTCCATGAGTCTTGGAAGCGAGCGCCTATGGCAGTCGACCCTCCTGAGGACGCTACCCACCACATACGAGGGTGACCCATTCCTGTGGTGGCGGCGGCATGTAGAGGCCCCCATCCAGCGCTTTCTCGCTCGGCTAGCAGATGGGGATGTAGTGTATATTACTTATTGTTGGCTTAATTAAATATATGTATATAAAGGGGTCTGTGTTTTATTGCACTCCTAGCGACGTCTATGATTATTGATATTATATAAGTAGAAGCCCACGCTTTCAGTATTCATATCCAGTTCGACGCTTGAGCAATGCCTATCGATAAATTTGGTAAACATATGCATGCGAATTCCACGTCACACCCGCAGGTGTTTGTGGTTGAAGAGCTAAGCGAGCCTTTATATTATGAACGAGATTTACAACTAGTATCCATTGCCGTCAATGATGATAGATGGTACATCCTAGCGCATGGTGACATCGAATATACTATTCCCTTCCGTGAAGCTGAAATAACAAACGTCTTACTTTATCCCGAAAATACCGAAATTTATATCAACAGGTTGGGGTCATATAACTTTCGCGAAGTGATCGGGAAGACATTAAAAAAGGGTGATATGCTAAAATTTTGGGCAGTCAAGCCAAATATGTTATATGTGGAATTTCAACTCAAGGTTCCCATAATTGTTGAGTCCAAAAAGGTAGTGCAGTAAACATGACTTCAAGGTCGCGTTTACGGTCACCTCCTACCACATATAACCTTGGAAATGTGAAAATAAAATCGCGTAGAAGAGTCGACAAGGGTAGTAGCATCCGATAGTCGTGCAGAAATGGAAGCCTTGTTGAAAGCTATTGAGGTAGTTCAGAGTAATAAAGCAAGAAAGCCGCAACCACTGTTCTGTCCGGAACTTCTGAATAGTAGGACGTACAAATTAAATAAATCAAGTTCTAAGTACGTCAGTGTAGGGTTTGATTGGAGTTCGCAATTTAACCCAAGTATTATAATACGGGGTGCCAAAAATGACTGGGTGCAGTTAAATGAATGGGAGTGGACAGCCCTGATTGCAAATCAAGGAGTGATTTCCAACTACTTCTATTCTCTCGACGGTGAGTGGCCTGCTCTGGAAATAGGAAAGAAGAGCATTGTTTTTGAAGCGATCCAGACAAGGAAAATAATCAAATTGGAGGAAGTGGGCTTGTCAGAGGTGCGTTTAGCGAGCGAAACTGTAGAAGAATTGTGGCGCTTGCAGAAACTCGTGGAAGCGCGATTCGCACAATTAAAAGCGTTACACTTTGAGAGTTTCTATAAAGAAATAGTGAAGGGTGTAGCAAACCTTTGTGGAGACTGTTTAGTAAATGTATGGTCTGTAGTGGATCAGCTGGAGGAGAACTCTGAAAAGACTGCGTGTATGGTGGAAGTGCTAACGTTCGCAAGTTCTATGGTAAAGTGCGACATCGAAGTGGAAGCCCTGAGTCGTCAGTTGGCAGTGTAGTCATGTGGATGAATTATAGAGAGGCTGCTCGACCGGCTGCAAGAGACGTACCTAGTGCGGTTGAACGATTAGTGAGTTCGTTAAAGGATTTAGCTTTCGAAGCGTCGCACGAAGTCGTATATGGGTTAGGACGTTCCGGATTCAGTGACGAAGAGTTGTATAAAAAAGAAAAACAGTACAAAAACGGTGCAGCTGTCGGTCAACTATTTTTAGACGGAGCCATAAATGAAGGCCTCCTTGTAGATTTAATGGATAGTCTTGGCCTAAAATGGCATATGTGTGAAGTAAAAGCCTTTATAGAGAGGAAGGAAAATGAAGAAGAGCGTGCAGTTTGACGACTCGAAGAATAAGATGTACAATTTGCATACGTGGACGTATGCGTTTCGAGAAGCTCGGAGAGGACGGTGGGAACGAGAAGCTGTGGATAGGTTGCGGTTCCATCGGAGGATACTTACTATGGATGAAGTACTGCGAGACGTCTTGTGCGCCGAACATAGGCGAACAATTTATGTAGAGCGCTTTTCCACTAGTACGTAGATGTTTAATCCGTGTAGTTAAACGGTATATATTGTAAACAAATAAAAACAATAAAAATTAAAAAGATTGTTTTATTCCATTATGTAGTGATTATAAATATGATACACGTTAGATAAAGCGCAATAACAAATCGGTTTGGAATGATATAAACAAGCGGGTTGTGATGGGGTGAGGGCCGGCCTTTCTTCCACTTCGATGATTGGGATGGTAGTAAAGCGGCGTAGAAAAGTTGCCTTTTCTCGACCTTTCACATATATTTCGGTGACACCTTGCAGAAGACGTCGTAAGATTGCAGGAAACATGTATGCTGGAGTAAATCCCTCATTCCAGTCGATGCAATGGTGATTAGTCATTACCCAGTGGGCTTGTTGTTGTAAATGAGGTGTTAAGGAATGGAGGGCGAAAGGGGGTTTAAAAATGTGGTGAGATACTGAGGTACCGTCGTAGGAGGCCAATTCTTTTGGGGTAAAGTGCTTATCGGACGTCTTAAAACCTTGAATATCGATAATGATCTTCATCGTATTAGGTATAGGGAGCATGGTCTAGTTACGCTAAAAGTCGAGGTGCAACTGAAGTGTTTTGCGATATTACAGTTGTTTAACTGCTTTTGACAATGCGTTGTAAGTAAAAACTCGATCGTGAAGAACGAGACAATACGCAGTTGTGTTGGCTGGTACGTTAGCGGAAGTTTCAAATTCAACACGAAAAACGACAGCGTTTGCATGAAGGTAGTCTTTTTGATGGGAACAATCGATTACAACAATGGGCGCCTTGTCTGCAAAGTCATGTCGGGAGAAGAAGGGCTCATCGATTTTGCTATAATAAGATGATTGAAACTTGGAATACATGTCGTATAATGTTGCGTAATGATTGAGTGCATAATTGTTATGTAAATTGTCGTATGGGAATCGTTCGGTGTTCAGATAAACTCGGAAATTAGTAAGACCAATTTTATCGAAATTAGCATTGTCTTTAGCGATTAGCCCCGAACGACCTGATTGAAACCCTACGATGACATATCTGGGGGTTTGTAATTTTGTGCTTGTAGCGATAGCGTGAGAATGTTGAGTCACAGCATGAACACCGGGTATGATATGAAGCTGCCAGCTGCGAAATGCGACTTGAGTGTCAATATTTTTATCGATGTATTTGGTCAGGGCTAATTCTTGAGCAAGACCTGGAGTGATATGAGGAACCTTCCAATATAGTTTGTCAATCGTAACTTTAGCCGTCTCCCCTACGGTAGCACTGAATACGGCGTCGGCATCGGTATTGCTGCGAATTAATACGAGTTCTTGTCGGATGTTAAGTATTACTTTACCATAATCTTCGGCGAATCCTAACAGCATTCTCAACGGTATGCAGGCACTAAAGTTACCTTCCTGATCGGTAATGGGAGGATCGCCGCCGGCAAACCAACCTGCATTTTGAAGCTTTTTAACGTCAGCGGAACTGTAGGACACATATCCCTTAAGAGTAGACGTAATACCAGGTTTGGTGACAGAGTCGACAACGACGCCATTGATTTCGTATCGGATTTCGCTAAATAAGTGAGCCAAACCATTGTTAAGGAATTTAGCCGTTGTAACTTCACCGTTTTCCTTCCGCAACTTTCCCTCTAGGTATAGATAGCTCAGGCCGGGAAGAGTTGACATATCTTCGGGAATTGGAATTCGAATTTCATCGTTATAGTCAAAACGGTTTGTATACGGTTGATGTGTGTGCAATTGATTGCTAATGATAGAAGTGTCGACGAGGACTCGCTCTCCAATATTTAAAATACTCATTACACTATTGTAAAGCCTAAGGACCGCAAGAAGTCTCTGTTTGCTTTAGTTAGCTGCGTGGTGGACGAAGCCGTACTGATCTTACTAGGGTGTGGGCGACGATTCTTATAGGAAGTAATACAGGGGTGGTACGGAGTGGTGAATCGAAAACCCATTACAGTTTCTTTAAATGTAATGTTACCGTAACGGTCTCCTTACTAAAACTGACAGGATTATCCGATTGGTCTAGTATTTTAATAGTTAAGTTAGTGATCTGTTTCGTGCTGATCGGTAGATAGATGACAGGGTTAGGGGTTTCCACTATTTTGTACCCGGGTGGTACTATGGGGAAGAATTGGTGAATGATATGGCCGGGCTTACCATTTTTATATGAACCAACGGAGATGTTGCAATGAATAAGAATCGAGTTGATGTTCAAAATTTTCGTAACATGTTCAGCTGTGTGCCACCTATCTGCAGCATAAACTTTTTTCTCAAAGCCTAACATGTCCCGGATAGTATTGTCGCTTTGAAAGTCGATTGGAACGGTGGACTTTATTTCGGTTTTTAAGGTGCTGTTGTTTCCGCGTAGCAGTACCTGTTTAACACCCACATCAGAATCGAGTTGGTTATGTAAAAATTCAGCAATGTCGGTAATTTCATATGCTCCTTCCGGTATAATAATAGGAGGTTCTCCAACAAGATGAAATTCATTGTTGGGAGGTCTAACGTTTGGAATAGTATAGTAGGTTTCGAAACTTAACAATCCCAAGACGTATTCGCTACCATCGTCTAAAAAAATGGGAGGGTCAAAATTTGCAGTAAGAACAGATGAATTTCCCGTAAGAGTGAATATACTGGACATGATGAAGCGCGGCACTTAAACTGACGACAAAAGCGGTTTTGCAAAGTTATATAAGAATTTGAGACACAAATGTCCACATGTGTATGATGCGAGTTTTTGATATCTATTAGAGTTGTACATAATTGTGTTGTTGCTACCATCGCTGCGAAAGTAGTTTACTAATTCGGGAGGAGGTTGTAAGCGACCTATGCTATCGAAATACAGAACAAATCGATCAGCTTTAACGTAGGCTGTCCAATGTGTGCCAGGTCCAACATCATCGTCTAAGTTAGTAACACCACATTCTCGTTGACGAATTTTGTCAGGTAGGGCATCTCGCATAAATATCCCCCTAAAATGGGGAATTTCTAAGCGTTTAACGTACTGTGCAATATCGATGTTCGTCAACGCTCGGCGTGGTAGCTTCAACGGTAGTTTTTTGACTGATACGGTCGTAGATATAGCCCTTTTCCTCGAGCAATGGATTCCATAGCTTTGTTATGTCGCTCTTTTTCCTGGAGATCCTTTTTAGAAGCCTTTGAGTCGCCAACCGCTTTAGCGACTGCTGCAGCACCGCCTCCGAGAGACCCCAATGCTCCTAATGCAGCAAGTATGGGTACAAGCGGCAATATACCTCCTCTCTTGGGAACAGGTACTACTCTAGAACGAATTCGGCGTTTCCTTCGCGATTTAAAAACGACCGCCCCTCCAATACGTTTACGCCTACTACACCTTGTACGCTTCCGTGTTCTAGATACCCCCGTACCAAATTTTTGCGCAATACCGGCAATAGGTAGTGCACGCTTTCGTTTCCGGGAGACTCTCACACCAACAGTGGGTTGTGTACGCTTCCGTTTTCTAGATACTCCCGTACCAAATTTTTGTGCGGCAATAGGTAATGTACGCCTTCGTTTTCGGGGGACCGTCACACCAGCAGTGGGTAGTGTACGCTTCCGTTTTCTAGATACCCCCGTACCAAATTTTTGCGCGGCAATAGGTAGTGTACGTCTTCGTTTCCGGGGTGTTTCCATAGCAGCAATGGGTTCTGTACGCTTCCGTTTCCGGGAGACTCCCATGCCGAGTTTGGTTTTCCCTTTCATAATCCCTGTAACAGCAAGAGCTGCCGCTCTTTCTCCAAGAGTAGAGTCTTTTGCTTTAACGCGTTCCCAAGCTTTCTGTGCAAGAACTTTATCCGCCGCGTGACGTGTCGAAAGATTGCTGGATTGTGAGTATGCGATGTCGTGTTGCTTGCAAGCCTCGTCCAGAGGGTTTCTTCCTCGATCACCTCGAGAAAGTCGTTTGTTTAAACGAGTACCAGGTCCGCAAAACTTGTAACCTGGTATATGTAATTCGAAAGGCAACTTGTCAATAAGGGTGTTCAACAAACCGCGACCTTTCCGTCTTACGATTCGACGACGACTACGAGTTTTACGTCTAGTATAACTCATCTTAAAGAAACGCTCGTCGAAGAGCGACTGACGATGTGAAGCTTAAAGGGGTAGATATATACTTAGCACAGCGCGGTTAGAAGCTAGTTCGCCCCCGTCCGAAAACGATGAAGAACGTCAAACTTGTGAAACAAAAATGTTCGCTGCCGGTAGTAAATCATACAGTAAATTCCATGTCACAGAGGTTCAGACGACACGGCACTTTACTGGGTATAGGATGTAAAAGGGGGTTGATCATTGGTCCTTCCGGCTCTGGGAAAACCAATGCGATGATCAGTCTTTTGGTGCACCGCAATGGGGTGCGGTTTCACAACTTGTATTTGTATTCCAAAACCCTTGACCAACCTAAATACAAATTTCTGAAGATACTTCTGAAGTCACTAAAAGAAATCGGATTCTACGAATTCAGCGAGGGGTGTGAGGTTATCAAACCACACGAGGCGAAAGAAAATTCTGTTATTGTGTTTGATGATGTGGCATGCGACACTCAAAGCATAATTAGAGATTATTTTAGTTTCGGACGTCATCGAAATATAGATTGTTTTTACCTCTGTCAGACTTACTCATCAATCCCGAAACAACTGGTACGAGATAATGCGAATATCATAATCGTATTCCGGCAAGACCACACCAATCTTAAACACATTTACGATGATCATGTAAACACAGACATGTCATTCGAAAAGTTTAAAAACTTATGTTCCCACTGTTGGATCAAAGATCATGGATTTTTAGTTGTCGACAAAGAAAGCGAAATCAACGCCGGTCGTTATAGAAAAGGGTTTGACAGTTATTTCACTATATAGGCATGGACCACTGCTGTACAAATTATTAGTCTACGAACAACGACAGTAATAGCAACATGGACAAACGGTTAGTAAGCGATCTTATTAAAGCTAGAAAGGCTGTCAGGCGGAAATATGAAACTTTAAAAGCAGATATCGCCGAATCTCAGACGGCTCTTGCGGAGCAATTTAAACCAATTTCCCAACCACTCACGGAATTGCTAACATCCATCAAGCAAGAAGGTGGTCAAACAATACAGCAAGAAGTAGGACCTATGCTGAGAACCATCAAACGACGAGTGTCCACACCATCTATCCTACCCCGTCCAAGAAATGGTAAAACCCCCGTACGAGCGTCAACCCCCGACATTGCCATTCCCGGACCATCGACTTCAGCGTTGGTAACATCCACACCTAGATTTCTTGACAGAGAAGTATTGTATGAGAGTTTACCGGATGAGGAGCAACAGGTGGAGGCTCAAGAAGAAGCGGCAATTGAAACTTCGGTAGCAGAGGCTAGGGAAACCGTGCGACAAATGATGGAACCGGAAGTTCTAGGGGAATACCTGGAACAGTTCTCAGGGTTAGCTAGAAAATATATCGAGGGAATGATACGAGATACAGAGAGCAAGTACGATCTCCATTATGGAGTTCGATGGGACATAGACACTGATAAATTTGCAATTGGAAATAAACAGCTTACTTTTGAGGGTCAGGACATGGTTATTACAGATCACGGAAATAGAATAGTATACAAAGGCACCCCCGGCTTTTACGAATTAATGTTCTTAAAGAAACCGATAATTTATACAACCAAAGACCATGAAAATTACTATGACATAGTGAACCGGTCCGCCGCAAATCGTAAGAACTACGATCCAACCCAAGGGATAAGCGGTAACGCCGGCTCAAAATATATGAAAATAGTACGCCCCCTGGCTACCTCCTCCGGCATTAGACAACCTACCAGAGCCGCATCGAGAGTGCAGCGTACCGGAAGGGGGTTATTAACAGTAACCAATAAAAAAGTGGAATTTGTTCCTTGGAAAGATCCAAATTCATTAGTGGATCGTCTGCGCATATTACTAGCCTCTCAGGTAGCGGGGCACACCGGCCATTCCAACGAAATCGTAAGCATCACCCAAGCTCTACGAGAAGCAAAAATAATTCATTAAGACGAGTACAAAAGCAGAGGACCTATTGAATTACGATCAGAAGGTGTTAGACGATAGAGTAATGCCCATAGACAAATTTGGACGCCACTACCATAGCGCGCGCTACGGTTCTCATCGCAAACATATCTTTATGAAAGTTCAAAATGTAAACCGACTCCATATAGAGGTACCACTGCTGCTAGTGGGGCGTGGTTATGATGAAAGCGGATATTCCAAAATTTTCGGTAATAATGAGTACATTTTTCCTTTAACGATCGGTGAGATCATAAGTGTTCAAGTCAACGGACCTTTGGTAGTATCACACATCAACGGCATCAAACACGACACGCTTGTCGGTAAGACATTGCGGCGAGGAGATAAACTGAAATTCGAATCCATAAACACTAAGTTATACGTGCAACTGCTGCTTAAATGTCCCATAGCAGTCGATACAGCAACATTCGGCAATGAGTCCTAAGGAGGATCTAGTTGCAGAACTTCACAAACCAGCGCGAAGAAATTTCAAGAGACGACGGGTGATTCTCAAAGGATTGCATGATTTACTACAAGCGGATTTGGTGGAGATGCAACCATATGCACGAAGCAATAAAGGTTATCGATACATTTTAGCTGTTATTAATGCGTTTTCTAAATACTTGTGGGCTCTCCCGGTAAAACGGAAAACGGGAAAAGATGTAGCAGCAGCTATGCGAAAAGTTCTTGCTAATATGAAGGTATCTCCAAAAAACGTACAAACCGATTTGGGAAAAGAATTTTATAACAGCGATTTTCAAGCATTGATGCGACGTTACAAGATAAATCATTACAGCACGTATTCAACTATGAAAAGCAGCATCATAGAAAGATGTAACCGCACCCTTAAGAACATGATGTGGAAGCAGTTTAGTTTGCAAGGGTCCTACAAATGGTTGGACATTCTGCCCCAACTTTTAAGCAAATATAACACAACCAGGCATAGGACAACAGGTATGAGGCCGGCTGAAGTTAATCTTAAAAATGCCAAACGTCTGTTACACACCGTGTACAGCCACACAAAAACTGTAGATCCGACACCTCAAAAGTTTCATAAAGGAGATTCTGTACGCATTAGTAAATATCGCTCGATATTTAGCAAAGGCTACACACCCAGCTGGAGCAACGAAATATTCAAAATAGCCACAGTGCGACTTACAAATCCTACCACCTACAGACTCACCGATCAGGAAGGGCAAGAAATCAAAGGTGGATTTTACGAGCACGAATTACAGAAAACCAAACACTCGGACGTATACCTGGTAGAAAAGGTGTTGAAGAAGAAGGGTAATCAGCTTTACGTAAAGTGGTTGGGATTCGATAATCGTCACAATTCCTGGATATCCAAAAACAATGTTGTATAACTTATTATGATTCTATAGAACTCTTTCAATAAAACACTTTTTTGTTTTACTACCATTTATTTTCTTTAAATAAAAACTTTTTATGTTTTACAGTAATTTATTATTGTAAATGCTGAACATGAGTGACTACAGTGTTAAATAACAAATATACTTGGTAATGCGGACCCAATCAGATTTTTTGTAAAATTTAACTTACTACCTCTATCATACAAGCTAGTGTTCTTAACCTATACTATAATTGCTATATACAATAACTAAACCTACAAAGTACAAGAAAGCCGTGTAGGACCTCTGCTGTTAAGTAATAACGAATACTGTTCCGCGAACATATTGCTACGTCATCGTTTCGGCAATGCGCAGCAAGTTGTCTAGACGACTGTAAACATCTATATCACGGTGACCCCACGCTAAGGTTTTGGTAGTATTAGGAATAAGGAAGCGTTTATCATCTCGCGAAGAAAGCGCAACCTTATTCATTAATTCGGTGTACATAGTGTGTAAACGGGAACGAAACACATACATCTGACAAAATACAACTTCCCTCTTGTTTTCGACTACAGATTTATAAATTTCGGTGGTGAGGTGATTCCGAACAGCACTCTTTCTAACTCCCTTCGCCTTTTTGTCTTCTTTACCAACAGCGTTTACACAGTATGTTTTTGCACCGACCCCGTAATAGCTACACACAGCCACCCCCGCGTACTCATCCTTAAATTTGCCAACAACGGACTTGGTTCTCGAAATTCCATGCAGGCCATTCTTGTAATTTGATGTATCAAAGAGATCAAGGTGCTCTTGCATGTCGGCGTAAAAATTTTCAGTAAAAATTTCCAGGATGAATGAGTCCGTGTCCGAATACAGTAGAGACACATTACGGCCGTATGTATGCTTCAAAAATTTGTAATAAAAATCGTACATTACCGTTTTCGAAAGATCTAAAACTGAGAAACCAACATAAATGGGTTTGTTATATAAAACCGATGTTCTGTTCATTTCCACTGCTATTAAATTTTCCCCAAACCGAATTCTATCTTTAAAGTTAGGTTTCGATATCAAAGCTTCTGCCCCCATTCTATTACCAATTTTCTCCCAATGACTAATTAACTTTACAACAACCCTTTTGTCCACGTTTTCCATGGTTTTACCAAAGACGCTATTGTTAGCTAGTTTGAATGAATTTCGATGAAATTCATTGTCAGACTTGTTACGTAATTTTGTGTTTAAATCGATGTAGGATCTGAGCCAAGGAGATTGTCTAAACTTAAGTATTTTATGTGTTTTAACCAAAATCAAACCAGCCTCTAAGCATTGCCTCAAATTTCTGTAGTGAATAATATAATTGTGTTTGTCATACAAATTTGGAATTAATTTTGCATTTTTAAATTTTCCCTGTGGAGGCACCAATAGCTCGGGGCAAAAGGGAAAGTCATTGTGATCGTCATGTAAATTTTCGGGGTACCGCAAGTCAACTTCCAACACGTACCCAGTATCTGAGTCGTCCACAATTTTAAATACGTCAAAACTATCAATTTCGTCGTCAGTCAACCAAACAAAACCACCTTGCGGTAGAAACTGTCTCATACTATGAGCATACAAATTCGTGGCATCCAAATACACAATAAAAGAAGTGGGTTTGAAAGCGTCATAGTTACCCGCAAATTTATTGTTGGCAATAGCCTTTCGCCCGACGCAAGTACTGACTCCTCCACGAATACCCTTTCTAAAAAAGTGAAACATATCCATATCCGTCAACAGCTCCAACTCAACCCCCGTATATTTTAACATGGCGTCCCAACTTAAACCGGGGGCGGTGAAGTACTGCGCCGGATCTAAATTATATTGATTTAAATAAAAATTTCGAAAGTTTTCGAAAACGTCTGCCAATATAAACACGTCACATTTGAGGTAAACATCGGAATAGTCGCCCAACGTTTGACATTCGAAAGTTTTCCAGACCTTAACGGCGCGTTCGTAATCGACCTCAGTAATATGCGTCTCGGTTAAATGATCATAAAACTGAGCGATTGTGGGCAACGCCGGCTCGTCTAATTTTGTAAATGAATCCAGATACGAATAGGGAAACACACCTTTCTGTCTCATCAGTTCGAATTTGATGTCATGTCCGAATTGCTTATGAATTTCAACACACTGATCATCTGATAATGTGGCGGCCAGCGATGCTAAAGAAGCACTTAAAAATCTGTAACTATCTAAAAATCGAATTTGCATATAAAGGTTTTTTCGTTTTCCGTCAACAACGACTTCATCTACCCAAAGACGTTTACCAAATGAAATATATTTTTCCTTATTTTCCGGAATGACATCAAGCTCCTCGTTATTTTGAGCTAACTGTTTGACAAAAAGGTGGGAATCGTAATTTAAATTGTGAAAAAATACGGGAATAAAATTTGGAAGTTTATAATTCAGATTGCAATTGGAATGGGCAGCTCCCCGATATTCTCCGGTCAAATGGTCGTGATCGCGAACCTTTACGTCCCCCTCTCCAAAAGGACGATTGCAAATATGACATGAAGCAGCATCCTTAAAATTTTGAATTTCTTGCGGGGCCAGAGGCTTGAGGGGTACAACATACTTTAAACTGTTGGAATATAAGGCGCGAACGTCTCTGTCTAGACGCTCAACAAACACGTCCACAGCATCCTCGCCCCTATAAATTTCGAATTTGGATAGAGTATCATCAAAAGAACATTTCAAATAATACGCGAAAGAATACGGTTTGTGCTCGCACGTTTTGATCGTATATGGTCTTTCGCGATCCGGCTCCTGATCCCCACCATCGACAGGTGATAAAACGGTCTCGAAATCTGCGTAGCAAACATAAGGCAC
>CALNHX010000789.1:0-285485 GCA_940337035.1 Agriotes lineatus
AAAAAAGGAAAATCCAATACGAACGCAGACGCATTATCTAGAATAAAAATTAACCCGATTGATACGCAATCTATGCAAGTCGAAGTACACTCAGAATTAGACCAACTACTAGACGAAATAAGTCACAGACAAGATGATTTACAAACACCAGAACCGATCTTACAACCACCAACAATGCGAGCATTAACACCAGATGTAATTCCACTTGACCCTATAACTAGCCCTATGAACGAAAATTTACCCGAAGATCCGATTCGAAGCCTTGAAAAACTAATCGAAAATGTACCTGACAGATTTAACGAAGATTTAACACCAACTGTTCATTCACAAGATGATTCAGCACCCAGCATCCCAATATGCGAAGATGCTTTAGATTGTAAGAAAAACCAAATCATAATAACAATCGTTCATGGAAAATCTACGAAACCAAAAATCGAAAAGAAAGAGAAAAATTCCATAATTACAGCTCATCTAGGAGATCAAGACCTAAAACACAGCATACTACAATTTTTTAAAAATTATTGTTTACCGAATAAAACGTATTACTGTTCGTTCCCGAACGACGAACTTTATAACTTAGCATGCGAAATCATTACAACCCATTTTGCGCAAAACCGCATATCACTTTATAAATGTACTAAAAGAGTTTTACACGTTATAAACGAAGAAGACCGACTAGAAATAATTGCTAACCAACACGAAGGAAAAACAAACCACCGTGGAATCTTTGCAACCTGTACGGCAATAAAAAGAAAATACTATTGGGAAAAACTTGACCAAGACGTTACCGATTTTATTAACAAATGCATAACATGTCGAAAAGCGAAATATGAACGTCACCCCACAAAGACACCCTTGAATATCACCGAAACACCGAATAGACCATTTGAGCATTTGCATATGGACACATTTCAAATCGAAAGGAATTTATTTCTAACAATCATCGATTCATTTTCAAGATTTTGTCAAGCTTATCATCTAACCTCGAAAAACGGAATCGAAGTAGCTGAAAATCTGATAAATTTCATATCCCAACATGGTTCGCCAACATTGATCACAATGGATGGAGGTTCAGAACTTATTAATGAAGTGGTTAAAGACCTTTTGGAACTTCACAAAATTAAAATCCACATTACTACACCAAAAAACCCAAAATCTAACTCTTTAATTGAAAGAATCCACTCGACATTGATTGAAAATTATAGGATAATTAAGAATACAAGTAATAAGGAGACCCCCAAACAAATAATAACGTACGCAATCATCGGATACAACAACACGATTCACTCTGCTACGAAATTCACACCCCTTGAACTAGTTTATGGACATACTGCAACTAGAGACCCGTTTGATCTTCAATTGAACAGTAAATTTTACGAAGAATACGTAACCACCCACAAGACTAAATTGACTTCTTTGTACAAATCACTAAAAGAAGCCATGCATAAGAACAAGGAAAATCTAATTAATAAACAAAATCAAAGCATCAGAGCACACAACTACAAAGTAGGAGACGAAGTTTTAATAAAAACCGACCAACGAAACAAATCAGCCAATAAATATGAAGGACCCTATGTAATAAAGGAAATTACGGATAGGAACATAGTAACCCTAGTCAACCCACAAAACAACAAAGAAAAGAAAAGACATGTAGATGCCCTAAGTCACCCAATTGTTTCAGGTGCCTCTGCACTCAATGCGTCATCAACATCGAACGCCCAGAAATAACGAAAATCATCGACAACCCGGACTATTCCCTCACAAACTAGGAAATGCCAAGAACACCATGGATAAATGGACATTAATCAAGAATGTTGATTGCAGTCCGATAATCAACGAATACAACTTATTAAAACAAAATATTTTAGAAGTAGATACTATATTTAAGAAACATGTTAATGGACCCGCTTATGCTAAGGAATTTACCAATTATTATTCGCTTATAAATGCTACGTTAGTTGAAGTAAATAGGAAAATACGTCGACTATTTCCCAATCGACAGAAGAGAGGAGCAATCGACGGTTTAGGAAGCTTAGTTAAACTTATAACAGGAAATTTGGATGCTACAGATGGACAAAAATATGAAAAATCTATCGAAGAACTTCAAAAGGAGCAAGAACGCCAAAAACAAGCACTCGTTAAACAAATATCGCTCACAGAACAAATTTTAGATAAAGTCAACAAATCCATAAACGTTTTGCAAACCAATCAATATTTATTGAAGTCGCGCATTCTACAAATTGAAGCCCAAGTAAAGGAGAATACAATACACAAAGCTGAAATGTACTCATTAATCAACATGCACACAATATTCCTGCAATTCACTGCAATTTCAAATTTAATATTGCATATAACTAACACCCTGGAAGAAGCTGTTACTTTTTCCAAATTGGAAACTTTTCACCCGTCAATCATGGATCCAGAGGACTTAGAAGCAAACCTGAAGTTTATAAAAGATAAAATAAATAATTTGGAACTACCTTTCGAACCAACCAAAGAAAATTTATTACTATTCGAGAAAATACTAACCGTTAAAGCCTATCAAACAAATACTAGATTAGTATTTATCATAGAAGTACCTCTAACAGGGACAACGAAATATGACTATTACCATCTGTATCCATTGCCAATGAAAATCGACCAGCGATACCAAGCGGTGTTACCACAGAATAAATTCCTATTATTTTCGGAATCTAATTATATCTCTACTAATGAACGTTGCGAGCAAATTCAAAAAACTGATTTTATTTGTAACATTCCAGAGCGAATGAGTTTCGAAACACCTTATGTGAAGCGCAACTGCTCTCATTTTCAAGAACTAATAATTGTAAACCTAAAATGTTTTCCCTAGAAAATTATAAAATTCAAAAAATAGATCGTGACTTATGGATTATTGTAACAACCTCTGAGTTGATAACCAAACTAAATTGTAATCACGATCACAGGAAAATACCATTGTTAGGCACATATACCGTTCAATTACCTGTAAATTGTGAAATGCAGATCGATGGTAAAATATTAAAAACCAGTCAAAATTCAAATCTAATATACGAAATGGTTCATTTACCAATGCTTAACCAAACAATTAATCAACCAACTGTTAATAATATTGAATTTCCAAATTGCATTTAGAAAACATCGACCTGGATGACATACAACAGCTTAGGGAAAAATTAAGAAAATTACCCGGTGAACTTGTGACCACCAATTACAATACTTATGCACACGCAAGTAACTTTACATTAATTATTATTTTAGCTCTAATATTGTTTGCCATATTTGTATTATATAAGTACGATTTGTTGCCTAAAATCTGCAAAAGAATTAAATCAGAAATCAATAATGAACCTTTACAACCAATAGAAATATTGCCCTGAAAAATAGGTGGAAAATGTGATTTCCCCCAATTTTTCAACTTAGGATGGGAGGAATTATGTTACGTTCCCAGATAGATAATAAGAACATTAGTTATGATAAGATAATGCAGTCGCGTATTACATATCATTGCATTCCCGAGGGACACAAGTGTTATCTTATCTTTGCTGATGCAGCTTAGGTAACCTGCTCGACTACATCGCAGGATGAGTTAGTTGTAATTTGGAATCTGTAGCTTTCACTTGTATTTTATAATTATAAACTCCGTCTGTGTATTGATATTAAATAAATTTTTTTATATCAATCACAGTTCGTAAATTTAATTCTCGCAGGAAATTAATTCGACATAATGTGAGTTATTAAAATAACCTTCTGTATTATGCCAAAAATTATTGTCTTTTTACTTTTTTTAGATGGCAGATGATAGGGTTAAAGAAAAACCTATGAGTATTGATTTTGGTGTTACTACACCAGAATAGATAAATTTGCCATCACCATCTGCTAGAGGATCAAAACTGCTCAGGGGCCAAGAAACGCAGACTGCAGCAATAGTTGATAAACTTTTCCTCTTGAAAAGGCAAGTAAAAACTTTAAAACAAAAAGTCAAGAGGAAAAATTTAAAGGTGTCTACTATGAAACATCTCATTAAGGAAATTTAAAAAAGTGGCTTTAGCAATGAAAATTTAAATACTGTCCTGAAAAATTATTTTGAAGGTTAATAATAATGCTTGTGCTAAACTATTGGACTTTAAAATTAATAATAAATTTTTTTAGGTCTGCCTTTAGAGCTTCTGCTTCTGCAGAAAACAAACTCTGAAATTAAAGATCGTGGCAAAAGACGATAAATGTAGACTAATTGTATTTTACATAATTTATTCATGTAAACATTTGTACTATGAAATATTATTAAATACATTTTGCAATTAATATATTATATAAAAGCATTTATTCTTTATAATTTATTGCTAATTAGAACTGCTAAAATGCTTAATATCACTATTTCTTTATATTGCTCTTGTAAGTGTTTATAATAATGTTTACAAACAATTATCGATATTAAGCGTTTCACCATTTGCATTAGCCGTGATATTTTAAACTGAAATAAAATCATTGTTGAAATAAAAGTGTTACAAAATCCAGTTACTTATTGATTTTTATACCTTTTCTCATTTGTAATTGTTCCCTATATGTGTATCTATAATCTAGTCTAAACATATAACAATATAGATTTTTAATATTGTTTTATCAGCCACACAAAGGTTTTAAAAAATTTCAATGACTGCTAAATTTGTATGGTCACCTATCCAAAATTTTATTAAATATTCGACAAATACTAGAAACAGTTATATAATTATTTTACCTCTTAAAAGATTAAAGATTAATCAAATAATCTGTAAAAAGTTTAATAAATTATTAAAAAAAGATAGGATAGGAAATAAAAAATAAAACCTTCAAATTTGCTCATTTCTGCCATTTATTCAATATGTTAAACAGAGAGGGAGATACTACACACTTGCGGGTTGCCTAAAAATCAACTTGCCTCACTTTCAAAGCATTGAGGGTCCTTTCCAGTTGTGATTGAGTTCACTACCAGGGACACATAGTCCAGGGAAATTAGACAAAATAAAAGCAAAACTTCGGAAAAATTCCCGGAAAGCTGGATTTTGGCATGAGCCTTGCTATTGTGGTTCTAAACAAAATGTCAAAAGTCCTCATCGATCCGAGTGCCGCTAAAAATTTTAAGGGGGGCAAAGGTCACCAAAAACGGTATTTCGTGAATATCTCGTTAACGGTCACTTTTACAGAAAAAATATTGATTATCAAATTTGTAGCTTATGAAATTTCTAACAATAAAGATATCATGACTTTTATTCGTAAAAATAACCGTTTTGGAGATAATTCGATTTACAGAGTTGTAACTAATAGATGCACTCCTCAATGGCATGTATATCTCATTGGAGTTGCGACTGGAAATATTCCAGAATTTCCTTGTTTCAGAGCCCATAAAATTAGAAAGAAACACATATATAGTACACTGTAGTCTAGATAGAGAAGGAATGTGCTCCGAAAAGTTTCCCTCCGTTGTCATAAAACCTCAAGGGACATCTGCTTGCTATTCGTGTAGGAGCATAATAGTATATTATGTTATTAGGAGCAAAACTTATACTTTATTTGGCGTGGCTGGACTGTTTATCTGCCGAGCTTGCGAGGCAGATAATTATAGCCGAGCCACATAGAGATACTTTTGTTCCGACTAACATATAGTATTTTTTCTTCAAACGTTTATAACAACTTATTTAAGAAATTTTAAGAAACTTGGAATTATTTTAAGGTAGAGGATTGGGTAGACTGATAAATGTAGGGTGCTTTGGAGAGCGTCACTATGACTACACTATAAACAACGTTGTGAACAAAATCCGAAAAAAATACTTTATCTCGCCAGTCTTGCTTAAATGTAACACCTGATATAAATGACGTCGATACTTGCGACTCCACTGAAGATGTAGATCCATCACGTTTCCTGACTGAATCTATGGAAATGAAGAAGACAGCAGAAGAACAAGAAGAAGAAGATGATGATGAAGAGGAAAGCATACCCATTGAAATAGTCTGAAGATGAATATTAATAACTCCTGTTTTGAATCCAAAATTGACTAATGAACAAGTTCATAATAATTTTTTTTTAAAATAAACATTTTTCAAACAAAAATAAACGTGGAATATGCCTACTGGGAACAGCACATGAAAAAAAACGCACCTTGTACACTACCTCGAAGGTGGTGTGGAAAAGAGTGCACGTTTCAACTCTGTAAATCAAATTATCTCCAAAACGGCTACTTTTACGAATAAAAGTCATGATATCTTTATTTTTAGAAATTTCATAAGCTACAAATTTGATAATTAATATTTTTTCTGTAAAAGTGACCGTTAACGAGATATTCACGAAATACCGTTTTTGGTGACCTTTGCCCCCCTTAAAATTTTTAGCGGCACTCGGATCGATGAGGACTTTTGACATTTTGTTTAGAACCACAATAGCAAGGCTCATGCCAAAATCCAGCTTTCCGGGAATTTTTCCGAAGAGCAATGTCTAATTTCTCTGGACTAACATAACATAACCTTACTTGGGCAAATTATGTTATGTCACCACTAGCGGTCGCCACGTGAATGTGCATCGCTAAACGCTACGAGTTCAGGCGCTTTTAGGATGTGTACTTTCACCACACCAAAAACATGTTTGAGGTTTAAATCAACTGTTGCGTCCTCTGAACGCGCTCATATACTATTATCACTCACTTCATAATACTTACAATTTAACTGTCAAAAATGTAACTATTTTAGACATATTAGAGTTACTTCAGTACAAAATAACGACTTGAATACAAATTAGCTACAGCAACAAGTATATAAACTCCTGGACAAAATTAACGCACCACTTTATTAAACTTTTATAATTACAATATTATAGTTAAAATTATAATGAAAATTACATGAATGCTTATAAATTAGGTTTGTGTAATCATTTGCGAAAGAAATCAGCCAAACATGACCTTATTTTAAATCATTTTTGATTTAAGAACTTTTTTTGTTGAAAACGCGTGAAATGTGAAAACATAAAAAAATCGAAAACAATAGAATTAATGGATTCAATGCGACATTAATACCGTGTATGCCCTCCTCTACTTCTAATTACGGCATTCATGCGCCTTGGCATGCTGGAGATTAGATTTTCAATAATTTCTTGGGGAATATTCTCCCATTCTGCAATTACTGCATCTACCAGTTCATTGTGGTTGGCAGGTGGGGGTGTACGACTTCGGACCTTTTTTTTTAGAGCGTCCCATAGATGCTCTATCGGATTTAAATCGGGGCTGCTAGGTGGCCAATCCATTAACGGAATATCAACAGTATTCAAGTAGTCGATAACATGTCTAGCCACGTGGATACGAGCATTATCTTGCATGAATAAAAAATTGGGTCCCACGAAGGGAGCAAATGGCATTACATGTTGAACTATGATGTTTTCCAGATAATAATCCGCATTCATAGACCTTACACGTATAGGGACCAACTCTGTGCGACCGTTGAAGCAGATTCCCCCCCAAAACATTACAGATCCACCACCAAAACGGACCCTTGGAGTGATATTGCAACTTGCAAATCTCTCTCCTTCCCTTCGCCAGACACGCTCGCGTCCATCAGGAGATGTGAGGCTAACCCTCGTTTCATCTGAGAATAAAACCTTCTTCCAATCATTAACAATCCAGTGTTGATGATTTCTGGCAAAACGCAATCTTTGAATTTTGTGATCTCTGGTGAGTAATAGTTTTTTTGCTGGTCTTCTGCTGCTTAATCCAGCTTCATTTAAACGTCTTCTGACTGTTCGAGACGATATTACAAGATTGCGAACAGCTGCAAGCTCATTCCTTAACACAGTACTAGTGATTCTCCTGTTTCTTAGAGCGGATTGCCTAAGAAAACGCTCATCCCTTGGATTGGTTCGTCGTTTTCGCCCTTGCCCTGGTCTTCGAATATGAGATCCTGTCTCGTTAAATCGTGTAACCATGCGACTTATGCTGGAATGATGCCTTCCTATCAAATTTGCAACAAAACGCATCGAGTATCCTTCATCCAGCAAAGTTGATACCCTTACTGCCTCTTCCACGGATAAATTTCTTGGGCGATTCATTTTTCAAGTTTAAAACACTCGTAACTGATACAATCGATAACAAAAACAAACTTGATGACTAAAGATAACTTGTCTTAATAAGCAGTTTCCGATCAGATTTTAAATCAATTTTTGGTAAAAGTGACTTTAATTGACAATTGTAATCTTAAAACAAAACATTTCTTGACAGCATTTGTTTGAAACATCAGAGGAGGTCCAAAGGCTACTTGCAAGACAGTTAGTAAACTAAAAGTTATCAATTTCTCGGAATTAAAAAGAAATATAATAGTGGTGCGTTAATTTTGTCCAGGAGTTTATATTTTGGTATGAGACTTTACCGTGTATAAACTTAGTGAGATATTCTTGGAATTACAGATAAATTAAATAAATAAATAAATCTTTATTGTGTAAAGAAAAAACACAAATTACACAAAAGGTATGAACTCGGCTACGCCGTTCTTCCGTTATACCGAATAATATAATATATGTTGCGCATACGTTCACTTAAAAGTAGTGGGAAATTAAGATTAATAACAAAAAAAAATGTAGCATCTCTATTTTAAATCATAATGTTTTGTGATTAGTTTAGCATACTTAGCAAATTCTTTAAAATTTAGACAGAGATGATTCGCTACCATATTTAACAATAAAGGGGCATTATATGAGAAGGAGCCCTTATATTTACTAGTAACATGCTGTGGGATGGTAAAATTATTAATATTTCTAATGTTGACATCATGGATGTCTGATCGTCGTAACAACAAGTTATATAAATATGCGGGAGTTATATTATGACTAGACAATGGCCCCCTGTGTAAAACTGCAAACTTGCAACCTTGAACAATAATAGCTTCTTTCTGTGAACTGCAAGTCTGCAACCTTGAACGCACGTGGCTTCCTGTCTCACGCTCCCTTTTAGAGATAACGCTTATCTTAGCTGATTAGACATAGTATATATACAAGTAGCCTGCACCTCTAAGATAAGTTCCAGTTAGTTCATAGCTAGATGTAAGAAATTGTCTGGCAGCTAATCTGTGTGCTTCCAATGTTATATTTCATTGTAAAATAAAAATAAACGTTTTTTAAAAAGTCGTTTCGGCGGCCTTTTAATAAAACTCGGGAGTCTTATAAATTAAAAGTTTATATGGGAAAATTAAAAATAAATATTTTACTCTATCTATTATTTTTGGTTCTGACATAATTTCGAAATATGGGGTTACATGAGTACCATAGGGAATATCGCAGACAAATCGGATAGAAGCATTTTGAATGCGTTGTATGTTTTGTTTGTTATAATTAGACAGCAAATTATAATATACTATGCTACAATAGTCGATGTGCGGATAAATTAATGTTTTAACAAGTTTTAATTTAATATCTTCATTAAGTTGATATTTTAGATGATACGATTTTAACTTAAAAAACGTAGTGGTATATACATTGCTAACATGTTCATTAAAACATAACTTATTATCTATATACAGGCCAAGATTTTTTGCGGAGGAGACCCATTCAATTGGGCTCCCGTCGACTAACAGCACTTGAGTACAAATAACTTGTTTTTGTCGCTCGGGGCCGATGCACATGGCTATAGTTTTATTAGAATTAACTTTTAGTCCATTGCAAATACACCAGCGGTACACATTTCCTAAATCGATATTTATTAAATTAATTGTATCTGCTGCATTGCTATTATTGCAAATTTTATATAGCTGCATATCATCTGCATATAAGTGTAGTTGACAAGTTTTTACAGCCGTAGGCAAGTCAAAGCAAAAAAATGGAGAATAATATAGGCCCAAGAATGCTGCCCTGGGGAACGCCACTTTTAGTTACTCCTAACTGAGAGCATACTTCGTTACTTATTTTTGCATTCCCTGTTGCAAATAGTCTTCAAACCATTATCAAAACCAATATATACGACAATTTAGCAATTAAGAACTCGAAATCGACTAAATCGAAAGCTTTACTTTGATCCAATATCACTATAATTGTAGAAGATGCTTTTTCAAAAGCGGTGGCAAAATCATCAACCACTTTTAATAGTGCTGAAGAAGTGCTATGTTTTTCTCGAAAGCCCGATTGCATTTTAGGCAAGATTTGAAAGTTTTCTAGGTATTGAACTACTTTTTTTGCTATAATTTTTTCAAATATTTTTGAAAACGCAGGTAATATCGATATTGGCCTTAATTCGTTTAAGGAAACCGGATTTCTTACTTTTGGTACGGGGATCACTTCGGCGATTTTCCACGTATTTGGAAACACACCGGTGTTAACAGATTGATTAAATATATCTCTTAGTGCATTAATGCAATGAAGTAATAAAAAGGTAATCATTTTTATATTGATGCAATCTATACCGTATGCCTGAGATTTAATGTTTTTTAAGCTTTCGTAAATATCTTCGTCAGTAATGGTTTTGATTGAAAATTGATTATCATCATTTAATTTGTTTTGATTAAAATGAGTTAACAAACTTGGATCGATCGAACCTCCAGCCACGTTTAAGAAATAATTATTTATTTCATCGGGTTGTCTCAGATGACCTGGCAATCCATCCGCTTTAGTTTTAGCACAGATTCCCCAGTCCTTAAGTTTTTTCCACAGTACTTTAGAGTTTGTTTTGTGTTGTGCAACAGTGTATTGCATATACGCTTTTTTCTCTCTTTTTACTGCTTCTTTTACATAGTTCCTTAAATCTACATAATACTGTCTATTAGCAACAGATTTAATGAGTTGATATTTTTTATACGCTTTTTTATTGAGTCGGATCATTTGCTTTAAATTATAGGTTATATATGGCTGATAATTGCGTTTTGGCTTAACAATGCATAGAGGAGCATGCATGTCAAATATGTAGATATAAGATAGTTTGAATTAAATATTCAATACGCAAATTAATATCCTCAATTTAAATCAATCGTATCACAGTGCTGAAGGTTTAGATTTTCGCTAATACAAATTACATCTATTAATGATTCAGATGTTGAAGTTATCCTAGTAGGTTTAGTTACAACTTGTTTTAAATCAAAATCAGAAATACCAGTTATAAATAATTTAGAATCGGAGTTATCATGTAATAAATTTACATTAACATCCCCCATTAAGACTATATATTGAGTTTCTAGATAGACCTGCTCGATACAATCGAACACTTCACTTAAATACCTTACACTAACACTGCGTCTGATCAGTTTCTAATACAACATTTTTAAAACTTGTAAAGTTTGATATAATTGAATGAATATTAATGTGACTAAATGTAATTAGTCGTTTTTTGACTTTGCAATTGTGGGTGTGCCGTTAACATATTTTATAAATAAGTTATCTTCTCCATTTTGTTTTCCATCTTGTAACTGGCTCTTGATATTCTTGAAGTAACCTTGCTGCATTTTAGTTTGATCTGTAGAAATTATAACATTAAAGTTATTGTTGTTTTTGAGTTTTCGTTTGTTCTGTAAAATTGCAAGAACATCTTCCTTAGACTGAAGCTGAACTTTCAGGGGCGCTGTTTTGTTATTTTGAGAACGGCCCAACCGATTCACTTTTAGATTTGCAGTTTGCACATTAGGGGCAATGCTTTTAATTATATCTGCTGCATTCTTTAAATCATCATTATTTTCATCCAGTTTAAATATTATAATATTTTTCTCGCGTTTTCGCCTTTCAGCAAGTTCATTAATTATTGTCTCGGTGCTGCATGCATCCTTGTCAGTTTTCTTTTCGAGTTTTAATGCCTTGATTTCTTCTTGTAGCGTATTAACAGTTTTTTGTAAATTTTCAATTGCTTTTAAAAGTGCTTGACCCCCCGCGTCGTTGGGCACTTCTTCAGATCCTTTATCTATACAGGCTGTGCATTTCCAAAAACAGCCAGGTATGCTTGATATATTGGGTTTTTGTTATATCGACGCATTTGATATGATATATACCGGAACAGAAAAGGCACGATAAGCTGGCAGCCTTGGATGGAATTGGGGCTCTGCATGTTTTACAATTACTCGACATCCTGATCGTAGAAATTTATTCAGAAACACATACAAATTTTATTCAAGCAAGAAACTTAAACACAGTGAACGCAACCACATAACACGTCTATACTCGACCACGTCTAGTCTACCCAAATTAAAATTAATTATTCTACTAAACTTAGTAAGATATTTATAAATTAAAACTAAATTAAAATTAATTATGCAACAAGTAAAAGTTAATGTTAAGTTTATTTTTCACTACACGAATTTACCCAATTATAACTTGTATTCTGATAAAACCAAATAACACCTTTATTCAATCAAATATCAAATATTGAGTCATATTTTCGAACTTTTTCTAAGAATATTAATTGCTTAACCGGATTAAAATTAAATGTGTACTTTATTAAATAAATTTTAAATAGATATCCTGTTCTATTTACTTTAAATTCACTCTATAAATTATAATGTTTTTAACCTTTAGGTACGATATCATTACATAATTATTAACCTTGAGGTACGATTTTAAATTAATTATTAACCTTGGTGAACGATATCATAACATTCATTCATTCATAATCTATAGCCTCTTTGACCTTTCGGTGTCGAGGACCATTCATACCTCGCGGGAAGTGCAACGGAGGTAATGCGCCGCACGCGACTTACATTACGCTCCCCCACATGCAAACATACCACACACACAACAACTTACATCTAACTTAACTAATGAGTTCAAATCCACTACCGCTCCGAGAAAATTCTCGGCTACGGCCAGATTTGAACCCATGTCCACCTGGTTGCTAAGCAGACAACAAGCCCACTCAACCACCGAGGTGACCTAAATATATCATAAAAATACTTATGAATATATTAGAAAACCAAGAATCAAGGACTGGAAAAACCAAATTAACAGAACAAAATAACGCAAGAAGCAAACAAACAACCACCTATAATAGTAAAAAGAATAACAATAGACTCAATGCACAGTGATTCACTGCAAAACATGAATCAAAAAGCTCCACAAGAACAGCTTTTATTCCAAATGGAATATAATACAGCCGGATATAATAAATGTCATATTGTGAATCCGATTAATTGGTTCCATAGTTCTATTATTATTCTGCCTATTATTTGCATGCGTTCTTGCTTATTTGAGTACTGCATTAGCTTACCTGACTACTGCTTTATAAATCACTTGTATGCTGTGTACGTCAAGATCATGAGTCGCAAATCTTCCAACGGAATTTGTAAGAATTGCTTTTATTTTCAGTTTAGTTATTGTGATTCTGTTACCTTAAAAATGTCATGTTTAGCTAAAAGAACTCAGTGAGACATGTCAGGCCATTATGTAGTCTCCAGCAATTCATTTAATCACCTAAGCCTTCTAAGCAGTCCTGGCTGTACTTCAAATCCATTTTAGATATTTTGCATTGCATAACATTGTAACGCCAGTAAGCATAATGATTCTGTACACCCCTGGTCTCGTTGTTTCTAGTTTGTAACATTTTGGACATCCCTTCTAAAACTTTTTTCGGCAGCTGTATGTTCCCGCAGTTATAAGCGCCTCGATTTTTCGAACATTTAAAATTCAGCCTGTGAGAGCGACAAGGACAGCTTGCTTATTTTCGCCGGTGAGCGGGGACGCGTCTGGCGTCTGTCTTGGCGCGCGATGCCCTGATTGGACGGCACAGCGGCGGATGGCAGGTGTTGGCTTCACGAGAGCGTAGACGCGGGGAGTCCGTGGCAAGTCGTTGTGCAGTTAAGTGGTGGTGAACTCGGACGGGTGAGTTGAAGCATTCCATGGCCGGTCTAGGACATTTGGGCGCGGCCGTTTGGGCGCGGCCGTCTGGGCGCGGCAGTTTGGGCGCGGGGACACTTGGGCGCGAGACACTTGGGCGCGAGACACTTGGGCGCGAGACACTTGGGCGCGAGTTACTTGAGCGCGAGAAAGGGTCAAGATTGTGATTTAGGGAAATATTAAATGTGAATAATTTAAATTTGGCATAAATGAACAAACATTTATTAAATGATTATTTATGCTAAGAAGTTAATATAATTAATAAAACAATGTGACAAGAATGATCCAATTATTTATTGAAATCGTTATGACATTAATTTTAAATAAGGTGGTAGCACCTTAGTAGAAACAATAAAGGTAGTACATTAGAAAAGTTTTGAAATAATTCTAAATACATAAAAAAGGCAGTATGCTAGATATGAAATAATAATTCTGAATTGAAATAAAGATGGAATAGATTATATGTGTTGACAATAATTTTAAATAGAAATACATTTATTGTACTGGTAAAAGAATAATACTATGCTATATTTAATTGATTGATGCTTCAAATGTTTAATACGTTTCTAATATGTGTTCTGTTTGGACCGAAACTAGTCGACTTCGAGTTTTGTTTATAATGATAGTACTTAACAATAAGAAATTATTTTTTGGCTTCGCCTAATTGTTTCGCCATTTATCCAATAATTTCAGGCCTAACCTGTATAATTTTATTTGAATTATAAATCTTTTGCATTTCGAATTCGTAAATTTTCTAAAGCAGCTTATTTTGTACCTGGTTCGAGTTCTTTCTTTCGCGCGATGAACTCTCGACCCGCGCTATCTCTTATCAGAGTGCGAGTCTTCCCTTGGGCACGAATTGTTCGTACCTCGCACTTGCTATTTTTGGCCCGCTGTGACCGGCGTGGTTAAATTATGTTTGTTCAAGTCAAATTACGTGCGCTCAATTAATCCAATGAGCAGTGTATGTTTCCTAAGGGCTGATTATGATCAGGTACGATGGCGCTTTTCTGTTTTATTATCTCCATAGCAATTACATTTTTTCTTAGCTCTTTATTACCAGTTTCAACCACGAGTTTTTCTCGGAGGCCAAGCCGCTAGCCTTATAGCATTTTCGACACCTGCTGGCGCTCTGCTTAGTTGCTGCCGTTCGAGAGTGCCTTTGCTATAATTTGCATCCACGGCGACTTCGTCCATTATGTGCAGTTCACGACCAGCTTATTTTAAACCGAAGGGTGTAGCTACCCCGGCCGGCGTTTGCCTGTTTGCCGTTTGTGAGCGTTGGAGAAGCGAGGTTAGTTTGTGCTATTCCGGGATTTATCGTATCTTCAATACCTGGATTTTACATTTATACAATTTAAACCCGTAATTATTTGGAATTTAAATTCATACGTTTTGCAATTATTAACATGTAATGTTCAATTTCATACATGCTCTTGCTTTTTACATTTGAATTTTTATGCTTATAGTTAATTATGCTCAGTATTTAAAGTTGCTATTTTGATGTTTTTCGACCCTCTGTAAAAGGTACAGTCACGCTTTTTATTTTCAATAGCCTAACAGAAGATTTTATTAAATGACTGTGATAAGCTTATCCCACGAATGATTTGTTGTTAAAGTTATTAAAATAACCCGAAAGGGGTTCTTGATTTTATGCGTGTCGCAACCTTCAGTTAACGTACACAATTTTGTTATAACATTATTTGCATTTTAATTATTCTGATAATTTACTACTGACACTTCAAGACTTTTTATTGTTTACTAATTAAACGTTAGTCACTTGCAGTTTATTTCCTTTTATTATTTGAAATCTTTTGATTTCTGGCGCCCATTTCCATTCCTATTTTGAAGACATTCCAGGCTACACAGCTGATGATTTGAACCTACGATCCAAGGCCGCCGAAATTTGAGTTAGCTAGGTCCATCGCGGTGAGTAAAGAGTTATCAGAGCTGCCGTGGTGTATAAACTGTAGGGGGGTTGATCTGCGATTTTTACTACCATTGCTTAATTTTATTAATTAATCGCAGGTCGGCTTCTTTATTGTTTCAAATAAACTGTTAAATCTTAAAGTAATCAATTATTTTCTTTGTTATGAACCGACTAACTGAAGATAAGGGCAGAAATAAGAACACTAATAAATAATAATATAAAAAGGTCAATTTTAATAATCAAAATTTATTCTTGCCATTTTTATCATTTTAATACATATTATTCTTAAAGTATAATACATACAGGTTTTTAAAATATAAACAAGAAGCATCTACGCATCCATCTCATAATTGTGCGAAATACCTCTTAAAAATTCTACAATGTTCCTATTGTTTGCGTCGTCTACATGATTATATTGATTATTATAATCTTCAACCAACATTTTTATTCTATTAGCCTGGATAAATTTTTGTTTTTTTCTTGGAGTTCATAAGCAACGTCTCTTCCTCGTTGAACAGTTTTCAGGCTGTCGATAAATCTCCAAGTGATTGGATGGTTCATCGATAGCTCTGTTTGTACCCAATCTCTCTTCATTTATTCTTTGTTACTTATTATTTTAATGTAATAAATCTCCCCAAAAGATTTGTTACTAACACCGGAAAGTTAAACTTTGTAACTTGTTTTCGTCGAACCTCCTTGTATTAATAAAATTCTAATTTTCGACAATATTTCTATACTAAATTTTTGCCGCCCGCCACCTCCTTGGACTTGCATTAGGTAATTTTCGTTATTTAAAATACATTTTCAGACCTATTAATAGTAAAGTTAGCTCATAGTAATATACTTTAATTAATTTCCACTCGTCCAGATGTCTCGTGCCCAAGTGGCCCTGCGCCCAAGTGTCTTCGCGCCCAAACGGCAGCGCCCGAAAGGCCGCGCCCAAACCGCTGCGCCCAAATATCCGGCTCCGTTCCGTGGCACACCGTTGAGGGAGTTCAGTCCGTTTGGGGTTTGTCAAACTAAATTTCCGCTGATGCTGTAGGCGGGATTCAACTTGTGAATTTTCGCTCTTCCTAAGAGGATCTCAGGGGACTCCGTCGCCCTTCGCCTTTTTTCACACATATCCAGGTGCGATGCCAGTCATAGACACTGCGGGGGTGCCACCCAGTGGCGGTGATATGCATAAGCGGGAATAAGCGTTGCTTAGGGGCCCGGGCCCTTAGAGGGCTCTTTGGGGGCCCGGTAAGTTCGGAGTTCGCTTATTAATCTCGATATTTTCTACTTCATTTGGGTATAGATTGATAGCACTGCAACCTCAGTCCCCACTCTCAGTTAGCAGTCATCAGTGATCAGACTCGATTTGAGAGCTTTGAAAAACTAACAAACATTTTTGAATTTTTAGAACCGAAAAACGTTTTCAGAATTCAAGAAGGTCCGATGTGATTTGCTTCAGAAAATGTATCTGATGTCCTCAATAATAATCTCGCCATTCTGTTTGTGAACGCTATCTCCTTACCAAAAGAGGATTTAAATGATGGTATGAGTGTTTCAGATTTGACATGTTTATATCTACAGAAATATAATGTTCTCGAAAGCGGTTTTGGCGAGATTATTACTGCATTAGTTTTATTCTTGACTCTACCTGTAACATTAGCCACTATAGAAAGATCATTTAGCAAGTTGAAAATAATAAAACCTTATTTAAAAAATTCTACGAGCCAAGATAGGCTACATGACCTTTCGGTTTTGTCAATTGAGCAAAAATCATCGTCTAGGATGGACATCAAAATCTTGTGGAACAAGTTGCTCTCAATAAGGCCAGAAAGATACATTTTTTATTTCAGTTCAATTTATTTTTACGGCGTTTTACACATATTAACGATACAAATAAATACTAAGTATTTGGGTTACCTATTTTGACATGGGTTGTTAACATTTTATATTATTTTATTTGACTAGTGTTACCTAGGTAGATATTTATCCATCAGTTTTTTTTTGTATTGCTGCCTATACCAACTTGAAGATTTTATTTAGTTTTATATTTTTAATTGGTATTTTGTTAGATATGTTAGCTATAAAACGTGCATTTACTACTCTATTTCTGTTGGTTATAACAGGATGTTATTTTATTTTTGTTAAATGCTTATTTTGTATACTATAATTATAAATATACAATTCATTAAGTATATAAATCTTTTTACAAGGGGGGCCATTTTTATATTTGCTTAGGGGCCCAAGGTGCCCTTGCACCGCCACTGGCTGCCACCGTTGCTGCAGGCTGATGCCGACGAACAGGTACCAATTGTCTAATAAGCTAGTTGCGTTCGCATGTTCTGTTGCCGAATTATTTAATAATGCAAAGTACACTGTTTAAAATATAGCGCTGTGAACTAACATTTGTGCTGATCGCCTTGTAACAGCCTGCATTGACTAATTATTTGTTTACTTTTGAGCTATGAACAATTACCACTGTTAATGAACTTTTTACTCTCAGGCAGCTCAGACGCCAAGGTCCAATTTACTCTCTCCAGTATATAGAAAAGTACATATAACATAAAGGGATTTATTTGGGTATAACTATTTACATTGTAACATAATAAAAATATTTCCCGTATTTAGTACAAAAATAATATGGTTTCTTCTCTGGCCTCTTTGGAGGAACCTGGCATGCAGACAACCCCTTTTGCTTCTCGGGTTAAGCGGGTTGCAGGTCACTCATGTCGTACACGCACCGGGATTGTGGTTGCGCAAACGTCCTCTAGCGGCCAAGACTGTAAATATAAAATTCGGGGTTGACTTTGTTTATATTTGTCGAACATAGTAAATTCGGGTGTAATCTAGTTTATTTCGGGAGTTGTGACTATAAATCAACGTAGGGCGAAGGCCTGACTTGCCCGCAGTGCGGAATAGCTTCTTTTAGCAAGTGAAATGACAGTGTATCAAATTCGTTTAGAAACAGTAATAACCTTCAAAGTTGCTAATTAAACCACGGAGATTTTGATTGTTAAATTAAAGCACTCACAGGGGTTGCATGAAATTAATTACCAACTTTCTGAGAGGCGAGTAAAGCTCTCTTAGGTTTTATGAATAAGTTTCGTATTGGTTCTTGCGACTAGTGTGTGCCGTTTCTACAGGTTGAGAAAAATTTATAACCAATCGTTTTGGTCGATAATCACGAAGCCCTAAACGATTGTTATTACAACGAGTACGGGAAAGTTTAACAGAAACCGAGATTGATTTATAACGGATCGTTTTGGTCGATAATCACGAAGCCATAAACGATTGTTATTATAAATTTTCAGGGGAGTTTAACAGAAATCGAAATTAGTTTATAACAAGTCGTTTTAGGTCGATAATCACGAAGCCATAAACGATTCTTGTTATAGCGCGTTCAGGACGGTTTCCCAGGAATTTCTAGTCGCAGGAATCAAGTGTTTCGGACTGGTTTCAGGAACTAGGTCTCGAAGGACCTAGAGCGAGACGCTGGTCAGGGACGGTAGACGCAAGCTCATCTAACAGCGTGCGTTTACTATTTATGCAATACCATACTCTTTATCAGTGCTGGAAATTTGGGAGGGATGCGCCGAACGACGTCCTGTCGATGCGGGCGCAGAACGATGATTTCGCGTTTTATCATGTTTCTCGCGCTTTGGCGATGTTTTCTAGGTGAATGTGACGAAATTTTAGCGGGACGAAATTTGAACGCATTCCAATGCGTAGAAATAATAATTTCGGCCGGAGCTAACGTCACAGCCTCATGTGATCGGCTGCTTTATTCATGAACAATACCAGAGTACACTCTGTTTAAAACATAGCGTTGTGAACTAACATTTGTGTTGATCGCCTCTTGTGATCGGTTCTTTATTCATCAACAATACCAGAGTACACTCCGACTAAAAATTATCGTTATGTGTGACCATCTTGTGTTGCGAAGCGACTCATATTTCTGTAAATAAATCAGTAACGTAGAGTACACTCTGACTAAAAATTAACATTGTATGTGAACGTATTGAGCTACGAGGCGGCCGCATTTCCGTAGGACAGGGCGTTCTGGTGACTCGAACTCAAGTTCAGGTGTTACACTCACGTGTCATGCTCGTTGGGGCCTAAATTGATGTCTCACCTCATTAGGCCTGGAATTAATGTTTGGCTCAACTTCTTCTTTATAGCCTGTTTAAATCCATTTTTGGACATAGGCCTTCCTTAATTCCTTCCAGCGTTCACGGTCCTGTGCTATTTGAATCCACTTTAGTCCACTCGTTTTCTTGAGATCATCGTACCAGCGCATAGGTGGTCTTCCTCTTCCTCTTTTATGTTGGCTCAACTACGCCCCGCAAACTGTAGTTAAAGCGATTCCCCAGCTGGGCGTATCCTAGTAACCAACCCTACCTGCCATCTTACATGTCGTATGATTTTGTAACCCGTTGTAAGTTATATGTTCGGTCACGGGGAGTAGCCCAATACATATATTAACCATACTGTCTTGTTCTTTGCTCTTTTGGGGCTTGTGCATGTTTGCTTACAGGGTGATTGTGTCACTGTGTTACGACCATTGTAAGGTGAGGCCAGGGCGTGGCGAATAAGCACTCCAGGTAGGTATTTGTGACTGTCGCTGCATCGCATTTTCCCAAAATAGTTATTTGAGCATTTTCCCGAAATAGTTATTTGAGTATTTTCCCGAAATAGTTATTTGAGCATCCTTCCGAAATAGTTATTTGAGTACTTCTAGCCCCGTTTAACCCTCCAGGTCCGGTTGAACGTGGGAATCTCGAGTTGGATCTGGTGGCGCCCATTTCTTTGACAATAACCTGTATATATCTCGACACGCCTGCCCTGTGGCGTACCGTTTTGAACCATGCCCATCTCCCTGAGCGCATTCGAGCCGTGGCCTTTAGCCTGTTTTAACGATTTTTCAGGGTGAGCGTGCACTATTTCCCGGATTTGTTTAGCATTCGATAGTCGCATATCCGCGGGTGTCGTAAGAACAATTTAATACCGTGACAGGTCCAAATTTTGGCCTGAAATGTATTTTTATAACCAACCATTGCTGGTATTATTTTAACTTTTGCTAATGCCGTTCCTAGTCTGAATGTTGTAAGCTATAAGTTATCGATTTAAATTTGAGAAAATGTAATAGTCTAGGAGACTATAAACGTTTTTCATTTGAAATTACTTTGTGTATTTTGAATTTGATGACAGAATGTAATAAATTGCAGTATTATTGGCGTTTAACACACAAAATTGTTACATTTATTCTTGTCTGCCGTTTCTTTTATTGTACTAACTAATATGTACTTTCTATGTCCAAAACAACATTAATGATTGCAGTTAGGATTGGCGCCTAGATTTTTTGTTGCATTTGGTATTGTTATATTGCATATTTTGGTATCATATTAATGTTTAAAATTGCGGCGTCCTACATTTTCCAGTTTGCCCAACAAATAAATACCTGCAATAGGTTACAAAACCTTTTACCGACAACAAACTTAACAATGCACTATCTCATTAAAAAATCACACCAAGGATTAAAATATTTTATTATCAATATAGAATATTACATAATCATTTACAATCAAAAGGGAGTTCAATTTTATATACCTAATATAAATAACAGTTACATTCTATGCCACCATTGTTGAATTTTACAACTGTTGCTCAATTTTTCTACATCAAAGTATTGATCATTTTTGATAATTTTAAATCAACGTTAAATTTTAATGTCATTACGTTAATCTTTCCAATGTTATGGTTTTTATTTCAACTCAATTTCAATTCTTTCGATCTCTCGATTGTTTATACCAAATCGGATGCTTGTCGCTTTAATATTAATATTCTTTTTCCAATAAAATTCTATGTAACAGATGTTCCGCCTTCAGTGCGATTACATGATTATCTCTGTTATTATTAGAGATAACAGATTGCACATTTATGTAGTCAAGTTTTTTATAGCAATTTGAGAAATAAAACAGATCAAGTATCTGTACCTTAGAACCAGAGTGTACATATTCAGTCCAAATTTTGCAAAAAAATATATTTTGATGGATTGATGCGTCTTAATGTTTTTGGCACGGCTCTTTCTAATAGTAAAATATATTTCCCTCTCCCATGTACAACCTGTGTTACAAGACCGTACCATCCAATTCAGCTTAACACCAGATGGAATTATGTCTACTGAATACTCTTTGGATTTATTAGTCTCTAAATAATAATATTAAGTCTAGAATATGTCAGTACTAAGTCGCCTATCATGGAGAGTCACAAAATGTTAAGTCTACTTTAAAACTTTTGGTGGTTATGTGCACTCGCGACTTTCACTCTATTGATGCAAGCTGCAAGGTCTTGCGAAGCGTTAGTGAATATGGATGCACAAACATCAAAAAGGCCAAATCTGCCATAAGTATCCTCGTTCTCAAGATACTCAAGCAACACGAGCCACCAAGAGCATAGCCATCGCGCGGGTTTTTGCTCGACTTCACAAGGTGCAAGGCACATTAAGCCGGAAAATGCTGGATGTTCATCCACAAATACTAAGCGGTCTAAGCCAAAATTCTATGTTAAGAAGAATTATTCTGCTTTGCTGGATTATATTAGCAAATAGAACCAGAATAAGGCTTTTCTCCTATATGAGTTCTCTTATAAACAATTAAACTATTCCTATATGCTGCTTTATACTCAGAAATAGAATACGAATGAAAGGTTTTCCCCCTCAATGTGTCCTCATATGATCCACTAAATTACGTTTCATTGCTGCTTTATATTTGCAGAATAGAGCAGAGGCTTTTCTCCTGTATGAGTTTTCATATGAAGAAGTAGTTTATTTCTCTGTGCTGTTTTATACCCACAAATAGAACAAGAATAAGGCTTTTCTCCTGTATGCGTTTTCATATGAACAATTAAATAACTTCTCCGTGCTGTTTTAAACTCACAAATAGAACATGCGTAAGGTTTTTCTCCAGTATGAGTTCTCATATGAGCAACCAGACTTTGTTTATGTGCTGCTTTATACTTGCAACTAGAACATGAATAAGCTTTTTCTCCTGTATGAGTTTTAATATGTTTCGTTAAATCACTTTTTAGCGCTGCTTTATATTGGCACATAGAACATGAATAAGGTTTTTCTTCTGAATGAGTTTTGATATGTCTAACTAAATCAGGTTTTAGCCCTGCTTTACACGAGCAAACAGCAAATAAATAAGGCTTTTCTACTATGTGTATCTTCATGTGCTTAACTAAATTATTTTTCTTTATTGTTTTATACTGGCAAATTGGACATAAATGAAAATGTTTCACACCAGTCTTCATATTTTCCAGGAAATTGCTCTTACCTTCTGCTCCATACTCACAAACCTTAGAAACAGACGGTTCTTCTGAGCCGTTTCCACCTACTGCACATGAAACAAGAAATTCGTCATCTTTCACATCAACTTCTTCCTGTTTAATAGCCAATTCATGGTAAGCTGTGTTGTCGGTGGTGTCTTCAATATTCTCTTGTTTTACATGTAGGTCTCCAAATACGTTATCTTCATCCAGTTTCCCCAGTCCCCCGTGTAACATGCTCGTCATTGAATTACACAAATGATGATCTTGCACCTCCATTGTTGTAATAAAAATGATGAGTCCATATTTATTAACCGCAATTTCTGAAAACAAAATACACAGCAAAGCTTAGGTTAAGTTGATTACGTTTACACAAAATATCAACAAATTTTCTATAACTGAATTCAAACTTTTTAATTCTTACTTATTCCTGAGCCATTCTACCAATAGGTCTAAGGCTTTTGGCGGCGCTGAGATGTAGCTGCTGACTACTGCTACTGTTGGATTCTATCGCTACTGTATAGCGCCTAGCTGTCTACCACTTTTTTCTATTTTGTGGCAATCCTCGGACCTCTTTCATTCTAGTGCTCTTTCCAATACTGCAGTCTTCGCATCCTCTATCCACTGTTTTCTTGGTCTTCCGACTTACATCGAATAACATGAAACTGAACGAAGCAACTTCTACATACGATGCCCTAATAGCAAATGTAAGAGTTTAATAACACACAAACCGCCATTATCCGTCTTTGACAAATTATTCCAACGTGACGGTGACGTCTGCGTATTAGGTAAGGCTGCCAACTATTGAAGGCCTCAATGCGGGACATGATTACTCTAAGCCGGCGAGGGGGGGGGGCAATATACAGTATCCGCCAAAAAGTGGGCATAATACGGAAAAAAAATTTTCAAGGAAACTTTTTAAGTTAATAATTTGTGCTTGTTTAAAAACCTATTTAGCCCCTATCATATATACCGAGTGATTTTCACTTATTTAGAAAATGAAGTTTTTCGAAATTTTCAAAATCCTAAAAGTGCTATTTTTCAGATATTAAGTAAGATTTCAATGAGATTTTTTTCGAGTGTGTTATTTTTAGCTAACTGAACAATCTCAAGGATAGAAAACACCTATTTTTAACTTTAGCTAAAAATTAATTTTTAAATTTTTTAAATATTTTTCAAGATTTCACATACCATAGTATGTTACTACTAAATAAAGAGGCATTTTGTCCATAAGGAAATTATCTCACTTGACTTTGCCTCGTGAGTTAAAGTTTCCCCGAATGGATAAAATCTCTTTATTCACGTGTGGCATATCATTTTTTTTCCAATACCTAAAGTTAGTTATATAAAATTTTTAAATTGGATAAATAATTACAAATAAATATCATGTTACTTGTTTTTGTAGTTTTAAGTAGCATTTTAAAATGTTACTTTATAATAAAGATTTTCGTAGATGAAATACAGCTTTAGAAGTAGGTATTGAAAAGAAATTACTGTCCTTTACTATTATTTTGGATAGTATATTATTTACGTACCATGAATTGTAGTAAGTGACACTTTTCAGATTGAGAATGCAGTTTGGGAAATAAAGACCCGTAGAGCCGAGGTTTCGTAAGCATTCGAGACTAAGAAATGCGGGACTAGCGGGACGCATTTGACGTTTTGCGGGACGTTTTCAATGCGGTATTTGAATGCGGGACTAGTACTGCTATTGCGGGACCGTCCCGCACAATCCGGGACGGTTGGCAGCCTTAGTATTAGGCAACTACCAAATGGGAGCCTCGAAACGCACAATTTGAGGTAGGAATGGTTGTCAATTCCTGGATCTACTCTCTTGAACCTAGAGCGGATTATACGAGGGTCTCATTTCAGTAATGAAATTTTACGTCTATGACGTCAGAATATACTATGCCGTACCCACAACTGGCAACTTTACATACAGATGTGTATTATGGGAGTCGTGTAGCCATGTGTAACCTAACATTATTCGTACAACCTCAAGCAGCTACCATTTAGTTTCATTCCATTTGTGTTATTTTAGTTTATGTACTTACCTAATTAATAAGACAATATGAATGAGTGTGGGACGTGTGGTAAATTGTATCAGCACAAACATGCATTACGAAAACATCAACGTCAAAAGCACAATATCACCTTGCACAATAAATATTGGAATGTGCAGTGTTACAATTATTGTAACAAGTTGTTTTCCAAAAAAGCTGATTTGATATTGCACATTAAATCCAGCTATATGCAGAAAACAGTGCGAAATAGGCCAAAGTGCCATATAACTGATAGTTCCGTTTGCTTTGTAAGATATTCTACACTGCAAAAACATTTACTACAAGATCATGAATGTGTACTTCAAAGAGAGGATTATTAATTTGAAAACATTAATAGTAAGTAACTGGTTACTTATTCGGCTGTAAGCCATAGTTTAACATTATATCTAGAATTTGAAGAATGGAAGATGGAAATTGAAAACCATCAACGAGCAATGTACGTTCGTGATACTGCGTAGAAGCAACTGAAAAATAAACAACGAAGGTCCTATTATGCCTGTCATAGATCATATCTGCCAAGGCCAGTTGAAAATTGTAAAACAAATTAAGTTCCATAGATCTAATAAACTTGGTCGCTTATGTTCATCAATTATGATATCTAAAGAAATAAAGAAAAGGTATCAGTTATAAGAAATTCTTGTGAAATTGGGCGTTTACGATTGCATGTTGATAGAAATCAAATAGCAGGTGTATTTTTTACAAGTGGCAAAAAATATTTAATTTCATTAAATTCATTTTTATTTCAAGTAGATAACATGTTGAACAGCCCTCGTATGTGTTGTAAAGTTATTGTAGCGGTAAAAATTATAATGACTCAAAACTGATGTGCCTGAACTAATCTATTAATTGTTACCGTGTACTTATTAGCACATAATTAACGTTTAAAACCATTTTAAAAATTTAAATTTCGTCTAGCAAATTACAGAAAATCGTTTTTATACTTTTTTTTCTCGATAACGGTTGCAGATACGAAAAAACTGCAAGAGAACAAAAAGATTCTAAACAAAACAGAAAACTCAATTTGTATTTTAGAATCTAACAGCGGCGCACCGCAAAAAAGTTCAGGGGGAGAAAAGGAAGCATGACCCCTGAAAAAATATCTCCCTGTAGATTCTCACAACCATTTGATATGCTCAATGATGTAAGCCATGCAGCGTAACCTGTATTCCAAATTTGAGCTAAATATCTCAAAAACTGCAGGAGCTATAAAGGAAAAAGTTAAAAGTTAAAAAAAAATTGACCGGAAGTCGACCTCGGAAAAGAAATCCGATTTCCGGTTTCTATATATTTTTGGAATCTACTCTGCAAGCTGAGTTAAATGATATATATCTCGTCCTCCTAAAATATATCTCCATTTTCTTGCTTCCCAGTTAATAATAACAAGTTAACAAATATGGGAATTTCTTAGTTTATGTAGATACCTACTTTATTGTCAGCTTCAGTTTGTATGAGAATTTGATAGTCTAGAGTAGCAACAGCGTAACTATAGTTTCGATTACTATATTTACCAGGTTTTTATGCTTGTTAAGTATTTTATTTTATCCTATTAGGTTACTATGATAATAACTCCTTAGCACCGAGTTGCGTTAAGATGCATTTAACAGCACAAGTGCTGTTAAGATAGGATTGCCATACGTCCTAATTTTTCGGGATTTTACCGATTTGGAATTACTTGTCCCGCTACAAAATGATGTCCCAAAATGTCCCGATTTTCCACGAAAATTTTACAATTTACTGATTTCTGCAGATTCCGCTTTTCTGGAATCTGGGTTCTGACGGCTTTTATGAAATAGGCGTTTAATTATGGGTTTATGCGAGTTACGCGTAAAACCTTTGACTGTTAATATTTAATCTTTATCCACATTTAATGTGGGTGGGTACCTGGGATAGATAAAATACTTCAGCTGTTTGAAGCTTTGAAGTCTTACTTTATTTGCTCTGAAGATTCTCCAAAAATGTTGTTTTTTTTAGAATCGTTTGGGAGAAATTTATTTTTGGTTTGTTCCTAAATAAAGTTATTTCAAAAATTGTACACGAAAAAATGTCAATCATGGAAGTTTACAAAATATTAATTGATATAAATGATACTCTAGAAGAAAGAAAAAATGAAACTTTTCTTAGTCTCAAAGTAAAAGATTTACTTAAAAACGTTGATAGCGAAACGAACCGAAGAAAATGTAAATATTCTCATTTTTATTTCATATGCATTGCCTTTCTATACAAGGGGATAGGTAGGTACAGCAATTTAAGGAATTTGACAGTTTTTCATGGATGACTTTAATTTTGTTCTACATGGAATGATATACAAAAAACACTTCGGAGACTACAAAGTATGAAGTCAATGACGTCTTAGCTTTTGACCAGTTTGTATGCTTAAAAAACGTGTTAAAAAATTTGAAAGAAAATGAAAGCTAAAGTAGGAACAAGAAATCAGACGACGTGCGCTAGAGATGGGCGCGTGAGTGATTTTTCGCTCACGTCACGCACGTTTCACGCTGGCTTTAAACAGTCACGTTCACGCACGTTCACGCTCACGTTCACTCACGTTCACGGCGTGACACGCCACTCACAACGTGACACGCAGCTTTTATTTCAAAGTTTAAATTCAGATAGAACAGAATGTTCAAATTTAAAACCAATGAAAAAACCCTAAAGAGAACTAAAACTATGTTTTGCACCTGACATAATTTACGTGATATGTTGCAATCAGAATTAATAATTGACATAAAAAGAAAAAAATGAAAATTTACTACAATAACTTCGACAAGGGATAAATACTGATTTCTCGTAAATATATTTCTTGCAGCTGTCTTCAAAGACATTACTTTTAATACTAAAAGCTGTCATTGGAATTGACGTTTCCTTTATTGGTATGAGTACAGAAGGTATATGGCAACACTTTTAATTCGTAGGTTTGAAAGTACTTTTACGTACAAGGATCAACATTTTCAGCGTTAAGGCGAGTATACAAAAAAAATTACTTTTATTAGAATAATAAGTTCATCTACACAAGAACACAATAAATTGGTTTAAAAATAAAACGTAATCAACATTTTCAGTGTTAAGTCGAGTAAACAAAACAAAACACTATGTACTTTTCTAAAAATAGGTTCATCTACACAATACATTTTTGGTTTAATAATAAAACGTAATTAACTTTTTCAGCATTAGCCGAGCATAAAAAACAAACCATTACTTTTATTAGAATAATAAGTTCATCTACACATCTAAACATTAAAATGTTGATTTAAAAATAATATATAATCAACATTTTCAGCGTTAAGTCGAATTTTGCGCTCTTCTAAAATTCGCCCAGCTGTAGAAAATACTCTTTCGCTTGTAGCGGAACTTGCCGGTATGTTTAAAATTTCTCAAGTTTTTTTAACAGTAACGTATTTACACTGTTTTTCCAAAATCCGAAAATGTCATCCACATTCCCGAATTTTAATTTAACATTAATTTAGTTCTGTTTCGACATCATCCTAATTACATGTGTCATCGTCAGAGCTATCTCTAAGTGTAGAAAGATAAGAATCTGATGCTGATGTACCAGTTTTGAGTCGTTTGCTATGTATTTCATCATTATCATCTATAGTTTTATTTGCATTATAATCTTCTCTTTTATGTGAAGGTATGAACTTTAAGGATTTATAATTAGGGTCCAAAAATAAAACCACATAATGTAGCTTGTTTGGCACAATTTGTGATTTAATGAATTTAAAAGTTGCTGTACCCTGCAGTTTTTTATTCGTTACTAAATATTTAACGTGAAATTAACGTGAAACGTGAATCACGCCTTAGAAATTTTCACTCACGTTCACTCACGCTCACGTCACGATTTTCAAATATTAGTCACGTTCACGACGTGACACGCCGTGACACGACGTGACACGACTGTTTTCACGTCACGCGCCCATCCCTAACGTGCGCCACCAAGCAAATTTTAGTGACGTCATAAATACCACCATTAGATTTACAAAACTAATATTTATTTTCTTCTTTACAGCTCATTTTAAATCATGCGTTTGGTTTAAGCTTAATCAATTACTATACTATGTTTATAACGCCATTACTCTTGATGACGTTTGTCGTCTGATTTCTTGTCCCTACTTTATACAAATATGTGTGCAAGTGACTGATGGGTGATTTTTTTAAATTGCTGTAAAACTGAAGAACAATATTCAGAACTTCTAAAAATTGTGGAATATTACTTTTGTATACCAAGTCAAAATGCAAATATTGAGAGAATATTTTCGTTAATGAACAGCCAATGGAGTGATGAGAGAAATCGATTAAAAATATCATGTGTTAAAGTCATCTTGTTAATACAATACAATTTTAAAGAAATGGCATGCCACGAATTTCGTGATTACACAGTAACAAACCAGAGTCTGTTAAAACAAATGTCGAGTTCCTACAAATATGTTTGATATAAAAATCCAAATGAAACTACTGCTGCTACTACAGAAACAGATGTAAATTAATGGGAGAGATACTTTATAATATTACTAACCACCATGTTGACATTGTGAGACTAAGAACAATGTTTTTTCAGTGTTTTATTTTTATGTTTCTATTTTCCTGTTAAGTTTTGTTTAATGTCCTTTATTAATGATAGTTTAATGTGTTTCTTTATATTTAATATCTCGTATTTGTTAATTGGTAATTTTTTTTTTTAAAATAATGCTTTTCTAGCAATCCCCCCCCCCCCCCGGCGCCGCACTAAAAATTAATTAGGAAAAAATAAAAAAATACTTTTTCAAAAATATCGAGTAATAAATTACTTGTTTGAACAAGCACCCCTCCCCCCGCTTCCTTTTTTTATGCTTGTCCCGAAATTGTTATTCTCGAATATTTATTTATTTATCTAGAACGGTGTAAAAAGCAGAGGCTAAGCCTATATTGCTCACAATGCTATACGTATATAATTTTGAGTACAGTACAGAACACAATTCAGAACATTTAGGAAACTAAGTTAGTTAAATTGAGCAAATTTTTGTTAACACAGAAACAAAAATATTCTTTCTAGGAACAACTTAATTTTTCTTAATTTGCTGAATTAAAATATAAACAAAAAAGTGTTTCTAACATAAATGGTTAATTGATTGAATTGATATAATACAAACAATGATAGTTTTCATAATGCCTAAGTACAAAATGTAGAAATAAAAATGTTATCTCAAATTCTGTATATAAGTTGAGTAATTAAAAATAAGCTATCACACAAAAACGCAATCCATGAAAACAGGCCATAATCACTTGCTTCGCACAACACAATTTGGTTCACATGTTTTATACAAATTAGACGCATACTAGTTGCTACAGTCCCGCACTTGCGACGCTACCACTAGTTAAAGCTTGATCGTAACCGACCTTGAAGGATGTAATGGAAGTAGCATTAACTATCTCGTCGGGCAATCTGTTCCAAGCTTGAAAAACTCTATTTGATAAAAAATGTTGACGAGCTGTTGTTCGGAATTTCTCCTTCGATAGCTTGAACCAGTGTCCCCTCAAACGTTCGTCGCGGTTACGTTCCTACAGATCAGATAGATCGCAAGAGAAATCTTGCTGAAGAATACGATACGTCAATATCAAATCTCCTCGTAATCGTCTTTCATTTAATGTGGTTAAACGTAGTTTTCTCAGTCTAGTATGGTAGTCAAACGATCTATATGACTATTCAACACTATAACATATAAGCCAATCATATTGCAGACATTTGCTTTTTTCAACCAATAACAGCAGTATATCACTGAATATTGGGCACCATGCAAAATATTCACAAAACAATGTACGTACTCAAAAACTAAATAGCCTTGTTGCGAAATATCGCTTAGCAACGATGTTCTGTCCTTAGCGATATCGCTAAGTTACGTAAAACTTAACATAAACAAACTGTGTGAACAAAGTTTGGCTTTCATTAAAAAAATTTAAATGTTGTGTTTTGGAAGTATTCTGCTGAATTTAATTGATGATGAATATTAATTGTTGGATTATTTTTCAATAAAGTTAATCGTTATGTATTAATATTGTTAAATAGTCGTCCCAAATACCACTCGAAGTGGATATATTTTTTTTAATATTTTGCCACTTTCATAAAAATTATTGCAAATTTCACTCAACAAAATCACACTTAAATGTCACTCGCCTTCGGCTAGTGACATTTTTGATATGATTTTGTTTCGTGAAATTTAAACGCAATAATTTACATGGAAACGGCAAAATATTTGTCAAAAATATATCCACTACTTGTGGTATTACCCTTGAATATATCATCCGTGTAGCCCTTCGTTGAACTCCTTCTAGTAGTTTCTGATCCTTAACGTAATTCGGGAACCATACTGAGTTAGCATACTCGATTATAGGTCTTATGTAACTTTTATAAAGTAGCAGACCAAGTGAAGGACCAGGCCTTTGGAATGCTTTGGATAGCATAAATAGTGCTGAATTTGCTGTTCTAACCACTTTAACAGTTTGACTTGACCAAGTTAAATTATTAGTTATTGTAACGCCCAAATCCACTTGGCTAGTTACAGATCGTACAATGGTATTTGAAATGGTGTAGTTCAATGTGGGATTGTTGTAGCCAATATGCATAACAGTGCATTTGTCAGGATTGAGAGGAATGCACCAGATATTGCACCATTTTTCTAGTTGGCGTAAATCTTCCTGTAGCTGATCATATTGGCTAAGAGGATTGGCAAAAACTTTTGTATCGTCAGCGAGCATTGCAGTGTTAGTTTTAATTAGGTAAGGCAAGTCTGATACATAAATTAGAAAAGCAATCGGTCCAAGGACCGACCCTTGGGGTACTCCAGAGGTAACTTCAAACTGAGACGACAGGGAATCTCCAAATTTAACGTGGAACGAACGTGAACTCAGGAAAGCCTCAATCCAGTGTAGAAGCTGATCACGGAGACCAACATGTTGTAGTTTTGCTAGGAGACGACGCTTTGGAACCTTGCCAAAAGGCTTTAGAAAAGTCTAGGAATACTACATCTACTGGGCAGTTATTGTCCACTGATTGGGTCCATTGGTTTAGACACATAAGCAAATTGGTAACAGTCGATCGGCCAGGTACAAACCCGTGCTGAGTAGAAGGCAAACAGTTATTATCTATTAGAAACTGTATAAGTTTGTTGGCTACGATACGCTCCATGACTTTTGAACATACAGACGTTAAGCTGATAGGTCGATAATTAGCTGCGTCCAACTTGTCGCCTTTTTTAAAAATGGGTGTAACAACTGCTGTAAGCCAGGGTTTAGGTAATTCGCTGTTATTTAGTGAGCATTTCATTATGTGAGTTAGTGGAGAAGCCAGAACTTGAGCGCAGTTTTTTAGAGTAGCAGAAGTAATCTTATCTGGACCCGGAGCAGATTGCAGAGACAATTTAGATAATTGTTGTCTCACTAATTCTTCTGTGAACTCAACAGAACATAAGAAAACGTTATTGGGGATAGATTTTATAGTAGGAATTGGGCCATCCGGTTCAATAGTATAGGTTCCCACAAACTGTGAAGCAAGCACGTTGGTCGATTCCAAGTTACTAGTACACAGCGAACCATCAGGTTTGCGTAGTAGGGGTGTAGAAACTTTTGAACCAATTGTTCTGCGTACATGTTTATAAACAGCTTTAGGGCCCTTTGCGATGAGGCTATTTTCATAGTCCTTTCTGGCTTGGGCAATGTCACGTGATAACTGGTTGGAATACTCTCTATGAATTAAGAAATCGTCTCTATGGTTGGTTCGTTTGAATCTTTTCCACAATAAGTGTTTAAATTTTGCTCGATGTATGAAATTGTGGTTAATCCATGGTTTTAAAAAATTGTGTTTAATCGTAAATGTGTTACAATTGTTTGCTAAAGCAGTCTGTATAACAGAAGAAAACAATTCCCATTTCTCGGAAATATTACTGACTGAGTGTATATCATTCCAATCATGCATTGCTAGCTCTTCCTGAACTGCTTGATAGTCATACTTGGTAATTACCTTAGAAGTGTATTTAGGGCAATGCTAATTCATTATTTGTAAGGTTGATATAATAGTGATGTGGTCTGAACAGCCAATTGGGGGGTGATATGAAATGTCAGACACAAGATTAGCATCGTTGGTCAGTATTAGATCAAGGAGGGAAGGGGTTTGATTAACCCTGAATCTGGTATTTTCTGTAACTAGTTGAGTAAAATCACTCACCAGGATCATATCAATAAACAGTGTAGAGGCATCAGTTAAAGAGGTAGGTGCCACAATAGGCCATTTTATCTTTGGAAAGTTGAAATCTCCAGTTATTTACAGACTGTTGTGAACAGATGTGGCTTGTCGCAAAGCTGTTCAGCATCTTCTTCCGCTGATGCACTAGGAGACCGATAGATACAAGCGCAACAAAAACTTAAAGATGGGCCAGTAATACCTAGCCACAAACTTTCAATGCCAGACAATCTTTTATTAATACTGATAACTTTGTGGTCAATTAGAAATCTGTTACAGATATATATATACAGACTCCTCCTCCCCGTTTGTTATTTTCTCTGTCAGATCGGTATAAAGTGTAGTTATTTATATGCATTATGGAACTGGGAATTTCATCAGATAGCCACGTTTCTGTTAAAAAAATAAAATCAGGTTTATGAATATTCACACTGACGCAAAGTTCTTGAAATTTAGTGTTTAGGCAAGCTATGTTAGTGTACATGATGCTATATGTGTGAATTATGGGATGCTTCTGAGCTACGTTCGTATTTAGTTTTTTGAAGATCGACAACTTGAGGTACTCCCTTTATGTATTTTATAGTAGTACAGTTAGATTCGCCCGCGTCTAGCCGTTGTTTCAGTTCTTCGCGTGCATCCTTCAGAAGTTTTATTTGGAACGGAGTCCGATCATCCTTAACTGATATGTTTTTGAATAGCGGAGAAACTTTGAGTTTGTGTTTGTTACGAAGTACATTTAGTACAATTTTTTTTTGTTTAAGGTGACACGCAGCGGACGCGGATTGTTGCGATTTTCAATAATTTTCCCAAGGCGAGTTAGCGCTAAATTTTGTACACTAGAGACGTGGTTTTCATTTGTGAGTAGAGTTAATACTTTATTTACGCAGTCATTTTCCTCGGCTGTTTCGGGTATTGCGTAAAATATTACATTACATTCTCGTTCCATTCGGTTACGGACTTCGCGCACAATCGTTTCAAATGCCTCTGGGTTATTTTCAATTGGTGTGTTTTTGGAAATTGTCAGCTTGTCTTCTAACGCTGTAAGGCGACCATCGAGTTCAGTTTTCATCCCGATTATCAGCTGCTTTAGTTCAGCAAAATTATATGTAGTAACTGAACACGCACGGCAGTAAATCTTAACACTTCTAGTTTTTGATCTAGTTAGTCGCACAGCTTCATCGCGCGTAATAGGAATCTCCAAGCAGTCCAGATGAACAGAACCGTTGCAACCATCGCAGTTTGCGGAAGAGGCCGCATTGGAAATGTTTCCTGAACATATTTTGCAGGTACTTATTAGACATGACCGGCTGTTAAATTTTTGGAGGCGAATAACCACAGTTTTTGAATGTGTATCGGTACTGAGGCGAACAGCGCGAAACAATTTAACCTTGTCGCAAGGTCTCGTTGCACTTATCAATTTCAGACTTTCAATAAAATTGTTGGGAATTCTGAGTAAGTTTAGTATATCTTGGGCCACTGCTATTACGTATATAAATGGGACTGACCTTAAAACGCTGCTAGTACTTAGCTGCAACACTACACTCAAATTAAAACTAATTTTGCATTAATAACGCTTCGTATTTTCACTTATTCTAAGAGCGGTTTAAGAACTGTACCGAACTGTACACGGTACTCTAACATATGTTATATGGCAACCCTATGTTAAGAAAAATAACATACCGATATAATCCATTCAGAAAACTCCCGTGACGTAAAAGTCACTATCAGTTGGTTAATATGAAAATATCTGCTAGGTTGTTAGTAATTTTTACATTTTATGTTGGCGAAATTTTCAATTTAAATTTCAAGGTTTTGTTTTTTTACTTTCATTTTGACATTTGAATTATTGACGTACATTTCATTTCATTTGGTTGCATATAAGCCGTTCACGACTTTTTAGGACAGAGTTGGCTATGATTTTTTCTTTTCATGTTGGACTAACTGATTCGATGATGTAGCGGATGTAACTTTTTTTCTGTCAGTGTCCGTTCGACATTTTCTTGCTACCACATTGCCATATTTATTATTTTAATATTCGTAAGAAAATAAATGATTTATCAAATGTGTAAAAATAATTTTAATTTCCGTCAAAGGAAAAGTCAAAATGCCCAAAATAATTTTGTTACCACAAAAAATTTCCATTAAACAATGCTACTTCCAATTTAAAAAGAACAGACCAAATTTAAAAGAACGCACGTCGATGTGGAGACTAGAGAATATCCGGCAACAATGTATTTATTTAGAAAATATAACCTTAAACTGAAAACAACCTAACCTAACACATAAAGTGTCAATTTCCATGAGGGAGTTTAGTTGCAACAGAGGTTCTGCTAACAAAATTACTAGATGGTCATAGCCTCACCTGACCCAAAAAGATCGTGAACGGCTTATACATACATATGCAAAACTTAACCTGATAAGTTCTTACATAATTGTAGACCAATCCAATTTGATTATTTTTAATCACGTGACTCAGTTTGACAAATCAGACCACACTTGAAGTGAAAACGACCCTAGGGTGATTTTCAATCACTATGGAAACTACCTAATTAAATTTCAGTAGTATCCTATCACAAGTTGGTGGCACTGTAAATCTAAGTCAAATTCGAGGTTAGCAGGTTAGCTTTTCCGTCAGTCTGTGTCAAAACTGACGCAAAAGCTAACCTGATAACCTCAAATTTGACATAGACTTACAGTGCCACCAACATAATATTATTATAATGAAGTGTCAAATTAATTTGTCAGAAAATGGCTAATTTATTTAAGAACTTATCTTTCCGAATTCACCGCGGCCAGTGATAAATCCTTATAATTTTGACAAATAATATCCCTCAAGTGCGTTGCCTTTAAGAAATAACCCTCGGCTTCGCCTCGGGTTATTTCTAGGCAAGCACTTTCGAGTTGTTATTTGTCAAAATTATTGCGGGTGATTATCGCTGCCCTTGGTAAATAAGTTCTTACATATATTGCAGACCAATCCAATTTGATTATTTTTAATCACGTGACTCAGTTTGACAAATCAGACCACACTTGAAGTGAAAACGACCCTAGGGTGATTTTCAATCACTATGGAAACTACCTAATTAAATTTCAGTAGTATCCTATCACAAGTTGGTAGCACTGTAAATCTAAGTCAAATTCGAGGTTAGCGGGTTAGCTTTTCCGTCAGTCTGTGTCAAAACTGACGCAAAAGTTAACTTGATAACCTCAAATTTGACATAGACTTACAGTGCCACTCGAGAATTTTAAAGAACTCGCTCCTATCGTCGCTCGTTCATTCAAACTATTCTCTCGTAATGTAAAAAGCTTGATAATGTTACTTGCATCGTAAATTACTATTAAGATTTGTTATATTGATACTTACACAGTATAAAATTTGTTGCATAAATTTTTTGTTAAGAAAAAAAAGCACCTGTTCTGTAGAAATAAGTGTCCTCATATTTAGAATTGACTTGAGTAGTTCTTGTATTTTGTCAATACCTATGTTGGGTGTTTCATTTTTAAATCGTTTTCAAATTAAAGTAATGTATAAATATACTGTGGTGCAATTTCCCGGCGACCGGGAACGTAGCTGTGAACCCATATATATAATACACATATATTGCTGGTAGAGCCTGGAAACTTCAGAAAACATTACGGCGCCGACATAGTATCACTTGGAGTATAACGCGTCTCGTACGCATGCGTGGGAATTCGAACTCCGTCTTTAGAAGCGAATTTTAAACTTGACCACTTCCCCATTGGGCGGACGACGCCGCCACGCTTGCGCACAGCTCACCGTATACATGAAGGAGTTGGTTGTGTGTCTCACTTCATTGGTGAGTTTCCCACTCGAAGGAGTTGGTTGTGTGTCTCACTTCATTGGTGAAGTTTCCCACTCATAGCCGCTAGCAATATATCGAGAGATAAAAAAAAACTGTTCCTCGGCGGGCTGTGGAAATTCAACGTATGAATAATATGTTGGTGACACTGTACGTCCACGTCAAATTCGAGGTTAGCAGGTTAGGATTTGCGTCATTTTGTGTCATAACTGACGGAAAACCTAACCTGATAACCTCGAATTTGACATTGACGTACAGTGTCACCAACATATTATTCATACGTTGAATTTCCACAGCCCGCTGAGGAACAGTTTTTTTTGGATCTCTCGATAGTAAGTACCTATTAGATATATATGTGAACCTAGTTTTTGCTCATAGTTCGGAGCAGGACTTGAATCAGGTGCACCTGGTGTCTAGCGGAACAGGTTTTACTAAGGTACTAAGGTCTATAAAGTTCTCTAGGTTTTACCATCCCTAATTTTGTCTCACTCTAACACGTTACTGCTTTCTGATCTGCACCTGATAGTTCTTTTCAAGCATGAGTAGCGAATAGATGACGTTTTGGTAGTCAAATCCGACAACGTTTCTAAACATACAGTCGAATCGCGGCCAAAAAACGGGATACTTGTTTTTACCTAATTCTCAAAATGCGAAAATAATGGCTGACACTGGCAATTATAATTAATAAATGTCATCAAAAATCATTATTCAATTCTGAAAAATGCACATATTGGAAATATGGATAGAGTCCCGATTTTTTTGGCAGCGACGCATTTTGAAAATTAGGTCAAAAAAAGTGTCCTGGTTTTCTTGGCCGCTACTGTATGAGGTTTGTTCGTTTTCCAGTAACTTTCTGAATTGGCGTGTACTATTGCAATAAGTTCAAGTGACTATTCACTTTAACTTCTTGTAATAGTATGCACCAGTTCAGAAAGTCTTTCGAAAACGAATAAACCCTTTCTTTCCGCTTTTGACTCTTTTTTCGCAACTCTTGGATTCTAGGAGGAAGGCCTTTTATCAGTTTTATAGGCCGCTTGACCAAACTGACCAAAACTTGTTTAATAAAGAGGAACGGATTTTGCATAGTAGTCTAGCAGCAACGTGTTAGATCATCTTTAAGTTTTGTCGTCATTTTAAATGTTGGCCTCGATCCGGCCCTGCCTGTCCTTTGCTTTGTAGTGCATTTTAGGCATTTGTACCTCGCGGTCCGTGTATCGGTTAAAATTTATTCAGATAGTTACGTTTCGTTAGCAGAATTCCATTTTTAAATTCACCCTTTGTTCTTTGTTGCCTGCAAGGCGGATGCAGATTATCGTTTCTCAGTATTTCGCTAGTTTGAGACATTTAACCTTCGAGTCCCGTGTGGATCGCCCAGTCAGCTTTCTTGCGCTTCTGTTGAAATTTTCCGTTACCTTCCTTCGTCTTCGCATATGCAAGAGAAAGATGCATATAAGACGCGTCTGCACTATGTGATTCTGCCCGCTTCCCGCTTAGGAGTAAACTCACTTCGCTGCCGACTGTCGAATTAGAACAAACGTTTTTGGTTTCTTCAACGACGTTGTTCGAACTTTCGTAATTTTCGTTGTGAATAACTGTGTGTGTTTGGTGAACTGTGTCGTACCACTTTTAGCGTTTTCGAATGGTTTCGCTATGCAAGAAATCTCCGGCGTTGACAGTGTTGAACTTTTCGTTTGAAGTGCATGTGAAGCATTAATTAGTGGGGGTCAAGAGTTCTTATCGTTGAGGGTTGCGAGGCCCTTGAATATATCGTTTATACGGATCCTAACAAACTCTTTCTATCGAACCCAATGCTAATTTAAATTTAACGTCGTATTATCGGAACTCTTTCCTGCAGTTTGTTTGGGAAGCGACGCTACATACAGTATCGCCCGTAATTGTGCAGCCAGCCAATTTCCTCAAGGTAAAAATTATTGTAAATTAGTTTTATTGTATATAACAAAAAGTGAACGCCCCGTCGAGTGCTGAACGACTAGTATATTTGTTGTCAATGATGTGTTTTGCCGTTTGCTAAATTTAACGATCTACCTATGCATTCTTAATGTGTTTACCGTCAAGTGTACCCTTTGTAATTAAAGTTAACGTATCGAGTAATCTAACCTAACTAACCTTTTGAGTATTTTTAAATCTAACTAGTCAATGTAATGATCATTGTCACCTGCATATATTATATTTCATCTTAATAGAGTTCTTGGTCAAGTATCGATGTTTTTCATTTGTGTTTGGTATTTGCATGCTGTTTTATGTACTGTTACAGATGTAAGAGGAGGTTAGCAGCTGTTTTATGAGATATTGTTGAAAGGTAAGTCGAAACTGTATTTAGCTCGCCGAACAAACTCTGCCAAGTTTAAACGTAGCCAAGTGGATCGCCTACTTCCATTTTCAAGTCATTTCGCTTGTGCCGCGAGTGTTATTTTCCCGAGTTGTCAAGAAAATGGTGGCGCTTTAATTATTTAACATCTTTAACCTCTTATGTATCGATGTACAGCCCTAACTCGAAGGTAGAAAAGAACCCACCCTCCCGGTTGAGTGTAGTCGAGCAACCCTTCGTGTTACCGTCATCTAACGGGGTTAGGGCCTTGTATTTTCGATCGACCTCCCGATTTTGTCGTTTTATCGTGTCGCGACTAACAAGTCCGGCTCTCGAGCGTATAATTTTGTTGTGCACGCTTGAGGGGTGGTTTGTTATGTCGTTGTGTCGTTTATGTACGGTAACAAACGATCTACCTTAGCAACTTGTTCAGTATGCAAAAAATATACGACACACGGCCGTTATTCGGCTTTGCTAGTTCACGTGTCTCGCCTTGACGGAGTTAACCGTAATGTACTAGCTTGTTCACGAATGCTTAGCTGCCGGTTTAATGTCGTAAATATCTATTTTTAAGCCCTACTTTATTTCGACTAAATGTGTATTTTTATTGTTAAATTGCCTATTCTGCCTAACAATGCCTACAATTTCAATATTGTTGCCTAATTTGACTTAAAAAATTTCAAAATTCATTTGTTTGCATTCAGAACAGCTGGGATTTGGCGTAATTTAGACAATATAGACCAATTATGGCGTTCTTATTGGCTCAAAGACATCACCAAGTTGACGCCGATATTAGAATCAAGCTTAAATGAGAAGTAACGTAACAGGAGAATTAAATGTTGATATCGGTGTTTGTTCGCAAGCGTGTATGCATATTTTATATTATCAGTAAGTGATAAAATATAGTTATTACATATACATATATAAGATAAAAGGCTCAAAACGTACGAATTTTTGAGTAAAAAATGTATTTAAAAAAACAACAACAATATAAAATGTTTGAGTAACAAATCGATGACCATACAAAAAAATATTTTAGTAGGCATGTTTAGTTGACATATGTCATAATTAAAATGAGCGTTAAGTCTACTCGAATATTTGCTTCTATGTTTATCTCTTTTTTACTCAAGCAGTGCATCCTATTTTCTTGGTCTGTTATCTCATTGCTGTTATATATAATTTTGGCGGCATCGGTATTTTAGGAAATCAATAATAAGGGAGTTTCCTAATTGTTCCTTACTTTTTTGGACACGTTGTATATGGCTTGTTGCATTTCACACATTTAGGTATAACATCCATTGCAAATTTCCAAGTTTATTGATGTTTTTCTTGTTGTAGATGCATTTTTCGAAGAACAACCTCCCAAAAAACGTTTAGCCCCAGACGTTAACTTTTTTCTACGCCTTGTTGTCGTCGGTTGTACTTTAGTTTTAGCTCTAGCTGATTGTATTTTTGGTAAATTGCCTTATAAACTCATGTCAGCTGTTTTGACACTACCCATTTACATATGCCCTGATTTCGGCGCTCAGTTCCACAACGTCTTGCAGCCAATTAGAACAGTAGGCCTATAGTCAGTGTTGACGTTCTAGTACAATATTGTACTAGATCTAGTACAGTTTTCATTAGATGGGTTGCTAGTACTCATTTCATAAAATTAGACAAAATCTAGTACAATTTTTGTTGATACAGTAATCATTATTTTTCTGCCAGTTCTGCACACTTACATATATTTAATTTTCATTCGGTTTGACATTTCATGTTACATTTGCAAATATAAGAATTGACATCGTAGGTTCTCTGTGTTTATGAATCTGTCGTTTGGGCTTTCAAGTTGAAAATAGCTATTTATACAGGGGTTATTAAAAATGGCGCATAATCTTCAGGTAGAGGGATTCTTTGATTAATTCTGAGTCGAAAATCTGCGTACTAAAATGTTGGATTGGTCTTCATAAGCCCTCACAAGTGGTAGATAAAAGACTTTTTTTTCCCAGGTAAAGTTTTTTCTTTGTTCTAAATACGTCAAAATATCATCAAGGAAAGTTATTCAAAATGTAAATGTATGGTTGTATGAAAAATTTCAGAAATATCGAGTTACTTTTATGAAAGCGTGTTACCCAAAAAGTACTTAATGTAATGCACACAATTAACCTTTGCTCCAGTGATAAATATAGGATTTTTTCTTGGAACGCATGTTCTATAGATCAAAATTTCAAAAATTTTGCTTTGGGAAATAATTATAATAACTCTAGATTTCTGTAGTGACATTTTATCTAATTTTCAAATCAACATAACGTTGTAAAGCTGTGATTTCCATGGTGACATAAACACAAATGCGGGAGGTAAAAAATATTGGCTCCCGCCGGGATTTAATAAAAATTGGCTCCCGCTGGTTGGAAATTGGCAGTTTGGTTTCTAAAACTAAAGCGCAAAAACCGACTTTCTATACAGCGAGTAGAAAATATACAAATCGTTTTTAGACCCCCATTATCTGACGGATCTTCTTACAGAAATTACAAAAGTACCGACAGCATCGTAATTCTTGCACTAGTTGATGCAAATAGCAAATTTCTGTGTGTAGATATTGGCGTTAATGGCAGAATAAGTGATGGAGGAGTGTTTGCACGAAGTGCCATGTCTTCAGCGATACAGAACAAAAACAACACAAAAAATTTTCCATCTAATACACTTTTACCAGGGTGTGCTTTGGCCGTAACTTATGTAATTGTGGCAGATGACGCATTTCCATTGAAAGAGCGCATAATGAAACCGTATAGATATAGAGGCTTAACAAACGAGCAAAAGGTTTTTAATTATAGAACAAGTCGTGCTCGCAGAGTAGTGGAAAATGCTTTTGGCCGATTAAGTAATCGATTTCGAATTTTTTTACAACAAATAAATTTATCGGTCCAAAAAGTAGAGTTAATTACGAAGGCTTGCTGCATTTTATACAATTTCTTAACAGGAAATAAAAATTCAGCATTTCCAACTGAAAAGGAAGAGTGCAAAATAGATTCTTTGTGCCAACAAGGGGGAAATAAAACTGCACAATGGCCAACAAATGTACGCCAAGAATTTCAGCGTTACTTCAACACAACTGGCTAAGTACCTTAGCAACAAAAATCAGTTAAAAATAATAATTGATAAAATTTGGCAATGTGTCTAATATTTAATATGTAATAATGATATAACATTAAAATAACTTACATCAACACTTTGCATTTCATAATTTTGGGCATCCTCGTCTTCCTCTACGATGTCCAACCAGGAGTCGCTACCACTGCCCTGCTTTGTTTGTGGCAAGTTGCAAAAACCTTTGCGTGCAGCAATGTGGTCTTGCAAAAATAACAATTTTTCAAAAAAATAACCGTAATTTTTGTTATTTCAGCTCCGGAGCCAGTGGGTTTGGATCGCATCTTGGCAAATTCTGTATTAAACCGTGCACGCAAAGAATTAATTTTTGCCTTTATTTCAGTCACTGCAAAGAGCAATATTAAAATAGCATACGATTGGATATAAATACTTTTATCTACGACCACTACTAAAAGTAGGCCTTTTAGCGCTAGCTTGTTTCACTAAAAGTGACGTTTTATAGTTTACCGTGATTAAAGAAATCAGCTGTTTACATTTAGCTCTAGTGCTAAAAGTGAAGTGAGGTTATAAAACTACAATTTCGAACTGGAAGTGAAATTGTAAAGTTATTCTAGTTGCTTCTTGCGTTACAGGTAAAGTGTTTTTGAAATAATTAAAGCGTTATGTAATGAATACACTCAGATGTGGAGTATCAATAATTACATTTCGTAACTCACCTTGACAGTACTGGCTTTGTTTCATAATTTTCATGTCTCGTGCATAAACGCCGACTTTTAGCACTTGTTGCATAAATAGCTATTTTACCTCTTGTATTGTGTCGAATATGTTGTAAACTCTCCACAATTTCCTCCATCGCCTGCTGTCTCGCATATTTATTGTGGTAACGTGGATGAGAAACTGTATAGAGGATTGGTTGGTTTTCGTAACATTCAATTAATGCAGCAGTTTGTTCAACCGACCACGTGCCAGTCATTTTCTCATTTTAAAAAACTAACCTCAACACGACAGCTTAACACGAGTTGGTGGCAAAGAATGAGGTTAAAAATGTTGATCGATTTAAAACGGAAATTTTGCGCGACTTTTCAAATTCACAGTAAGCTGGGCTTAGCCATCAACATCCAATGAAATGTCTGATCTCATCAAAATTATAGAAACCGTTCTATTCCAAAAGTGTTTATAAAACTGTTTTACGTGACGTCATTAAAATACAGACACTGTCAACGGAAATTTCGGTGACTTCATTTTTATAAAAGTGTAGGCTGTCACACTATCAAAATCTGTAGGAATCGCAGCCTCTACCCCGCTTGTGAGCGGCTAGAGTCCTGTAGCTGCCATAAACTCACATGCGGGGTCTCTTTTTGGTAATTAAAAGGCGAATTCTTGGACGTTCGATTCCGCAGCCCGCAAATTCTCTACCGGGGGAATGTCTACATCATTTTCCGGCTTAAGGCGAATAAATTTCATCTGCAGGAGTTGACACCGCGTTCGCTCCAAGAACGACGCCGAAGGTACCAGCAACCTCTGCACCCGGATTAAGGCACTAACGCCCGCCCCAGGTAACCCTTAAAATCGCTAAATTCACCGAAAAATTTCAGCTTAAAATCACTGTTGAGTGGAAGGTCAAGTTTGCAGGAAAGAAAGACTCACTCAGCCCATTTCCCGAAGAATCGGCGTGCGTACCGGCTACCAATAGGGACCCGCAACACTCGCCGGTGCATTGGGTTGAAGCTCGACCCACGAAACCAGACACCGTTCCAGAAGAACATGTTAATTTTAAATAATGTACAACTCAGATTTATTTTTAATTAATAATTGTAACTAGCTAAAAACATTATATTTGTTTTAGTAATTATCTGGTGCTTTACCTAATCGAATATATATTTGAGTAAACGTATTTCTCCGATTTGAGCTTAACCCGAGGGGTAAACTTTTGACGACCTTAGTAAGGGAGTGAAACGTCACATCTCTATACGTAAATTTACATTAATTTATGTATTTTTTTTCTTTTGTCAGTATCTCAAGGACGGAAAGGAATTAACTTAAAGTGAATAGGATTTTTTTTGTTTAGAATCACTTCTAGAATATACGGTGTAAGTTTGTCGGTTACCTCAGGGAACACCCTGTATATCTCTTTTATGTTTCAATGCTTTTTGTAATGCAACCTAAGCTTCTTGAATAAATAAAAATTAGTATTAAAATATACACGTTTTATATTTATTACAAATCACTCTCAAAGTCGGATACGACACATTTTAAGATGCGGCCCTCGTAACCATCAATTTTTTACAGTGGCCCTTAGGTCCCTTGAAGTTGGACAGCCCTGAGTTAAGATATGCATTTGAGCTGCGTTATTCTAATACATTTTTGTAATAATAGTGATTCTAGTAACCTTTGTTATATGTTTATGGTGTCAGAACGCTCTAGGACATCACAGCATTGTAATTTATTTTACTTCGTAAAGGAATATAAAGAAGTGAGTGCATGTGTCGTCAGTATACAGTGAAAATAATGTAAGACTGTACATGGCTGAATTAAGCAAAGTTAGACATACGGCATTTATTAAATGTTACCAACGTATTTTTAACCAAAATAACAACACAGTGACTATAGAAACTAACTAAAACCGGACTATTTCATTGTAACTTCAAAACCGAGAATTGTTACTAGATTGAGTAAATTGATTAATGATAAAATAAAGTTGTCAATGTATAGTCTTACTGTTGTGTCTAGAGGGAGCTAGTGAAAGAACGTGAGTGTTAGCTTAGACGTAAGCTGGTGAGGTAGCGTCGTAGTAGGTCGAGTCGTTTGCGGGGTCCGAGAAGATAGAGTCCCTGTATATTGTAAGATAAGAGTCGGGCAAACGCGGTTCAATTTTTGATTGGCTACGATCCACTGCGCATGCGCAGTAGCATTCGAAAATAAAAATTTGAACGATGGCTGTGACAATGACAATTAAATGACGTACTTGCAACTTGATTGTCAAACTATTAAGCGTTAAGTAAAATGTTCTTGAATCTTTGGATGCAATAGTATATTATATACCAAGGGACAAAAGTTCATTATTTGATCCCGCGAGTGAAGTTTATTGCCCGAGACGAAGTCGAGGGCAATAATCACTCAAGGGATCAAAGGCACTTTGGTCCACAGGTATATACGCTATTTTTTGCACTCCCGAATTACAAATTATGAAATAAATCTGATTTTTCTGGTTTTAAAATTTATACGTTCGATTCGGAAAAATGGATGGCTTAGGAAATGTACATGAGTAACTAAGGTAATGTTGTAAATAATGTCAAACATTTTGAAAAAAAAACCGATTTGTTACGTGATTGCTTTCTGAATCCGAATTATGGACGATTTTGGAAGTTCCACTGAAAATCTTGTTCCTGCCGAGATTGCAGAAGCTGCAGAAAAGGCCAAACTGGAATTACTCCCCAAGAAATCTGCAAAATTCTATGATAAACAGTACGACAAGTTCAGCGAGTGGAGCAACCGGAAAAAAGTAAAAAGGTACACTGAAGATGTGCTCCTAGCGTATTTTCTGGAAAAGTCAAGAGATGTTAAAGCTTCTACTCTTTGGGCGCAGTATTCAATGCTTAAGGCGACGATACTAGTCAGAAAAAATATTGATATAAGCAAGTTCTCGAAGTTAATTGCTTTTCTTAAGAGGAAGAACGATGGCTACAAGCCAAAAAAATCGAAAATTCTCACAGAAGAACAAGTTGATCTCTTCATACGCGAAGCGCCTGACGATGAATTTTTAATGATTAAAGTAAGTACATAATCATTACAAAACATTATGAAATAAACTTTACGTACGAACTGTCATATTACAGGTTGCGCTAGTGTTGGGTTTGGCCGGTGCATGCAGAGGAAATGAATTAATTAATCTGTTCATACACGACATACTATATCTGGGTTCATCAATATTGTTCAACATAAAGAATACAAAAACTCAAATCGACAGGACATTCATTGTTAAAAATTCGGAAAGAAATTCAGTTGATTTTGTTGCATTATGTAAAAAGTATATGGCTTTACGGAGCAGTAATACAGAACATTCGCGCTTTTTTGTCAACTACCAGAACAAGAAGTGCACTTCGCAGCCTGTTGGAAAGAATACTTTCGGAAAATGGCCACAAAAGATAGCTTCGTTTTTAAAACTTGCAGAGGCGTCTTCTTACACAGACCACTGCTTCCGCCGTACGTCTGCTTCGTTGTTAGCTGATGCAGGTGCAGACATAGATGTTTTGAAACGACACGGTGGATGGAAGTCCTCGACTGTTGCCGAGAAAATTTTTGGACACGCAAATCAAGGTGCGAACATATACGGCAACCAGGAAATAGCATCCACGAGCGCAGCTTCTTCAGGTTCCTCTTCCAAGGGCGGAGTAGACATTCTACTAGGAATTAACCAAAAAACTACAGATCGTTTATTAAATATTGTTAATTGCAATAACGTAAATATATCTATTAATGTAAATAAATAATAAATTCCGTAGGTTTTTGGATACATTGATTAAATTCTCGGGAGATTAAATAAAAATTTAATCCCTAGGGATTAAAAGTGGCACTTTGGTCCCTCAAAATGATGCCTAAAGTAGGTCGTTTGGTCCCGGGACTGCAAAAAAATCGTTCAGAACAAGAATTTATTTTGAAAGTCTTCCCAAAAAATGCAACGCACAAATATGAGACGCTCAAACTGAATTTCCACCGATGATTCCAGAATATGCGAAGTATATTTTGATAGAAAGCAATGGGGAAAACTCGATTAGACGTAAAAAAGAAATTGAGGTAATCTGGGGTTTATACTTTATTAACATACAATATAACTTTAAACGTTTGTAATGTAAGTTTAAATAACCATTCTCCACTTCGCGGATTAGAATACCGGGCCAGTTCCAACTTAATATTCCATCTGATTCAAGGTTACTCGTAAAAAATTAATGCGCTCCAAAACTGTGACAAGAAATCCGCATCCAAACTGATCCAATATCTACTGATGAAGTGTAACATCTTCAACATACCGTGAAAATTCGTAGACAAAAGTCATTGGATATATGTTCGCTTTTTGAGGATATTTTTGGTAAAGCTGCGAATATAACACGCGTATGTATTGCAAGCAGTATTGCGATAACGAAGCTGCTCCTTTATCGGGGGAAGGTTCACTGCTGTATAGGGCGCAGGTACGAAATTAACGATATGTGGAATAAGTAGACGAATTATGTTTTTATTTCTAGAATACCGCAGCAATTACAACTGATATATGTATTAACATGAAACTCTTTCTACCGAGCGGTCTAGAGGGTGGTGCTTTGTAAGCTTTAGCCTCTGAATTATTATTAATATTATTGTCCGTTTCGACGTCAAGACACGTTTTTAGAGGTTATATGTTTACTACACCACCAAAAAACCGCTCGTAAATTACTCAATCCCATCTATCTACCACAAAATCAGCTGACCACCAATCGGTAAACGGTAGATACCTTCCAGTGTAGTTTTCGTAAATGCATTAAGTTTACCATTTATAGACAATGTCAAATTGGCAAGTAATTAAATTCATAAAAGTAACACATACTAAGGAAGACAACTCCGGCCTTGACCGCTATCATTTATTTTTGGAACACTAATGGCGGCTGACATTTGTGTTTGCCCGACTGTTATATAACTATATACAGGGACTCTACGAGAAGACAGAGCGAGTAGATATAGGAGAGTACCGCCACGTCCGCCATGTTTGTTCCTTTGTCATATACGTCACTTTGAGGTTTGTAGCACAATTCCGTCAACGTGACATTTATAGGCAATCCGAAATTTTACAAAATAGGTTTTTTGAAAATTTCCAAGGCATACTTGATTTTTGAAAACTGAAATGCTGTTAGAAATTCGCCTTTAACCAAGCAGGACTGAAACCCAAAAAATAAAAATTTATATCGAAAGTTTTTTATGACTTGCCATCCTGTATTTCAAGGTAATTTTCTGCAATTACTTCTCGTCTCTTGGAGTTATGACCTGCTGCCTTCCAAATCAACCAGCATACGTATCAGAGGTTAGTTCGCTTTCAATTTACTGCTTAAATCGAACACTGTTGACTGTGATGCTGCACATTTTTTAGGTATCTGACGTTGACTAGGGTCTGTATTGCCTACTAAAGCAAGTATGTATAACTTTTTCTCTGAAGTGAGTTTTTTTTCTATGCATCTAAAAGAATGTAAAGGTAATACATCAAATACATTTCTGAAGTTTTTGCCACTCATCTTTTTCAATACTTTTAAAACATGCACAAATGTAGTAGCAAACTTTACAAAGCAATTTTTGTACTTACACTCTAATAAAATGGCATTAATCGTTGTTTAAATCTATTCTTTCCAGGAACACTTGCTCGAATTTCTAGGTTATAAACAAGAATGTTTTGAATTTTCTTTGAATTTTTGCTGGCTATACAATCATTTTTAACATTATGCAGCCGTAACAGCACTGTACCTATAGATGGTGGCTGCATACACAAACATGAAATTAAACGTCGATTAATTAGTAATATGGATTTACAAGAATATAACTATTGAGTCTAATAAACTGATAAATACCTAGTACGTACAATTGTCCACAGAACTAATGTCACCCCGAACGTCAGCTTGGCTTTCTGGATAGGCAACACATTTAACGTCACTGGACCCAATGTTTCTTGCATGGTAATATACACAAAGCGTGACGTCGAAAAGCAATTAAGCAGAGAGAAAGTAGACATTTTAGATGCAAATCCTTCCGTTTAATATTTCGGTGGTGAATCACACGGGGTTACAGTTTATTTGTATTAAGCAGGTTTTATTTCACTGCTGTTGTTAATATTATTTGTTATTTGTATGATGGAGAAGCAAGGCATGAAGTAATTCTGGTTGAATATAAACTTATAACAGATATTGATTTATGAAATTGTTGAAGAGTTTAAAAATGTTCGTTTATTGTTAAACGTTCTAAGTAATTAAGGAACCACCATCGCTACCATCTATCCGAAGTTTAATTCAAAGGATAAGTTCTTACATATATTGCAGACCAATCAAATTTGATTATTTTTAATCACATAAGCCAGTTTGACAAATCAGATCACGCTTAAAGTGAAAACGACCCTAGGGTGATTCTCAACCAATATGGAAACTACCTAATTAAAATTCAGTAGTATCCTATGACAAGTTGATGCCACTGTAAATCTAAGTCAAATTCGAGGTTAGCAGGTTAGGTTTTGCGTCACTCTGTCTCAAAACTGACGTAAAAACTAATCTGCTAACCTCGAATTTGACATAGACTTACAGTGCGACGCCTATAATTGGCCTACAGGCTGTTGGCTGAGTACCTAAATAAAATAAAATAAACATATTATTATAATGAAGTGTCGAATTAATTTGTCAGAAAAATGGCTTCTCGCTTTTGTAAAAATTATTAATTTATTTAAGAACTTATCTTCCCGAATTCGTCGCAGCCAGTGATAAATTCTTATAGTTTTGACAAATAATATCCCTCAAGTGCATTACCGTTAAGAAATAACAAGAGGCAAAGCCTCGGGTTATTTCTAGGCAACGCACTTTCGGGTAGTTATTTGTCAAAATTATTGCGGTAATTATCACTGCCCTTGGTAAATTATAGCTAACAATTTCATTTATTATGCTATTAAAAATTAAAGTCAAAATAGATTTTTCTACCGCTAAAAGCTCAACATCGGAAACTTGGATTTGACAAACAACTATTTATCTTATTTTCACAATTTACTGAAAACTGCAAAAATAATTTAAGTTGTTCTACCTCAGAAATGCGAAAAACAATTTTAAAAAATCTGTAAAGGGCTTTACTCAAAACTTCCCTCGTCGAAATTGTGACACTAAATAATTTAACAATCAAATTAAGTTAGGAGTAAAACTATCTTCACGTTTCTAATAAATAAAATACATTTTCAAATTTAAAAAAAAATGTATCCCGCTGGGGTTTGAATCCGCCACATCTGCAGCTCTGCAGATCGCTCGATGTTAACTTCATATCCGCAGCGGATCTAACTGCAGCGAAATTCCAATTGCCCTACCGAGTCTCTTCCAGATACGTCCGGCGCTCGCCTCTGTTGAACGTGGCGGTGTTATGGTTGAAACATTTTTACTCTTTTGTGACATTATCCTTTATCGGTTGAGTCTTATTTTCGGCAAATGTAAAGCCTGACCTATGTGAAAGTTATTACTTCCTTTTATTTCAAAATTAACACAAAAATAAACAAAACTTAATTTTTTTAAGGTGCTCACCCTGTATATATTTGTATGAAATTGTACCGGTTTTATGCGAGGTAGATATATAATATGTATGCAAAATATCGTCTTCCTCCGACAAATAGTTTTTGAGCTATACTGCTAACAAACAGACAGACAGACATACAGACAGACAGACAGATTGACAGAATTGAGAAAACCTCTTTTTCGTCAAACGTGAAGATCTGAAAAAAATCTCGGAAGGTGATATTTTCGCGATTACAATACTTCCTTCGTCTTTCAGACGAGGGAAGTAAAAAGTAGCTAAAAGGTCCAAGAGTGATTTTTAACGTTACGAAAAGAGGTATGTTAAGTATCAAGTTGATATGGCAACTGCGCCGTGCGCGTTCTTTGAGCGCAGTCGAACTTACAATGTGTTGTTAATAACTGCAGTAGCATTCTAGCTCTAAACAGAACATCAGCGTCCAGCGTGACTCTATGTATATCTAACAAATAAAGCAATTACAATTTACCACGGCGGTGTTTTAAATGATTCCTTCAAGAGGATGACTACCCGCAAAATATCCAAGGTATGATGTTGAAACTCCATATATAAGTACCTAGATGCGACAGCAAGCTTTTGAAGCAAATCGCATAACCGGAAGTATGCATTTTTATTACATTTTTAATGTGTATTGATGTGAGATAGTTGAATACCTCTAAAATGGGTTTCTTTTGTTTTCTTTTCTTTTTTTATTTATTCCTATTTTAAATGGAACACCCGGTATATTATTACATTTTTGAATTCTGCTTAAAAGTTTAGGGAAAATTTGTCTCTTCAACTAACGCTCTATTTTGTACGAGTTCTGTAGAATTTGTAATTATAGACAAATGCTTAAAAATTAAAAATCAAATTCTTTGCTAATTATAAGATCACTGTAAAAGGAAGTTGTGTGCGTGTATTACACCAGGTTTTTGAGTAACTTTTAACTTCCTGAATTTCTACATACATTGAAACTTCTTAAGGAACTTCAGTTTTACGAAATTCTGTGTTTAACGATATTTTACAGGTATTCTGCCGTTCCAATAATTTACCATTTGATTTTTGCTCTATTTTACCAATTAAAATTCCATTTATTGTAAGTTAAATATGAACAAATTTTTTATCAAATTAAATGAAATCAATTTTAAAGACTAGTCACGTAAAAATATTGAATAAATTGCTCACTTAGATAAAATGCTGTTTGGAAAACAACCAGTTGCAGTTGTTCTCTGAATGATGCCATTTTCGGCAGTGGGTTATTATGATATGTTTTATCGGACTTTTTCCACTGTCGAGGGTGTTTTTCGCATTTTGTGTAATAATGTGGAACTTTACTAAATTCAAAATCATTTCATACAGTGGCATTTTGGTGCATAGAAATGTCACTTTACTATATGGTAATGTCACTGTCAAATTCGAGGTTAGCAGGTTAGGTTTTGCGTCAGTCTGTGTCAAAACTGACGGAAAACCTAACCTAATAACCTCGAATTTGACATAGACTTACAGTGTCACCAACATATTATTCATACATTTGAATTTCCACAGCCGCCCCTTATGGACCTTTTTAATGAACATGTGGTTTAATGCTTTTATATAAATGTTTGTTAATAAATATTAATACAAAATGCGAAAAAATAGTGTACACACACAGTTTTACTAAACTTATATAGCTTTTAGGGTTAATCGCTCGCTTCGCTCGCTCGTACCCAATCAAGCTATATTCGTTTAGTAAAACTCCACTTTTCTAAACTTGTGTAATATACTATTATCACACGACGTTTCCGGAGTGTCATTTATTATGCTATTTTAAATGATTTTCTGTTTTACGAAATTTCCTTCTAATGAGTTTTTCTTGAATTTAGCGACTTCGTGTATAGAAGTTCCACTGTATATGTTTAAATTTTAAAACCTTTTAATTAATCTTTCAGTTTCGCAAAAATTTTCACGTTCCTCAAGTAGAACAATTTAAATTATTTCTTATTTTTCAGATTCTACTAAATTGTGTGTCAAATTGTGAAAACAAGATAAATATTTGTTTGTCAAATCTAGGTTTCCAATGTTGTGCCTTTAGCGGTAGAAAAATCTATTTTAATTTTAATCACTTAAAACGTTTAACAATAAACGAAAATCTTTAAACTCTTCAACAATTTCATTAATCGATATCTGTTAAAGTTTATATTCAACCAGAATTACTTCATGCCTTGTTTCTACATCATACAAATAACAAATAATATTAACAACAGCGATGAAATAAAACTTGCTTAATACAAATAAACTGTAACCCCCTGTGATTCACCACCGAAATGTTAAACGGAAGGATTTGCTTCTAAAATGTCTACTTTCTCTCTGCCTAATCGCTTTCTGTGTCACGCTTTGTGTGTATTAGCATCGAAAAAACATTGGGTCAAGTGACGTTAAATGTGTTGTCTATCGAGATAGCCAAGCTGACGTTCGGGGTGACATTAGTTCTGTGGACAATTGTACAACAGGTAATAATATAAAAACAACTTTGAGAATTCGCATCCAGGCAGTAATGCAATATTTTCAAGTAAATATTCATAATATGCAGCCTGAATTGCGCGTACGACAGCGCCTCTACAATCACAGAAATAATGCCTGGAACTACAAACGTGCCAAGCCGTAATAGAAACGTTTAGTCTCGTATTAATCCAGGAAGCCGTGTGTTGTAGTTGTTGTCTTTACTAAATAATTTTTAGGTTATAAACGGTTTTAAAATAAATGTTTGTAATACCTACAAAACTGGAATTTGGATAATATAAGTCTGCACGATCTTGAATTTTAACTGTTAAATGTGCAGGTAATTCGACATCTTCGTTTTCAGTTATGCTTGATGTAGTTGGAAATGCTGCAGAACTGGTGAAGTTCTGATGAAGGCAAAGTCTTCATAATACCACAGCGTAATAGCTGACGAAGAGCATGCCCAGCAATTCGAGCATTTGTTGCGTCATTTGAACTAACCTTCTATCGCATGTGTGAAATCATTGCCTCCACTGCATCCGAACTAAATGAACCTGTTAATACATAGTAAAAACCAGCTTCTTGAAGTAAAAATGTGATGTATAATGATGTACTTTTAGCAGTCAATTTCAAGACGTGAGCCTTTCATTGGATAAACCTTGCAAACCAACAGATGCAGAAGAAGTTTGAATAGCATCGATATAGTTCTGAAGTATTACGTCCAATCAATACTCTTTCGTCAGAAACATGAACCAACGGTGCAGTGCTGCTATCTAATTTTTGCAGATATTGTTCTGTTACACACATTATGAAACTGGAAAAAGTCGTATATGCTTTCTAAACATTTCACAGTAGATGAATTCAATTTGTCCTGCTTCTTTTAAAAACTTTAAAGAGACAGTGTCGGTGGGTGAAAAAATCTGAACAGCATGTAAAATATAATTTTTTTCAAAATCTGATGAGTACAAATTCTTTTTCATTAAGTACCGTACCGGCTTAAAAGGTAGTCCATTTTACAGATCATGTACAGGTTTTAGGAAAGGATGTTCCATGTAGTTTTTTAAAAATCCACCACAAAAAATCTAAATCTAAAAATTATTTGCAACAATTCTTAGAACAACGAAACCACAGTCAGTAAGAAGACTAAGTACTCTCATTATTAACTGGTAAAAGTAATTAATTCTCAAAGAAGAATAAAAAAATATCGTGCTGGAATGATGTATCTTGTTGACAATCGATGTACTTACATATAACATAACAACACATTTTGTTTGCTATTTGAGGTTTATTGCAAACGGTTGTATATTGAGTATTATCTAACCATAGATGCGATCTTCAGATCTGATATACTACACTATCTCCTTAACTGACATATTGTCAATAATTAAGAAGCAAATTCTTTCTGCTGGAACTGTTAATTAGGCGACTTTAGCCATTAAACGTTGCTTAATTAATTCATCTGAACAATTACAGTCACTAAGATACCATAACAATGTTTTTGATGGTAAACTCGTTTCTGCAGTGCTGATATCCTTTAGGAGAGCGAAATCTCCATACTGTACGCATATGAATAGAAACTTCTGACTAACGAGGAGCTGTTTTTTATCATAATTAAGAACAATATTTGCAAGAAATTCTGATTTTTTTGTCTCCATCGTCAGCATCTTGGAATATTTTATGGAAAACATTTATTTGCCCCAATTTTTCTGTATATCATTCTTAAGTTGTTTTATTTTTAATAAACTTTGAATAATTAACACTAATCCGCTTTAGCTTTAAAGTCAACGTTTTAATAGTACATACAAGCAATCCAGTGAGACAAATGTCTCATTTAAAAAAACAAAAAAGACCGTTTTTTCAAATAGAACGCGTATTAAATAAAAACTGTACCCAGACCTGGAAGGTGTCAAAGTGGTTGCCTAACCGATCGACGTTTTAAGGCGCAGAGGGTCGCAGCTCCGTTTGGCTGCTGAAACATTTTTATTTAATACGCGTTTTATTTGAAAACGGTATTTTTTGTGATTTATCGAAAACCGGAAGTGTCACGTGACTGAAATTCGGTTCCTGACCTGACATGACCATTCCAAACATATAACTTTCATAACTTTTTTCTCTATCTCTTACGGTTTGGCTGCTGAAACAGCGTCCCGGACGGACGGACGGACGGACAAGTCTATTAGATAAAGGATACTGAAGATCTGCAATTTGGGTGGGAGATATGAGTTCAGCTTGGGTTTCTTTTGAATGGTTTTTGTAAATGTTCTTTTTCTTAATTAATTTCAAAATTAGGTAAAATTTGCTAAAAAATTTACATTATGGTACATGCTTCTAATTAATGTGATAAAAAATATGTATTATCTACAGTTCCAGTTGGTGTAGCGTTTTTAATCAAATAAGTATTTTTGTCAAGTACTTTTAGAGAATTCTCATCGAAATGGTTAATACACAAAGTAGACTATTCATTAAGTTTGGAAATATATGTAATAGGTACATGATTAAATATTATAAATAAAGGTAATTTAATTAGTTTTATTATTAATTAACACGTTGAAGGACAGTTGCTGACTTCATATAGGGCTGTGTTGTGACACACTGCGATGCTTATCAGCGTTCTGCACAAGTAGGGGCAAAGAGGTAGATAACTGTAAGAGAGCTGTTTGGGGCAAATAACTCGTGTTTGTGTGACATTGATATGACTGTGTACGTACCAGTGGTGACAGTAACAACTGGATTACTATTATTTTATATGGAAATTTAGACGCCGTGCAGTATTCAGTTATACTGGTAGACACAATTAAGGACGCTGCTCAGAGTTAGTGTCCTTCAACGTGTTAACAATAACACTTCTGAAATAGCTTAGAGCCATTTGGTACGAATCTGCATATCGCTTGGAAATTGAAAAAGTGGTTTGTTTGGATTTCCACAGATAAACCACTTTCTAACCATTTTAAATAGCTTTGAAAGAACCTGTTTATATAAAAATTACTGACTCAAACTACGGCAATATGAATTTGAGGATATACTTGATTGAAATATCTACCTATTCAGCAGTATTTGTTTTTAATTTGAATATCGCGGTAGGCCCTGATTGAAAGTTCAGAATAACATTAAGAGGTGGCGCCAAATGACATTTTGTCATGGCATGCTTTATAGAATCGTGTTTTTATGGTGATTGTAATGGCTGTATTAGCGTAAGCCATATATGTAATACTTCTATGTGGCGTGTTCCTATTCAAGCGCTGTATGCTAGCGTTCACGAAAGAAGTGAGACAGAATGATTGCAAGTTCCTGCCTTTGCGCGTGCGCTAATCTCCGCGCGTAACTTCGTTAATGAAATGTGGCTCGTAAAATCGCCTTCGCTTCGGCGTCGGATAGTGTCGTACCACGCGGATCGTATTTCTGACAGTCAAACAGAATTAGCGCTTGCGCATCACGCACAAACCCAATATTCTGTCCTTCAAGTTTCGCTGACACCTCTCTCTTCAACACGTCATATAAAAATATTACATGTATGGAAATAAGATATAATGTTTAATTAAGAAATCTGTAAGATGGATGAAAGTTTTAGCAAAAAATCGATCTTTAGGAGGATCGATCTTTTGTACCACGATTTTTAATAGGGGTACTAATAAAACGTTCAGTATTTAATCCAGTTTTATTCAGTAAACAAATATGTGTGTTCAGTAATCAACTAATTTTTACAAAGTATAAAAACCCGAATGGTTAGTAAAATATTGCAAATTGCACATCAGAAAATTAAAAATGGCCGGTAAAATATGCACGGTATTTTATTATATTTTGTACAGTTTAAAACGCATATTAAACAAATAGAAGATGCACAGTAATTTATTTGAATTTGCACAGTAAAAATAATAAACGTTCAGTAACAGCGACTTCCTTTACCGGCTGGATATTTGAGGCTAGGTGTTGTGTTAATAATAAAGTGGGCTAAATAGCAGAAAATAGTATATTATGTAATGAGGGAGAGAAATGCGTTATTTTGCTGAGGTGCAGAAACTGCACTGAAGCAAAATAGCATTCTCTCCGAGTTGCATATACTATTTTTTTCACGTTGCAGAGAGATTTAAAACGAAAAACCTGTTTTTTAAACGTCATTTATTGACATTTATCGGTTGCAGGATATTAATCCCTTGTTTACATATACAAAAGTAGGCTGGTAACTAGGTAAATCATAACTGATCTGTACGGTAATAGTCCATTACCGTACATGGCAACCATAACCATACAGCAACCGATAAACTATTGAACAAATCACGGATGTTATGAATCATAACAGCCTCAGATGTTTTAAAAGCCTCGCTCTGCGAGCTCGGATTTCAATACAACATCTGCGGCAGTTATGATACTCATAACATTCCTAGATATGTTAATAGCTATTTAGTTAGAATTATTTTAAAATTAGTAGCCTATGGTAAATTTTATAGTTGGTGGCATTGTAAGTCATTATGACAAGAGCTCACAATTATGTCAAATTCGAGGTTAGCAGGTTAGATTTTGTGTCAAAACTGACGCAAAACCTAACCTGATAACCTCGAATTTGACATAATTGTGAGCTCTTGTTGCGCAGTCATAATAAAAACTCCCTAGCGACCTTTCTCCTCTCTAGGGAGTAATTCATTATTTCCCTCACTATTTTGGTATCGTAGAAACCGTGTTTTGCTCCCAGACGTGAAAAAATATAATTCTGGAAAACGAGACAGACGGTACAAATAATGACAATAATAGCTTCCTGCTGGTTATGCGACTCATGTAGAAGAATTTGGTGCGACAAAAAAAGCTGGCCTAGATTTCTTTTCATTTGATGAGTTTAAATCTGTGATGTTAAAAATTTGGAGAAGAGTTTTGCCTAAAGATAAAAATTAAGGGCTTGATGGCCATTGTGACTGTCCAGCATTCCTAAAAATAATGATGTGCAAACACATCGTTGTACTAGCAATAAGACTGAAAACAGTAAGCCCGCCTCCAAAAGCAAAAACCATGCCAATAGGACAAAAACGACGCAGAGGTCGTCCAACGAAAGTCAAGAGAGCTTTGCTGCTCTAATAATATAATGTTATATATTTACGTACTAGCGGAAAATATTTAAATTTTTATTCTTGTATTTTAAGAGTGTATTTAATTTTTGTGACTTTTTTATAAAAATTAATATACAAGCTTGTATCGTGTTTGTCGTTTCTTCATCTTTTTATAATGACGTCATTGGAAGTATATATACAGTGTGTCCCGCAGAGTATCAGACATAGGGCAATTAACATTGAGAAATTGTGAAAAGATCAACTATTGCTGTGTGCGCATCGAGGTACACGATTAGTCAGAAATGCAAACAATTTGTATTAATTTGACGTTTGTCATTTTTGACCAGTCACGTACCGCAATGGTTACACAGCAATAGTTGATCGCCCAATAATTTTCCAATGTTAATTTGGCTATGTCTGATAGTTGGTGAGAAGAAACACTGTAGACATTCTATGCAATCCAGGTTAACTGCAGTAACATTCTGGCGAGTGTTTTGATAAATACCTATGTAATAATATATAAATAATATTTCTTTCAATACTTACTATTCTGGTGACCATTTATTTTATGTATCATATATTATTTTTACTGAATATATTTTATTTTACTAAACATTTTTTTATATTGCGGTCTCTTTATTTAATTTACTAGAAATAAGGTTTTTTTACTGAACAAAATTACTTGGTTTTAATATAATAATGCCCATTTAATTTGTTCCCTTGCTTTATTCAAAATTAAACTTCTTACTGTCGCTTTGATCTTTTGAATGAAACATTTATTATTTGTACTAAACACTCTGTATTTTTCCCGAACATCTATAATATTTACTGAAGATTTATTATTTTACTGGGCGCTTATTGTTTTCTTACTGATTGTCTACTATTTTTACCAAAAGATTATTATTTTACTAAACATCTATTATTTTACTAAACATTTATGATTGTTACTGAACGTTTAAAATTTTTACTGTACATTTATTATTCTTACTGAACATTTATTATCTTACATAACATGTATTAGTTTTACTTGACGCTTATTATATCTACTGAGCAAATATACTTGATGTTTTAATAAAATACTGTGCATTTAATTTGTTGCCTTTTAATAGTATCGGTCTTGTGGATTCCGATCTGGATCGATCCAGAAGATCGATCTTCTGGAGAGCATCGCACATTCCTAGCAGTAATGCAATATTTTCAAGTAAATATTCATAATATGCAGCCTGAATTGAGCGTACGACAGCGCCTCTACAATCACAGAAATAATTCAAATAATGGCTGGAACTACAAACGCGCCAAGCCGTAATAGAGACGTTTAGTCTCGTATTAATCCAGGAAGCCGTGAGTAACCACGACTATCCTCACTTTTACCCCTACCAGACTTGGTTTATTGTTTGTCTAGGTTTTTAGACACCTGCCAAACAGAGAGTGTCGCTTCTGAGTCCGTTAGGTGTTTACTCTGTGTTAAGAGTATGACAAACGTCACTTTTGACACCAGAAACTGTGCAAAAAGTTGTCATTTCGACACGATCGTAGAAAAATGATTTAGTTTGACGTTTACGCGTCATCCATAAAAAATTGTAGTAATCAAAAACAAACGTTTTGAAAAACAAAAAGAAGCGTGATGTGTTATATAAATAAGATCTAGGGTGCTGTGCTTGCAATTGCGAAAAGGATAGAACATATTAATATGCTGTATTACAGAAGAAGATAGTAAGAAAAATGGATGTTACACATCTTGGTACATAACCGTATGTATTATGTTAATGCTGTATTTGCATCATTACTTCCTTTTACGATAAAGGAAGTATTGGATTTACCCCAAAAATCTGAAATTGAGTTTTCAACAGATCTTCACGTTTTAGAGTCGCCTGAACCCAAAAAACGTTTTTTTTTATTGGTCTGTCTGTCTGTGAACAGAATATCTCAAAAACGAAAAGAGGTATGGCGTTGAAACTTCATATGTAAGTTTTGTGTACCATGTAGATGCGACAGCAACCTTTTAAAGAAAATCGCATAACCGGAAATAGGTGTTTACTTTTGTGATTTTTCAGTTTTTTTCGATTTTTTCAAAAACGGCTCTAACGATTTTTTTAAACTTTACATTTGTATTAAATTTTTAATGCGTATTGATGTGAGATAGGTGATTTTCCAGTTGAATACTTCTAAAATGGGTTTCTTTTGATTTCTTTCTATTTTTTTTATTAACTCCTATTTTAAATAGAACACCCGGTATATTATAACATTTTTGAATTCAGCTTAAAATTCTAGAGAAAATTTGTCTCTTGAACTAACACTCTATTTTGTACCGTTTTTGTAAAATTTGTAATTTTTGAAAATTTTAGACAAATGCTTAAAAATTTAAAATAAAATTTTTGGCTAATTATAAGATCACTGTAAAAGGAAGTTGTGTGCGTGTATGACACCAGATTTTATCACATATAGGTAATATCATAAGAGCATTAATTCTTTCCGGAAATTTTTTTGAGTGCGTTCCAACAACGTCGTATTAATTTGCCCGAGCGGGACGCGAGGGCAAATTAGGACGTTGTTGGAATGCACGAATAATCATTTCCGGATATGAATTAATGCTCGAATGCAGATTCGGTAAGAAAATCGTAACGACACAAACCCTAAAAAGAAGTAATGTCTACCTACAAAAAATTTCCAAGAAATTTTTGTTGTTGTCTTGGTTACGACTCGTGAACTAATTTTTCTATTGGTCATTAATGAGTGTCGTACGATTTTCTTTTAAAATCACTGAATAAAACACCAGTACCTCTGAGAATTGTTGGAAATTGTTTTGGAATCGCTGATCACAGCTGTCGAGAAATCTACTGGGCACGCGCAAAAATTCGATTTAAATGTCATTTGTAATCAGCTGATCAGCTACACATATTAATCCGTTAATGTGGTTGAATATTGAAATTAGATATTTACGAAAATTAAAACCGGCATATATTTACGATTTGCCAATCGGTGGTGAGATGACCTTATGTTACAGGAGTTTGTATATAGACATTCAAACCCTATTTGCAGTATATCTGTAATATAACCTAAAATCGGCAAACTTTCGGATTTACAGGCGGCGTATCCGGTATGTATCATAATATAGTGTGGCTGCCGGCATATGCAACCTAGGGAAACGGCAGTAATCAATTCTGATAAGGATTAACGTTGCCTTTACATGGTCCGTGCTGTGCAGCGATGCTTTGTCAGATCGGTCCCTCTGCTCGAATAAAATTTACATCGTTCTACTCCAGTTATTTATCGAAGTAGATACCTCAGTTTTGACTATAAACATTATAATTCGTGGTTTGTTTTTGTTTACAGTTCCATTTAATTTTAATTTGTAAATTGTAACTAAAGTTTTTTTTGTGTTGCGTATTCCGCCGGACACATTCTATAACAGTACAATATTCATAAATGCCTAATAATATTTCAGTAAGTAATCGAACGGCAAGCATTAGTAATGTGAATTTCTTCTTTCAGAACCTTGACAGAACTTCAATTGTAGCATCTGATGGAATAACGACAAGATGTCTTCTGATTCTGTAGATTAGATTCAGGTATAAATTTTAACAATTTTCACTTTAACATTTTCACTTAACTGGGAAACGATTGTTAACAGTCATAAACACTTCAGTCACTTAAAGTATCTAACCTTTTAGACTGTTGAAAATTATTGCTGAAAACGTATTGATTTGATACCGCACATTTTTTTGTTTTGAGAATGGTTTTTTTCCTGGAAGCTAAATAAACTACATCTCATAGTAATATACTGTTTGCATGTGTACATTAATTAAACTGTTATTTAAAACAATATGTTTATCTTGCATTTTGTATCAGTTAGGTTTCTACAAATGTTTACTTACCTAAGTAAAGATTATTCACTTTTGTTTCGAGTGAGATTTACGAAAATTTTGACAATGCATTATATTTAAATTATAAACTTCTATCGATTTTCTTCTTAGTCTGTTAGACCGCCTTACCGTTTCCGGCGACGAGGACATTCATGTACGCACTATACACACACACACACACCTACAAAGCTATCGCACTTAAGCATTAATGTAAATTTAGTCTATTTGTTCCTGGGCTAAGGCTAATCTTGCATCGTTCCACTGTGTGCCTCTTTCATTTCAAATAGTCGCAACATAGTTGTTGCATGATATTTTTGGGATGGCTTCTTGGTTTCCTTCCCTTTGCTTTTTGCCACATACCTAGTCCAGGCGCCGGAGACAAAATATCGACAAAAGCTGTCATTAAAACCCAAGTTGATGAAACTTTGCACACAAGTAGTTTTTTGGTTGTACTTTAAGAAAAAAAAATTCTGCACTGGAGCGCCTATGAAAAAGGTGGAAAATACACGGAGAAAAATTGGAATTTCTTTGCAAAAAAGGTCTCTTCAAGTTTTTTCGAAAAACACTTCATTTTCGAGATATTTAGCATTGAAAACAAACTGTTGGTAATAGTGTAGTCGCTCAGGGTCCTCCGTGTGCACTGTCTGTGTGCATGTAATTTGACCATGCATCTTTATGTGTTTTGACCCGAAAAAGCGATTGCCGATGGTCTCCAGTTAAAAAATGGTCCCATAAATTGTTATTAACAAATTATTGCAAAATTAGGGGTTTCTCGCATACTGCTCTATGACATTTCGGAAAAATAACGATGTTAAGGTTTTTTCTAATGTTTTTTTCACACGCGGAATCAATTGCCGTAGGCCCCCAGTTTCTAAAAATGCCTGAGACAGTATTTATAAACAAATTATTGTAAAATTAGTGGTTTTTTGCAAATAACGCAAATCATTAATATGTAGATATAAAAAAGTTTTTCTAATAAAAAGGGCTAGGAAAATTCTGCACATTTTAGTATTTTAAAATTTCTGTACGATGAACATTGACCGAGATGAATTTCTAAAGAGTTAACCTTTTTTTTTCGTGAAAAAATGATTTTTTGACCTTGGTTAATTTTTTTTATGCTTGTATTTAAATAATTATTATAGCAAATATTGTGCAACATTTTTTTTCAGCTGGAATACAAATGTATTAAACTAGGGCATTATATTATTCAAAATTGTTTAAATGTTTCTAACGAGAGCGCTAAGAATTAATTGCTCCCAAGCTGTATGTGTAAAAAATGTTTAATTATTATATGCAGATGTTTAAACAATTACCTAAATTGCTGTAAATTTTGCAACTGTCAATTAAATGGCACATGTAAAAATCTATACAATACCAATATAATAGTTGATGTCAGTTTTATTCTTGCCATGATAGGCACATTTTGTGTTTTCAATATATAATCTATCATTTAGAATCTATAATCCTATTGTACATTTAGTTTACATATTAAATATGTAAGTTGTGAATCAACGTTTACATATTACAATAAATATATTGTGCAAAATATAATGTAATTAATCATTATATTATAAACCATTATATTTGCTCCCTTTCAAAACGCTAAAAAATATAAAATGGCTCGTTATTGAAAACTGTCGAAAAAAGTCATGACCTTACGGCTGGGGATTGAAACGAAGAAAATTCACCAATCTTCCCTCTTTCTTTATCGTGTTGTGTGGTGCTGGTATCTGTATTAATATAGACGAACTCGAATTTTCCACTGTAAAATTTCTACCTCGCTATTCAACTTATGCAAGGGTTTGTTTCTCTGCTGAGCAGATGTGCACTAAGCAGATGTGGGTCAAAACACGGACAGATGTTTTTGCCGGTGCAGATAATTTTTAAGATTATTCTGTGATTTTAAGTAAAATAAGCTTCATGGCCTTTGTATGTCGAAACCTCATTTTACCTTGAATCCGGTGCTTTATGCTTCTTGGCCTTTCAGTCACTATAACAAAGAAATCTGTGAAATTTAGTTAGAATAAACAGGAACCAAGTGATATTTAACTGATTCTAGCCAAATTCTGAATCTATTATGTACAGTGACCGCCAAAAAGTCGGCCTAATATGGGAAAAAAATATTTTGATTTTTCAAAAAAACTAATGTGTGCTTGTCTAAAAACCTATTTAGCCTCTATCATATATACCGAGTGATTTTTACTTATTTAGAAAATGGAGTTTTCCGAAATTGTCAAAATCCAAAAAGTGCTATTTTTAGGAAATTAAGATTTCAATCAGATTTTTGGTAGAGTGTTATTTTTAGCTAACTAAACTATTTCAGGCCAGAAAACTCTTATTTTTTTATAACTTTAGCTAATTATAATTTTTTAAATTTTTAAATATTTTTCAAAATTTCACATACCAAGACTTAATATTAAAATTAAAAATTTTTATGTGAAGACTAAAGATTTATACAGTGGAAAAAATAATATAAAATCTTAATTTCTTCTTTAGATTTTTATCATTTACCGAAAAGTAGTATGTTTGCAGAATTTTTCCGTTTTTATGCAAGGCGTTTTTTAGGAGAAATATTTTTCAATTCTAATTGATATCTATTTAAATGGCTTCTAGAAACTCTAATCTAGCCCTGTTAATGAATTACTGTTACAAAAAATCCTGTAAATGTTTTCTTACAGTTGTCTAAATGAGATTTTTCTTTATCCACTTTACATTTCTAAAAATACTAATTGTCGGTAAATAATAAAAAATGTAAAAGTAATTAACATTTTGAATTATTTTTGAAAAAATTACTCTTAAAGAGATGAAAAGGGGTAAACCGTGTTTTCACGAATTCGTCAGTATCTCTTAGAACCGGTAAAATATCGACTTGGTGTTTGCTTGCATAAGTATCCAACGCAAATGTCTAAAAACTCATTTTGGGATTTTGCCCTAATCAACCCTTAAAGTTCGAATCTGCATTCGGGGTGCAGTATAGAACTCCTTGTATCTCCTGTGATTGTTAAGTTAGAGCATCCTTTTTTTGGTATATAGATGTGTTTTTCAAATCTTTAGAAAAGGGTTTTAGGAGTTTTTTTTAAATTTCACCACTAAAGCGGTACAAACGGAAAACCGAAAAGGGGTAGGGGGTTAGAATTATTTTTTTCGCTCTGGGTTCATTTCAGTATAAGACTGACTGAAATAATTTTTCGGAATTTTACCCCTAAGGGGTGAAAAGGGGTAAACTGTGTTTTCACGAATTTCTAAATATCTCATAGATTAAAATGGGAGGATTTCTAAAATTCCACCCCCCAAGTGGTGGAAAGAGATATATGCTATAATATATGAATACAACATTTAATAATTACATTAGTAGTAAATTAAGCAAGAAAGTACATCCGTATTACGTAAAAAACTAATCTGCTACATTATTATTTGTAATAATAACATTTATTTGTAATAATTGTACATGAAGATATAAACTACAATTCAATCGGTAGCAGGAATGAACACGGGTCTCCTGAGCGAGAGTCAGGTATCCTAGCATATACACTATACAAAGTATTTCTCTTCTTCAACCAGCTATATACTTCCCAGATTCATGATATTTAAGCCAAAATCTACTTATTTTAATGACTGAATTTTTATCAGTAATAATGTATTAAGGGCAAATGATTTTGCCGGTGAAAATGTTTTGCGAAAGTTTCTGTTTTGGCAATGTCACAAGACAAACTAACTTGATAGATGATTTGTCAGAGTTATTTTGTTGAGGGGCATTGCCAAAAAGCAACAAATCTTGAGTAAAACGTGTTACGAGCAAAATCATGAGCTCGAAACACATTTCGTGGAGTATTTCCCAAATATGGGTTCATTTTGTATCAGTATACAATGAATATGACATTTATACTGATTCACAATGACAGTTTAATCATGTTTTTCAAATGCCACATTGCTTAAAACAACATATTTGGTGGTTTCCATGGATACAAGTGGTATAGAAACTGATAAAATTTCAAGGAAAAATTTTGATTTTTTGCCACTATAAAAACACGTGATTGGTTGAATTTGGTAAATTATGGCGTTTGATTGGATAATAGGAGATGGCGGGAAATAGTCAAAACTCAAAACAATGTGCTCTTCCACTTCCTCGAACAAAAAATAGGGTTATCATTAAAAAAAAAATGCCCCAATTGACCCTGCTGGTGTACACCACTGTATATAGTTCTAGAGTATTTCAAAAGATAGCAAATTTACAATGCTTTTTGACCTCTTCAAGCGCTTTTACCACAAAACAGGGTTTTGCAAGATATTTCAGGTGTTCCAGACTTTTGTACAGTGTGCTGTATAATATTTTATAAGAGACTGAGTTTGTGACAATGTAAAGCAAATTGGTTTGCAACTACTCTATAATATAACTGTTATAAAAGTAAGAGAAACGTCTACTTTAATGACAGATTTTAGTAGTAATTACTTTTAAGACGGTTGCGGAAAAACATTCTTTTCAACCTAAAAATAAATATTCTTAAACAATTGTTTTTTTCATAATTCATATTTCGTTCTAAACATTTCTGTTCAGCTATTAATTATTACGTATAGCAAAACAGCTATAAATCCGGGCTCTAATAATAATCATTCACTGTCACTCGTATTCGCGATTTACCCATATATGTATTATACATACCGTGTGTCCCAAAAGTCTGGAATAAATTCTGCATTTCTTAAAATGTACGTTTCCGGCTAAAATCCTCGAACACGTCGATTTTTATTTGAGCATTTTTTGAAATAAAATGCATACATACAGGGTGTATGAGGTATGGCGTTGTCTATTTTTTTTAAATGGAAACCCCTTTTTTATTGCGCAATCTGAAAGAACGCATCTTTTTACTTACATTAAGCTGATTTTTGAGTATAGGTCAAATTACCAAAAATTAAGAAAAAAAAAAATAAAATTTTGCAAAATACTAAATTTGATTTTAAGAAGTGTGATTTTACGCTTTTATCAATGACAGCAATCAACATATCGGTCGTCTTAGTTACTGTCAGGCAGACAACGGTGCACAATTTGTACATTTAATTTAGTTGTTTTAGAAATTACTAAACTTAGTATTTGCAATTTTTAAATTTTTTCTTAATTTTTGATCATCTGTATGTTATAAGCATTTACTTTTACGGACATTTCTTAGATTTTAGTAATCACATATTTTTAGGAAGCAATAAAATCTCGAGGTAGGCCTAGAGCAGTGATTCCCAAAGTGGGCGATATCGCCCCTTTGGGGGCGCTGGAACGATCTAGGGGGCGATAGTAGCCTCGGGTGCATTTGGGGGGCGGTGAATATAAATAAGGGGGCGGTGAAAGCTTAAAGAAGGAAGAGAAGATAAGAAGATTTAGAAAAACCATTCGTACATATTCATCTGTTGTGTAACATAGTGTAAGATTATTTTCCAAATAAACACACAAAATGCAAGTTACGGATTTATTTATTCGATGAAGACTATTTACCGTTATTAAATGTACTTATTTTTCTTCATACCATTTGCTATTTTATTTATTCAGTCTGTTTATTCTCCGTTTCTTTAATTTTACTTTATCACGCCCTTTAATACACCATCCAGAAAGTAAATACCATTATAATAAAGGGTTTTTATTATTCAAATTTGTTTTACTCAAAATACAGGTTACAAATTCAGAAAAGATTTGTTTATTTTAAAAATATCATTATTTTCTCTAGCAATAATTTATACAAAATTTCTAACGTATATGGTATATTTTATTATAACATTTCATAATTTACTTTTTCAAGTTTGGCTTTCACTTTAGTTATTCCGATTATTAGTTAATATTTTTTATTCTTTCAAAATAATTTCCTACCTAGAAATACTCTTATAGATAATTATCAGTCAAGAAGCTACCACTACAATTTCTTTTTGTTTGTTCGCTTAAAGAATGTAGATTTCCAGGGGGCGCTGAGTAATTTTTTTACTGAAAAGGGGGCGGTAGGCCAAATAAGTTTGGGAACCACTGGCCTAGAGGAAGATCGCTAACAGCTATTGGTTTACCAAGAAAGAAAGAAAGGAAAACTTAGAGAGCCTCCAAAATTACTGCAAATCAATACTGTATCTCGTATTTTATGGAAGATCACACAATACTGATTTATTATAGCATTTGTTAGTGTAAAATTCTTATTAATATATAGGTAAAAACATATATTTTGTTGCTCATTCTATCTAGTAGCTTTTTATGAAATTATTATCGGTTTTTATTAAATAACTTAAAATATTCATTTACCTACGTCTCTACCTAATAACATTTTAGAAATTAGAGTGCAAAAGTGTATGAAAGTATAAACCGTTCAATAGTTATTTGCCAGATAGGAGGCCATGTTAGGGTGATGAATTTCACCCTGTAAATATGCTGTCAGTCATTAAGAAAAGTTAGGTTATGCCCATTTTATACAAAATGATAATTTTAAGTTAATGTACAAAACGTGGTTGCCAGATTTGGTTTTGGATTTTGTGCCACTTTTATTATTGGTTAAGATAAATTTCATGAAAGACAACTTGCTGATTCTGAATACGTGTCATACTGTGTTGAGTAGGAATAATGGTATAATGAAAGTCGTTTTTTTATTGTAATTATAAATTGTATACAAAAATATTTAAATATTACAATTTATGTATTTTTTTCAGTATAAATAAATAAAGCTTTTACAAGCCACTTTAGGCCCATTGCATAACAATCTCCATTGTCCTTTATTCATGATTTTATTTCTCCAGTCTTCTATTCCTTTCCTTGCTATGTCTTCCATTACTGCCTTCTCCCACCTATTCCTTGGTCGCCCTCTTCATCTAGTTTCTTGCGCTCTGCCTTCCAATACTATCTTAGTAGCTCTTCCATCTGGCATTCTCCATATATGCCTAAACCTTCTTAACCTCTGAGCTTTAATGAAGTCTACTATACTTGGCTCCCCATACTTCTCCTGTACGTCTTCGTTTGTAAGTCTTCTCCAACCATCCTCCGTTCGAGTCCCTCCAAATATTTTTCGCAGCATTTTTCTCTTCCACCTACTTATCATGTCTTGATCTGCCACATTCATCGTCCATGTTTCACATGCATACGTAGCTGTGGGTCGAATTACAGTCTTATGAGTCGTAGGTCTGCATTTAGCGAGATTTGTTTTGAGGACATTATACTAGTTAACGCGCCCGCACATCTCGATGCTATTAACCTTGATTTAATTTCTTGTGTGTAAGTTAAGTTTTCAGAGATTAATATTCCTAAGGAAGTAAACTCCTTAACTCGTTCTATTTTCAACTCTTAATATTAAGGCATTATTATTGATTTCTTTATTTTTTCCACTACTTCTTTGTTAAAGTTGCTGAATATTGTCCAGTGGAAGTTGAAAAATGGATATTTTTTTTAATATGGCCACAGAAGAAAATCGCAGGGAGTTAAGTCAAAAGACCTCGGAGGCCGCACTGTAGACATGTTTTGACTAATAACTCTGTTTTCGTAAAACTCTCCAAGTAAATTTAAATTTTCTTGTGTTGTGTGAAGTCTTGCCCCATCTTATTGAAAGTAACCCTTTTGTAGTTCATCGTCACGTAACTCTTCAAAAAACGGCGACAAAATGTCAATACGATATTGTTGTGCATATAGCAAACCTAAAATTTGAATTATTAAAATAAAATTTAATCGTTTTGCTGCACTTACCTTCAGAAAATACAGGACCTATAACTCTTCTTTTACTAATTGCAGCCCAAACCCCTTTTTTTGGGGGGTGCAGCGGTTCTTCAACATAAAAATTGGGATTCTCAGAGCTTCACATACTCATATTTTGTGAATTAGTATAGCCTGATAAATAGAAGTATGCCTCATCGGTAAAGACAGTTTTCTCAAACGCATTATCCTTATTTCCTAAATTATTGATAAACCAGTTACAGAATTCCATACTAACCGGAGGATCGTTTGGCAGCAACCGGTAAGGAAAATAATGCAAATTGCTTCTTAATATCCTATGAGATGTTGTATACGAAACATTTAATTGTTGTCGTAAATGGCGAACAGATACGTGTGGTTGTTCTTGCACAATTTGTCTCGCATTGTTAACTACTTCTTCAGTGCTTATGTTTGGTCGACCACTGCCTTGCTTCCGGTGTACATTTCCAGTTTCGCGGAAGTTATGGACCATTCTTGATAAAGCATCACTAAATACTTTATATTGTATAGCTGTCGCGGGAAACTCCTCATTAAATTTCCTAAAGGAGCCTTCAATAGAATAAATCCAATTTTCATCGACTTTACAAATTAATGCTTCCACATTTAAATAAATGCAAATGTAAAGAATATGAGACTGCGAATGAGATTCCTTGTTGGCATGGATGTTGGTGTGCTGGTCTAAAGTCTAAACTTCGAGCGGCTTTAAATTTTCATACGAGAAATGTCTTGAGCTTGGTTTACACTGGGGCCGGATCAGCGTTGGGAGTTGCGTGGTGTGGATTATCAGAAGATAGCCACTCATTTTCCATGTCATAAACAAGAATTTTGATGCCAAAAACCCCCTATTCCACTTCCATTGTTTCATTGCTAGTATCTGAATCATTATCAATACTTGATTCTGACTCAGATTCCTCCAATGAAATAATGAAAGGTGGAATGTTTTCAAACGAAATATTTCCCATATGTTTCGCCCAGTCTTCCGAAATAGTTTTTTCACAATGATCACAATAATTTTGCCACATGTCGGAGGTACACTTTGAAAGAGCTTCAAGCCATAAATTCTTAACCTTATCCTTGGATGAAAGCTGAGAATTTATATGCTTGTTGTAGTAAGTTTTACAGAACCCCCATGCCATTTCAATAGGATTGTATTGGCAATGGTACGGAGGTAATCTAAGAACCTCATGACCATTCTCTTTCAAAAATTCGTCAGTCACGTAACGTTTGTTATTGTCTTTCCTAAAAGGTTGAATTAAACTCCAAAGATGTTTTTTTGTAATTTTGCCCTCAATTTTGACATTGTGTTTAATCAACCAATCCTGCATCTGATCCTTCTTCCAATTAAGTGAGGGTAACTTTTCCAACTGCACCGAATGGTACGGTGCATTGTCCAAAATTACCACACATTTACCAGGAATTTTATTCAGAGCAGGAAGTAACTGATTAACCACCCAATTTTGAAAAATCTCCCCGTTCATGGTTTTGTGATAATCCCTATCGTTATTAGTTGAAGATAAGAATAGATCACACCCTTCCAAAAACCCAAATTTAGTTCCCGCATGCAAAACAGTGAAGCGCTTTCCCTCCGATTTAATTTTAGACGGATTGCTTTTAATTTCAGAATCGTGTACCCATTGTTGGACGCTAGATCCATTTTGATAAATCCAGGTTTCGTCTAGGTACACGAATGTTATATTTTCACTAGAATTTTGGTATTGCAAGAATTTTCTCAAATAAGTAATTTTGGGTGCAACAACATGTTTCTGTTCACATAGAATTTTACGTCCGTTTACATGTTTGTATTTATAACCTATTGATTTTAGAATATTATATAAAGTCGTTTTCCCCTTATTGAATTCGAAATTTTCACGCACGTCCTTTAATAGTCTAGCCAAAGTAAAGTGCTCATTTTTCAAGTGATAATTCCAAATCTGTCGTTGCAAATCTTCCCGAAATGCAAAATTTTTATAGTATTTATCATTTTTAGGTCGTGGGCCAAAAGGTTTAATTTCAAAATTGTCCCGCCCAATAATACTTCTTATAGTTCTTTCGGACACTTAAAACAGTACAAAGCCCAAAATTAAAGCAACAGTTAAGTTTTATGCATAAATACTTGCATCCCAAATATCAGTAAGCCGGGCAAGGATTTCAGTTTCCGTAAGGTCTGGCCTGTCGGTTTTGTAATGCCTGTAGGCCTTTGTAATTTTCAGTTTTGTGTCAGGTTTAATGACTTTTGGCATATTGCTCTAGTATTACAATTTGACAGATAGGTATCCATAACGCTGATGTCCATACATATTATGCCTAGTGGCAACCAAAGTATGAAAGCACTGGCAACATTGCACGTTTAACCTCAAAATATCAAATTAAACACTTTCGTGGGCCGCCTGTACATAACAGCTGATTCTGACAAAGTGTCAGAAAGAGATTCTAAAGAGTTTTAATTTTCTTAAACATAAAAACAAAATTCCATGTCTACCTACTTGGCAAATAACTATTGAACGGTTTATATGTTGGGATTCTAACGAATAATTAGCAATCTCGTACCATAGGACATGAACCCCGCAAAACGCATGATAAAACTCCGCCCGTACGGGACTTAAAATTTTATTTTCGGGTTCCATGTACGGCACTATATCCACGTCCTAAATTTAACGCAGTTCGTGCCATGTTCACAACCTTGGTTTTGTATATGGCTTTGTAACGACAATACGACATCTGTCTTACAATACCTAAACTATTTATACGCTATTTATGTGGAAATTTATCAGGTGTCTGCAAAAACAACACCGATAACCGACATTTGGCGTTGTAATATTCGCCCTAAATGACAACAGCTTTAATTTATTTAGGAATCACGTACTATCAATAATTAAACGTCAGAAATAGTTCACTGAGGTCTTAAATGAAAGATCAAAAATCGTATCTTCCTGTAAGCTATTTTACAGTTTCTGTTTTGTATTTTTCACAAGTAAATTTTACTGTTGGATGACAGAAATACAAATGAAAAATGCCTACAAAAGCGTCGATATTTTGAATACAATTTTACAGCGCAAGCGAATGTGTTACCATTTATAAAATTGCTTACGCTTATCATCCAACATTCGTCTTTGAAATGAAGTCTTGTTTAACTTCATACGACGCGTGTGAATCGATAATACGTGATTCCTATGTATTAATATGTCCCTATTATTTCAACATAAGCCAAACGCCAGCCTTAACTGGGATCTCAAAATGACCTGAGACATTTAGGTAAAAAATAAATACCACAGCGGGAAAGAGCAGATTCTCAACTACAGTTCCCTACATTAACAGCAGTTAATTCGCCTGTGGAAACTCATGTGACTGATTAAAAGATTGTTTATGCCTTTTCCGAATTTTTCGAAAAATATTGGAAATGATGAATGAAAACATTAACGAATAAGGTTTTTAACTACATATTTTGAAAGTACAGGTTCTTGGGAAAAAATTCATCTATATGTCATTTACAAAAATAATCTGATAGATTTATGTCGGCTCAAAACACAAGTGCCGCGAAAAACGCGAGAGCCTAAAAAAAGGACATATGAAAAACTTGGTTCAATTTGGCCCAAGATAGTTTGAAAAAAACGGAATGGGGCGTTTCGCCGCCGCCGTTTCGTCACCGTAGGTTCGCCACGGCCGTTTCGCCGCCAGGCCGTTTCGCCACCAGCCGTTTCGCCGCCGGGCCAGTTCGCCGCCAAGATTAACGATTTCAAATTTACAGAATGTTAATGTCTACATTTAAGATTATTTACAAAACAACAAAATCCTTAACGTACCTAATTCGAAATTAATTACCGAGTTAGTTAGGTTAGGTTAGGTCAGGTCATGATCATGTGTGTATCTATATGTTATTCCAAATATTGAAATTGTTCTGGCGGCGAACTGGCTCGGTGGCGAAACGGCCGTGGCGAACCGGCGGTGGCGAAACGGCGACGGCGAAACGTCCTAGATCCTGAAAAAAATGCTATACGTAGTTTGTTCTTGTTTGGGCTACCTTTAGCCCATTTCAGTGACTTGATTAAATGAAGTGTAAATATTGTAAAAATCCATATAAGTCCACTTTTTATTTAGCTACATTAATGATGGTGACACCTCAATAACAAATAGATAAAAAAATTCACCATGAACCAACTATGTATTACAAATATTTCAGGCTTTACCTTCAAAATGAACTTCGGTTTATGAAATTTCATTGACAAACAAAGGAGTCAAGCACCGCTTGAAATTCTATTTTCGGGGCAGCTCGTGCGCAAATTTTGAGTCGACAAAGATTGCTAAATATCTCGAAAATGAAGCGTTTTTCGAAAAAACTTGTCAAAATCCCTGGCGCCTGGACTAACCCTCTTAACCAATCTACTGTTGTTCGTTTTGTCGTCCTAACCAACCTAGTTGGTTATTTTTTATTATTTTTGGAAGGGTTGCCATGTTCAAGCTGTGTCTGATATCCGTACTTCTGAATCTGTCAATCTTTGTAATTCCACCTATTCTATGCAAAAATTTCATTTCCGCAGATTGTAACCTGCTTTTCTGCCTTATTTGTCAACACCCAATTTTCACTACTGTAGCATAAAGTTGGGACGTAAACTCTGTTGTACACAATAGTCTTCGTTCTCTTTGAAATTTATTTCTTGTTGATTATGGTCTTACTTATGTAATAGCATAGTTTTATTACTGAATTAAGTGCTAAGTTTAACTTCTAGATGTCTGTTATAGCTTATTACCTGCCCTAGATATTTGTAGCTTTCAACTTGAGGTACGTGCTTATTTTTTAAAACTATTGTAATATAATTCCTTCTTCTGCCAATTGCCATTACCACCGTTTTATTACTATTAATCACCAATCCGTAGTCTTCTAATTTCTCCTTCCATTTGATGAGTTTTTCTTGTAAATGTCTCTCTGTTTTTGACATAATGACCAGGTTGTCCTCATAAATAAGTTCCGACACCAAAACTGGTTCCAAATTCCTATAATCTATACTTTTTGCTGTGTGGTAGTCCTGCATTCTTGCAGTATTTTATCCATTAATATTATCAACTAGCGTTCTGCGCCCAAATTGGGCGCGAAATAATTCATTTAATGCAATTTGTACAAGAGTGATCCATTTTGTGTGTGAAGTTAAAATGTGGGGTTAGATAATCCACATAAAAAAAAGTCGCTTATAAAAATTTGAAAACCCTACTACAGCTTACTTATGTCGCCCTGAGTCGATTGACATCAAAATCAGCCAATTCGGCCCACGGGTTCGCTCTCAAGTGGCGTCAAGTAAGCAAGCAATGAAAATTATTATGTCGGATAGCAGGGATTTTAATACTCCACCTTGTCTAACACCCTTTGTTGTTAGAAATTCTTCCAATGAATGGTTGCCAGTACTTATGTAGTTTTTAGTGCTTCTATATCAACTTTCAATTGCTAATACTAAACTATTGTTCACTCCCTTTTCTCTTAGTACTTCCCAGATCTTTTTTCTGTGCACTGAATCGAAAGCTCTTTGCATGTCTATAAAACCGATTGTTATTTCCTTATCGCATATTATAATTTTTTTCATTACTTGCTTTAAAACAAAAATACAATATTGTACTCTACAATCTGTTCTAAAACTACGTTGTGATTCTTCTAATTGATTTTCAACAGCACTAACTCACTTTCTTTACCGTTGATCCCCCTAATGTTCCACGTACCAATCCTCAACTTAGCTTCATATTTCTTATTTTTTTCCAATATTTGAAATGTATTTACTATTTGGCGTTTAACTGCATTACACCATATTTGTTGATCGTCCTTATTTTTGTCTTCCGTATCAATTACCATTAACGTTGCCAGGGTTGTTTCTATTTGTTCTGCTGCTATTACTTCTATAAGTTTTTTGAATTTCCACCTACCACTACACGGTGGTCCTTTGTACTCCAATGTTATTTTTCATTACCTATTCACAAACATTTTTCGATACCCCATTTTCACGGCATTACCTTTGGTTTTTTCATCAGTAGCTATGCGTCTCATCTTCTTAAGTACTCCTTTTTTGTCTTCAAAATTATTCATCTCTGCTACCACTATTTTCTTATTTTCTTTAGTATTGAATTTCCAACCCTTTTATTTCCAGCTCATTTTTTATAATCTGTTCTACTCTATCGTTTTTAATACCAAAAATTACCAAGCAAGTCATTTTAGGCAGTCTTTCAAATGTGTGATCGCCCGTCAGATATTAGCTTGTACGTAAGTAAACGATATGCAGTGGCCGAAGTGGTGGGGAAGCAACAGAGATTATTTACAGGATTGCTAATCAGCGGATAATAACCCAAAATGCGGGTATTTCAGATATTTGTGGGTAATTATGCGGGTATTGAATATTTCGGGTATTATGGAGCTGGAGCTATACTTTTCTATATTTCTTCATGAATGCAAATGTAGGTTTTTCTTACATCTAATGGTAGAAAGACTTTGGATTAAGTAAAGCAAAACAAGTAATAACTTCAGTAATTCTAATCAAATTGTTATGCAGTGCTTAAAACTTCGAACGAACGTGTTCGAGAATCAGATGTTAGACGCAATTTTTAGGCGGCTGTGGATGCCTATAAATTTCTGTCCATCAGATCTTCTCCATGGAAGGTTGCGACTCGAATTTTAAACAGTAACCACCACAAACCACATACAGTGCCACCAAGCACACAGAAGCTGAGAGTAGGGTTTATATTGCAATGGTACGTCTAATTAGTGTTGTAATATGTTATTAATTTAAACTTTAAATAAGGGTACCACGCAAATATTTTTCGTATTCGTGTTATCAAATCTTAGGTTGATTAAAAGTTACTTGTAAATTCATAGATAGAAATAAATAGTTGTATGCCCTTGATAATATTTTATTTATCTGCAATTAATCCAGTAATACGCTAGCTCAAATCGATAAAGCAAAGACTGGTCTCGGTTGGGTCCACCGCTGAATGCAAGCTTTATTAAAATTATTAAATACAGATCTGTCTCCGCATACGCTTAACTGCGCACAATCGAAACTGAAATTGGGTCAAATATAAGCCATTAATTTATTCATTTGTCTTCCTTCTTTTGTTATAAACAAAAGCTAGTTAGTTTCAAATTAATTACGGATGTTAACGTGGTTCAAAATACTGACTTTTAACAATAAATTCTACTTAAAACTAGGATTTTATACATTAATATTATATCTAAAATAATTGTTTACATTTATACTAATTTTGCGTGTCTAATTGTCCCTGCACGTCTTTTTAATTTGCGTTTAAATATTCACATGTCACTGCACTGATTAGAGTATTTAATTCGCGCATTTCCTGCACTGGATTCCTTTGAATTCACTGTTTTATTTTCCATACATTTTTAAGTTCATATACTGTCTCCTTTTCTGCACTTTCTATAATCCTTGCCTTTTGATTCTTACGGTTTCCTTCAAATGCTTTAATGCCTTCATTGTTATCTGTTCGTTGCATGTTCATAAGCTTATCTATCTTTCAATTACCTTTCTTATAAAACCCTGACTGCATTTCACTATTAAACTGTACCTGAATTCTACGCTTCATTCCCTTGCGTTTGCGATCCATCTTGTAATTATTAAATTTTATTCGGCTTGGCATTTACTTTAGCACAAACCTAATCAATTAACTGAACTTACATTAAACTTAGATCCCTGTTCAAATTGAGTGTTGCTTATTGCGTTCATTAATTAGTTATTCTGCAGTTACTGGCATCTCATTACAAATGTATTCATTCTGGCAAATTCAAGTTTTAATTTTGCAGTTATATAAAATATCTCATTCTGAGTTTTCATGAAATGTCCATTAATTTGGCAATGCTATAGAGTTGATGGGTTGGGCTTAAAACCATAGCAATATATATATATTTAGTTAATTTGTTTATGCATACAAATGTAGTTTAAGTTGTTGACTTGCTTATTTTAACAATTTACTACTTAACTAAATATCTCAATGTATGTATAATTTATTCGGGTAATCTGTTATAGTGCACTATATTTCGTTATATTTCATATTTATTTTAGCTGTTGTATCTTTTCTGTTGTTCAACCTCTAGCCTTCTTCCTCCTACCTTTTTGGTTAGTTTAGTCCTTTTTCTTACCTCTTCCAGTGATAGTCCTGCTTCTTCATAGTAGTTTTTTCTCTGTAGCTCATATCTTGTGGAGTCTCCTCTGCTTTTTTCGTTTGATAATTCTCTTTGCACATCTATCGTGTATTCTCCTTTTGGCCCAGTTTTTATTCGTTCTTCATATCTTACCGCCCTTCTTCCTGCGTCTACTTCTAAGCTGTTTCTATTCGTTTCTGCTAACACTATGTTTGTAGAGGTTGTCTTCTTTAGCCCTAATGTCCATTTTATGTATTTAAGCATCACTCCATCCAATTGCATCTTTAGAGTCCAGCCCCACACTTCTGCTGTGTATTATTGCATCAATCATTAACATTTTTGCTTGGAAGTTATCGGGGCACTTTCTTCTTCCTATGCCCCAAAGTTGTGCCAGTGCCATTGTTGTTTTTTTCGTCTCGTAATTTATGTGTGTCCTAACACTATTATTTTTGGGTAGGTAGTGACCTAGGTTAGTGATGTAAAAAAACGCATTTTTTTAAAATTGAATAAAAAACCTAAAAAAAACAAAAAACTTTGTTTTTGTTTTTTATTCATTTTTGTAATTGGCGGCACATTTTGGTAGGTATGGTTGGCGGCAGGTAAACAAACGACAAAATTTGAACTTATTTTGATTTTACATGCACTTTAAAGTTCAAGAAGAATACAGCACAGACTAGACAAATGTTTAATAAACAAAAGTAACATTTTATACCTACTGCCTACTCGTATTACGTATTTCTCACAGAACAGCAAAGCGTCTATGCAAGCACCCCCGCCCCACCTCCACTGTTGGAAGTTGTTTAAAGCTGAACCCAGCTCTAAAACTGTCGAGCTGATCGACGAATCAAGTTCCGTTGGCGATTCATCAGAGTCATCAGACAGTAACATGGGCGACGTAAACTGCATGGTACTGACTCAGTCAGTTGAGCAGTCAGGCACGTCTGTTAGCGAGTAATTTCTGCATTATTATAATTTTTATATCCACCTTGGCTATGAAATGTAATGCATTATTTTTCTTTAGAAATATTTGTTTTTTTGTTATTATAAATTCTATAATCAGTTTATCTATAAAATGTATTATTTTTATTTAGAAATATCTGTTTTTTGTTTTTCCAAAGAATATTACTTGTTATTCACTACACTTTATTTCTGAAAAAACGCATTTTAAAAAAAACCAGACTGGTTTTTTTACAAAAAAAACAGGTTTTTTAAAAAAAAAACGAACGGTTTTTTTTTTTTGGTTGCAACACTAACCTAGGTGTTTAAACACTTTCACTCTTTCTATCCTCTCATTTCCCCACTTCCATCTTTCTTCTTTCCTCCCTCCCCTGCTTCTCCTGAATTCCATTATTTTTTTTCTGTGTTTAGTATCATATATCATGTATCACATTTCTCCAGGTGTTGTAGCTATCATCGCTATATAATCCGCGTACGCAAGTGTTCTTATTTTTGGTTTTCCTATTACTCTTCTTCTTCTTCTTAGGCTCCACAACTCATTTGGGTTTTGGCCGTTCCAAAAGGAACTTTGTTGATCCTTTTTCTGGGGTGGATTAGTCCCATTTCCTCGTAATTTTTACTTTTTCGTAACTTTTGGTTGGTTTTTGCTTTCTCGACTAAGTTTTTCCACGTTTTTCTGTTCAGGGCTTCTTCTTTCCAGTTTTTCACTTCCATTATTTTTAAATCTTTTGCCACCTCGTCTATCCATCTTAATTTGGGCCTTTCTTTGTTTCTTGTCTCACTCGGTTTCCATTCCGTTGTTGCTTTTATGGCTCTCTTTCTCTCACTTCGTGTTATGTGACCTAGCGATCCTATTCTTTGTGCTTTTATGTCGCTCTCGTTTATTTCTTTCTGTATTTCAAAGTTCATTAGCGCTCTAGATTCGTTTTCGTTTGTCTTTTTTGGTCCCAATATTGTCCTAAGTATCTCGCGTTTGAATATTGTTAGCTGTTCTTTGTCTTTTTTTCTTATGAATCGTGTTTCCATGGCATATGTCACCACAGGCCTTATTAATGTATTATATATTTTTTATTTTTTATCCTTTTTTAACGTATTATCTTTTAATAGGTACTTGTTTGCGTAATATACCCTATGATCTGCTTGGATTCTTGCCTTGATTTCTTCATTACTTTGACTTGAATTACTTATTTATGTCCCCAGGTAGTTGTATTTGCTTGTGCTCTCAAAGTTACACATTTCATATGTTTCGTGTTCGTTGACTTGTAGGCCCACTTTTTTTGCTGATTGCTTCATTTCTCTAAATGCTTTTATGAGTCCTTTTCTTGTCCTGCTTATTATGGCCATGTCGTCAGCGTATGCTATGATTTGCGTCCCCTTGGAGTTTAAATTTCCTTGGTCTTCTATTTTTCTTATTACACTTTCTAGCACTATGGTAATTAACACTACTGATAACGCATCTCCTTGCCGCACCCCCATATTTATCTCAAAACTCTCGGTTGTTCCATCTTGTGTTTTTATTACTGCATTGGATTCTTTCGTCATTTCTATTAGTTTTATTAATTTCATTGGAATTGTCGCCATTTCTTCAAACATTCTTTTTCGATTAACTTTGTCGAGAGCTTGTCTGTAGTCCACAAAGAGTATATTTAGTTCGATGTTAAATCATAGCTTTTTTCCAATATTTGATGCATTGTATGTAGTGCGTCTATCGTTGATCTCCCGGGTCTAAAACCATTTTGGTAGTTCCCGAGAAGCTTTTCTGTATATGGTTCTAATATCCGGTGTAGTATTACTGATAATATTTTGTACGCTGTACTCAATAGTGTTATTCCACGGTAGTTGTTGGTGTCTTTTTTTCCCTTTCTTGTGTAGTGGTATGATTACTCCCTTCTTCCATTCTTCTGGCATTTCTTCCTTCTTCCATATTGATACTATTAGCTTGTGAATTCTATCATGTAGTTCTTTTTTAATATTTCTTTTATTATGTTATCACTACCTGCTGCTTTTCCATTTTTTATTTTTTTTTATTATTTTTATTGTCTCTTCATAAGTTGGAGTTTGTATTTCTCTCTCTGCATCGTATGGTTCAACTATTGCCCCATTCGTGTCTTCCGCTTTTCCCATTAAGAGTTTACTGAAGTGATCTTTCCATATTTGTTTTCTCTTTTCTGGATTGTATTCTGTTATTCCTTCTTTGTTTATGAGTCCTCTTGTCCTTATTCCGTTTTCTTTTCTCTGTTCTTTTATTTTTCCATAAAACTTCTTCGCATTGTTGCTTCTGTTACAGGATTCCATTTCTTCTATTAGCTTTTTAGTCCAATTTTTTTTGTTCTGTTTACATTTTTTGGTCGCGTCTCTCCTTATTTCCTTGTATTGCTCATAATCATCCTGCCTTCCTGACTGCAACCACTTTAGTCTTGCTTTATTTTTATTTTTAATTAGTTCTTCACATTCTGCATCAAACCATTCCATTTTCTTTTCGCTCTTTTTTCGCCCAATAACTTCCTCTGCTGCTTTGAGTGTTACTGTTTTTATATTTCCGCATTCTTGGTTTATATCTGATCTTTATGTTGTCTGTTGTAGTTTCTCCTTTAGGTTTTCTTCTAATTGTTTGTACTCTTTCTTGTTCTGGAAATTCTACATCCCACTTACAGATGTTCATTTTTTGCTTTTCTATTGATATTTTCGGTTTCAATGTTGCTACTACTAGAAAATGGTCTGTATCTGCGTTTTCTCTCCTATAAGTTCGTGCATCTCTTATTTCTTTTGCCCTTTTTCTTGTTACCAATATATGGTCTATTTGGTTGCCTATTTTTGTTCTTGGATGTATCCAAGTTTCCTTATGTAGTTTTTTATGTTTAAATCTTGTAGTACTGATACTCATTCCCATCGCGTTTGCATAGCTGCATAACTTCTGACCATTTTATTATGACTTAAATTACAACTGTCATAATGCAAACCTCTGTTAAATCGATATTTATGGATTAATAACAGTACATTTAAAGCCGTAGAAAAAATATTGTGTGCAAATAGGTGCTAAAAGTGTTTATGCACGAGACATGTTATGAAACGAAGCCGGCTTCGTTTCATAATTTTCAAAATTGAATGTTGGAAAAGACCAGTGAATGGAAAACCAAACATTGATGTTGGTCAGTAACCATGATATCGCCAGAAAATTGAAAAAGGCTAATATCTACTTACTCATAAGGTTTTTGGCACCTTCTTGGACTTTCTGAAAACATAATTTGATGCTCTACAGCTTTGGTTCTACAATATTTTACGTTAAAGTTGGTCTATTCATAGATATTGTACGTTTCATACAGAAGAAACGAGTGTTTTTAGAAAAGTGTAAAAAATTGGCGTTCCTTGACGTAGATTTTCTACAAAACCCGTTGATCAAATTCCAAAGTATTGGTACTCAATCGAAGCAGAATTTAACGATCTACATTTTTGGTAATAATGGACTTTTTGATTAAACACTTAATTTTGGAGGAATTTAAGATAAACCGGAAAAAGTCCTAAAATTTTGCGGTTTTTTTAACATCACGACTGAAGCTCCACTCGGAAATCGGGGCAAACTCAGATTATTCGTATCAGAGGCCTGCTTGAGTGATTAGAACCGTTTCCAGAACTCCACTCGTTTTTGGAAGGTAGCCCCTTTTTTGGACCTAATTTTACTGGCCTAACTGGAATTGTCATAGTAATAAGGTATTACAATTTCTCCTATTAAATTGTTATATGTGAACACAACTGTATATCAGTACTGTCTGCTTGATGGAAATGTCACCCATAGCCATAGCCACAACCGTTATTTAATTAACAACCATTGTTACATTACTAAATTATATACTGCACTCAGGTTACGATTATTTATATAAAATTACATGTTCTAAAATTTGCCACTTTTAGTAGGCATTACAAGAACTGTTAAACAACATACGGCCGATATTGCATATAACTGACTAGGATAATTTATTAGCCTCGGCCACAAAATTTATACTCTGATTTATGCTCAATATCTGCCTAATACTGTTAAATACTACAGGGTGGCCAAGGTAAAAGAGGTCCCATGTCCTGTACCATACTGAAAGTGATATTGAGCACTCGTGCGGCGTCACGTGATGTCCAGCGGCCATTTTGTGTTAACTGTGTATTGCTCAGAGTTGCGTTGTCACTTGTTAATAACGGTTGTGAATACAGTTCTGCAGATTTTAAATAAAAATATAATATTAATTTACCTTTCTGTATTCACATGGGACCTCTTTTACCTTGGCCACTCTGTATTAACTGAATTTGAGTATGAACGAGAAACACAATGGAATACTGGATGTAGAAAGTTAAATAGATGGTTAAGTGGTAAAGCACGTTGCAAAATTTTGATTCTGCAGCAGAACTTACGTATTTGTTTTTGGGTTAATGCATGTATTTCATTAGTAAGAGCATATTATTATAATTATTGTTATTATTGTATAATCACAATCTACTTATGTTGTAGATGAACTTCCCTTGGATCAAACATCATTAAAAGAAACGTTCAAACAAACATAATCACGAATAAATAAGAAACTATGGATAATAAGTCTTGTAATTCTGCAGGAAATGCATCGTCCAAATCGCAGAACATGAATAGCAATAGTAGTTCTGATAAGCCATATATTAAACAAGAAGTAATTGAATCTCAGAACATGAATAGCAATAATAGTTCTGATAAGCTATCCATTAAACAAGAAGTAATCGAGTTAAAGCATGAAAATGATGAAAACAAAACATTTGACAAAATTAACATAAATACTGCTTCCAGTGAAGAGAAACCTTATAGTGACTCCTTTTTTGAATTTGGAATAGCGCACAAAAGTGATTTAGCCAGACATATAAAAACCCATACAGGAGAAAAACCGTACAATTGCTCTGTTTGTGAATACAAAACAGCAAAGAAAAGTAATTTAGTTAGGCATATGAAAGTTCATACAGCAGAAAAGCCGTACAGTTGCTGTATTTGTGAATACAGAACAGCACAGAAAAGTAGTTTAGTTACACATGTGACAACTCATACAGGAGAAAAGCCGTACAGCTGCTGTGTTTGTAATTACCGAACAGCAGTGAAAAGTAGTTTAGTTAAACATATGAAAATTCATACATCAGAAAAGCCGTACAGTTGCTGTGTTTGTGAATACAGAACAGCAGTGAAAAGATATTTAGTTAGACATATGAAAAGTCATACAGGAGAAAAGCCTTACAGCTGCTCTGTTTGTGAATACAGAACAGCAGTTAAAAATAATTTAGTTACACATATGAGAGCTCATACAGCAGAAATGCCGTACAGTTGTTCTGTTTGCAAATTCAGAACGGCAGTGAAAAGTAGTGTAGTTACACATATGAGGACTCACACGGGAGAAAAGCCGTACAGTTGCGCTGTTTGTGAATACAGAACAGCAACTAAAAATAATTTAGTTAGACATATGAGAGCTCATACAGGAGAAATGCCGTACAGCTGCTCTGTTTGCAAATACAGAACAGCTTTGCAAAGTAGTATAGTTACACATATGAGGACTCACACAGGAGAAAAGCCGTACAGTTGCTATGTTTGTGAATATGGAACAGCAGTGAAAAGTAATTTAGTTAAACATGTGATGATTCATACAGGTGAAAAGCCTTACAGTTGTTCTGTTTGTGAATACAGAACAGCACAGAAAAGTAGTTTAGTTATACATATGACAACTCATACAGGAGAAAAACCGTACAGTTGTTCTGTTTGTGGATACAGAACAGCACGGAAAAGTAGTTTTGTTATACATATGACAACTCATACAGGAGAAAAGAAGTATAGGTGCTCTGTTTGTGAATACGGAACAGCACATAAAGGTAGTTTAGTCACACATGTGAAAACTCATACAGGAGAAAAGCCATATTGTTGTTCTGTTTGTGAATACAGAACAGCACAGAAAAGTAGTTTAGTCAGACATATGACAACTCATACAGGAGAAAAGCCATACAGTTGCTCTCTTTGTGAATACGGAACAGCTCATAAAAGTGATTTAGTCAGACATATGAAGACTCACACAGGAGAAAAGCCGTACAGTTGTTCTGTTTGTGAATACAGAGCAGTAGAAAAAGGTAATTTAGTTACACATATGAAGACTCACACAGGAGAAAAGCCGTACAGTTGCTCTGTTTGTGAATACAGAGCAGGACGTAAAAGTCATTTAGTTGCACATGTGACAACTCATACAGGAGAAAAGCCGTCAGCTCTAACACAGGAGGAGGACGTTACGGTTGCTCGGTGTATGAGTACAGAAGAGCAGAAAAAAGTAGTTTAGTTACACATAGGAGTTCTAATTGTGAAGTGTTACACACAGGAGTTTGCTTAGGAAATAATCTTATTATTTGTGAATTGAGTCCAGTACAGAAAAGCATTTTACATATGTTTTATGTTAACTAGTAATCTTTATAATAAACTTTAAGTATAGGGAATTAAGATATATAATAAGTTAATGTCGATAAAATTCATAACATGTTAAAAGTGTGTATTTTATGTTACAATGTGACAATATATGCTATTAATTATGCATTGGTCGTAAATTTGTCTTCTAATTCGTTACTGTGGGTAATAATTGTAAATATTGCAGTTAATCTAAGTAGCTAATATCACAATTCGTTAAAAACTCCTTGCCACACAAATATTTAACAACTGCTAACTGTGTATTTCGACAGCCAAGCTGCCATCATCGGTAGATAAGAAAACTAACAGCAAAATGGCAACGAAATGCTCGTGACCAAATCACAAATAGAAGAGTGGATGATTCCCGCGCATTTTACAGCTATTTATACTGTCTGACTCGGAGGGCGTGGCCGACGACCATTTACCTTCAATAAATCATACAAGACGGAGGAAGGAATAGGTCCACCGTCTTTGTTCAAAAGTTTATTATCTCGGTTCTTAAAAATGGCAAGGTTTCAAAAGAATTTAGTTGCTTTGTTGAAGTTAACGCCTTTACAATTTTTGGGTCATCCTCCTTTATACTATGACCCGTTTCGTAAATACGAGGGAAAGTCAGTAATTAGGTCACAAACTGATGTGGAATATTTGAATATAACAGTGAACTATTTTCAAATATGTTATTAGGTGGCATCACAATCGAGCTTAATGATAGTCAAGTAACAGTTGCTGTGTTCCAATAACATGTGTGTGCAAGTAGTGTTAAAATGGCGACTGTACTGGAAAGGTACTGTGAAACAGCAGCGTGCTGTTGTCCGTTTTTTCTGGGCAAAGGACTTCCTGCAAATGATATCCATAAGGAAATGTTTTCTAGCCCCCACTGACTACCATCTGTTTGATCCACTAAAAAACAACGTGGCAGCAAAAGTTTTGCAGATGATAATGATGTTGACCGTGGGGAGCGCATGTGGCTGTAACCAGTTTTGACACAAAATCTTACCTGATAACTTCGAATTTGACATAAACGTACAGTGCCGCCAAAATACTATTCATAACGAAACTCCGGCGAACAACTATGCATACGGGTGTAAATATATTGGGCAAAGACGTCGCAATTTTGGTACTAGGTTTAAAGAGCATATAGCTCATTTTAGATTCAACAGATTCGAAAAATCGAGTATCGCCCAACATATTTACGAAACTGGTCATAGTATTATGGAAACTGACCTAAAAATTGTAAAGGCGTTAACTTCAACAAAGCAACTAAATTCTTTTGAAAACTTCGCCATTTTTAAGAACCGAGATAATAAACATTTGAACAAAGACGGTGGCCCTATCCCTTCCTCTCTCTTGTATGATTTATTGAAGTTGAATGGCCCTCGGCCACGCCCTCCGAGTCAGACATTATAAATAACTGTAAAATGAGCGGGAATCACCCACTTCCATTTGTGATTTGGTCACGAGCATATCGTTGCCATTTTGCTGTGTGAGTTTTCTTAGCTACCGATGATGGTAGCTTGGCTGTCGAAATGCGCATTAGGTAGTTGTTAAATATTTGTGTGGTGAGGGGATTTTAACGAATTGTGATATTTTCAAACCACAGGCTCCAGCAGTGTTTTAAGTAGCTAATAGTCGTAAGGTAGAATTGTACATCTAATTTGCATAATATTTGTTCTCTTACAAATTTCGCTGATATATTTAGACATCGTAACTAGCCCATTGATATTTACAACAATTATTGATTTCTATCATCTCGGAAACTTGTTTGTGGCACTTGAATACTCATGCTGTTTTTTAATGGTACAAACAAATTTACTTGGGGCGTTTGTTGAATACCTTACATATTTTGTATTTATATATTTTTCTATATGGTTAAAAGCATAAGTCTATTGGATTAATGCTAGTATTTGAAAACTGTTGCTGTAGGGTGTAGGCAATGCCTCATGTCAGTTTTCTTAGAGTAGCTAAACTCTTTAAATACTTTGAATATCTGTTAACAGCAGATACCTACAGGTTGCTTTAATTAGTCTTTGTCAGAGGTAAAGAGGGATTCTTCAATTCAATTTGTGATGACAAATTCAAATGAACATACAGGGTCTGACAGCAATGCAGGGCCGAAACATATTTCTAAAAGTAGGTATGAGAGTTAATATAATTTGTTTATGTAAATGAAACTTAAATTTTTAATATGCCCTATATTTGGGTAGTTTAAAAGTTTTTTTTGTAGAACTATTAACAATTTTATTAAAAAAAGCTGCTGAATTTTAGGAGTCTACTGTAAATAACGGAAAACAATAATAATAATAATAAATTTATTAATCCACTGACTACAATAGTATGGGACAAGTCAACATAAAAAAAATATCACAGACAATTTACATTAAATAGTCGTAATATCACATACTCTATAAAAACAATTTTCAATTAGGTAACTACGCAGTAACTTTTTAAATTTAACCAAATTAGTTTCATTTGTTATATTATTAGGTAGACAGTTATAGATTTTAATGCAACTATAATAAGGTCCATGTTCATACCTTACTGTTCTGTGTATTGGTATTAGTAGGTGGTTACCACCTCTAGTCGGATAAAAGTGATTATAAGAAACTTGTGTAAAATTGTTAAAATTTCTCTTTACATACATGCAACATTTATAAATAAATAGGGACGGAACTGTTAAGAGTTGCTTATCAATAAAAACTGGCTTACAGGAGTCACGTGGGCTTAATTTAAACATTACTCTAATTATCCTTTTTTGCAGTATAAATACTCTTAAAGCATGCGATGAACTTCCCCAAGCCATTATACTATAACAAATGACAGACTGCACCAAGGCATAATACACTTGTACCAGTTCATCGATGTTAACATCGCTTCTTAACTGCATTAATGCATAAAACGAACTATTTAATTTCTTACACAAAGCGTCAATATGTATGCCCCAATCTAACTGGTTATCTATAATAAAACCTAAACAGGTTGCTTGCACAGAGCAATCAATATTAGTATGAATATTTACGACGTTCTTGCCAAATATAACGCATTTCGTTTTTTCTAAACTTAACATTAGATTGTTTTTCCTGCACCAACCGTTCATCTCATTTAAAACAGCTTTTAAACGAATTTCCAGTACCTCAGGTGATGCTGCAGTAATAAATACGGAAGTATCATCTGCAAAAATTATTGGATATCCAGATTTTACATGCTCTGGTAAATCATTTATAAAGCAAAGGAATATCAAGGGACCAAGAATGGACCCCTGTGGTACCCCTATGCTTACATTACATTTATGTGATTGTAGGTCGTTAGCTTTCACAGATATTTGCCTATCAGTAACGAATGACACCAGCCAATCCAACACATAACCCCTTATGCCTATGTTGTGCAGTTTACATTTTATAAATTTAGCGTCTACACTATCGAATGCACGTGCCATGTCAAAAAATATGGTAGCAACAAAGTGTTTTTGGTCAAGTGCATCGTTTACAATACTTAATAATTTAACGACAGCCATTTCAGTAGACCGAGATGTTCTAAAACCGTACTGACAGTCTTTGAAAATACTGTACTTACTTAAAAACTGTACTAATCTATTGTATACAATCTTCTCAAAAATTTTTGAAAATACACTTAGCAAACTTACAGGTCGATAGTTGGACACAACTACATGTTATGAAACAATTGTTTTAGTGAACTACTTTTCAAATGTAAAGTAGTGGCTCTGAATATTATGGTATAAATCAGGGATAAGCAACCCGCGGCCTGCGGCCCGCCACAGTTTCTAGTGCGGCCCTTCAAAGATTTTACATTTTGACTTAAAAATTCTTACAGTGTCCCGCAGCCACATTGTTGCAGTTGTAGATATGTTGACGTAGTCAAGGTACTTTAAAAATAATCAGTTGTTATTAATAAAATACATTATCTGACAGTGAGTGTTCTCAGTTTTTATATCCGAAATCTACCCAATTCTCGACATTTGGCGACCAGACGTGGAACAGCACGATTTGTAGTTACATAAGAGACTGTGGAGAAGATTAATATGGATAAGATTAAAAAATCAAGAAAGGTAATCAGAGGCTCACTTTCGAGATATGTCAACACGCTGAATGAATTATTAGCAGCAGAAGTTCCTAATTTTGCTGAAATACGTGCTTTAATGAATACGGTTGAAGCAGTTTGGAGAGATCTCTGGGAAAAAGATGCAGAAATATTCGATTTAATGCTCGACATGGAAGTAGAAGATGACATTCTTGAAGCAGAGTCGGTTAGCAAGGACGAATATCGCAGAAAGTACGAAAAAGTAAAGGTTATATTCTCTGATCTCGAATGTAAAGTGAATATTTGTGGGAATTTACCTCATGTACCTAAGGGAACTTGGATGAAAGAAATTGCAGGTACCAACATTATTTTTTCTGATGTTTCCGAAGATGCTGGACCAATAGAGATATTAATCGGTGCTAATGTTGCTGAAAAACTCTACACAGGTAACCGGAAATAGTTATCCTGCGGACTCGTTGCAGTAGAGACTCAATTAGGTTGGACGATCATGGGAAAAGTTCCTAAGTGTACGTCTAAGGGTACTATAGCTATGGTGGTTACAAATATGCTTGTTAATGATATTACTATTGCTGACTTTTGGAAACTTGAATTAATCGGCATTACTGATTCTTCAGAAAAGAAGACAAATATGGAGGTACATACTGAAGCTTTACGACATTTTTCAGAAACAGTGACAGTAAATTCTGAGGGCAGATATGAAGTGAACATGCCTTAGAAGGAAAGCCATCCACCTCTGCCTACTAATTATGAAATGGCTCTTAGGAGATCAAGTGCAACTGTCAGAAAATTTAAGACTGATGGCTGTTACTATGAGTACCAGCAGGTACTAGATGAATGGTTGGAAGAAGGAGTTATTGAGAAAGTGTGGAAAACTGACGAAGGCGGACACTACTTGCCGCATAGGCATGTAGTAAAAGAAAATAGGACAACCAGAATTCGACCCGTCTTTGATGCGTCAGCGCATGAGAAGAATTCTCCGGCATTGAACGACTGTTTGGATAAGGGGCTGAACTTGATAGAACAGATACCTCAGTTGTTGCTTCGGTTTAGGATGAAAAGAATTGGCGTGGTGTCTGATATTAGAAGAGCTTTTTTACAGATCAGCTTGCAGCAAACTGACCGAGATTTTTTACGGTTCCTTTGGCACGATAAGGAGGATAACTTGATTGTTTTCCGACACAAGCGAGTTGTTTTTGGTGTTTTCTGTAGCCCGTTTTTACTTGGAGCAGTAATCCGCCATCATTTAACATCCGAGAAGACTAAGCATCAGCAACGTAGCAGTAAATATTCCCTGGCGATAATTGATATACTTCTAAACAGTTTTTATGTCGACAAGTTTGGTGACAATCCTGGACTATGAATCTGATGTGAAACAGCTTATTAGTGAAGCTAGTTCTTTAATGAATGAAGTAAAATTCGAATTAAGGGGATGGGAGTGCACAGAAATGGACAGCACTCAAAATAATTGTTGTACCAATGTTCTTGGTTTGACGTGGAACCGAAAACACGATACATTAGGAATCAGTGATAACTGCTTGAAATTCTCTGAGAGTAAAGTAACTAAAAGAATTATTTTATCCATGGCTCATAAGATTTTTGACCCGATAGGTTTCACATGTCCAGTCACTCTATGTCCAAAACTTCTGCGAGAAATGTGGGAATCAAAAATTGGTTGGGATGACGAAGTTGATAACCAGATTACATATAAGTTTTTACAGTGGGCTGAGAAATTGCATTATTTGCATGATGTTAAAATTCCCCGGTGGCTTCCAAAGATTATTGGACCAGCTGAATGGACTCTTCACACGTTCTGTGATGCCAGCGAGTCTGCTTATGCGTGTGCAATTTTCTTGCGAATAGAAAGCGACTCTGGGGTCAATGTTCAGTTGATACAAGCCAAAACAAGGATTTCACCTAGGAAAAGGGTAACAATTCCACGCCTGGAGCTACTTGCAGCGACTATAGGAGCTAGACTATATTCAAGTGTAGTTGAAACATTGCCTGAAAAGTGTGTGCCATACTTTTGGACTGATTCTTCCACTGTATTAGCATGGATTCTAAGGGAAGATAAAAGGGCAACGTTCGTGTGGAATCGTGTAGAGGAGATCAGAAAGAAGACAAAAGTAGATCAATGGCATCATGTTCCTGGTGCGCAGAATCCAGCTGATTTACCCTCTAGAGGTTGCTCAAGAAGACAACTTTTGCAATCCTCATGGTGGGAGGGACCCGACTGGTTGCGAAAAACTTTAGATAAATGGCCCTCAGTGGAGAGTGTCTTTGATGAAGAGACTATTATGAAAGAGAAGAGAAAGTCGGTGATTTCTTCTTTGCTGTGTACTCGTAAAATGCCATTACAGAAAGACTGGTATTATAGATACTTTTCCAAATTTGAAAAAATCAACCGAATGATAGCTTGGATTTACAGATTTCTTAATAATTGCAGGGTTTTTAATGTAAATTACGTTATGAAAAAGACAGGACCACTTTCTGTTGATGAAATGAAAGATGCGGAAATGAAGGTGTTAAAGTACATTCAAGAAGAATGTTTTAGTGGAGTTACTGATAAAAATATTGTCTGCCTGCAACCGTTTAAGGATCACGGTGGAGTCATCCGTCTTAAGACAAAAATTTCTCACAGACCTGATAGCCATGACTTTAGATTTCCAGTTCTTCTACCTAAAGGGCATCCAGTGGTTACACTTATTATAAGACAGGTGCATGAACACAATTGCCATGTGGGAGTTCAAGGTTTACTTGCCATATTGAGAGAAAGATTTTGGATAATGGGTGGAAGGAAAGCGATAAAATCAGCCATCGTAGGTTGTGTTGTCTGCAAACGTCAACAAGCAAAACGATTTGAATCTCCTGCCATCCCTCTTCCTGTTGAACGTGTCCGTGATGCAGCAGCTTTCGAAGTTACGGGTATTGATCTGGCAGGATCTATTTTTCTTAAGAACAGACAAAAAGCTTGGATTTGTTTATTTACATGTGCTGTAGTACGTGCTGTTCATCTTGAGCTGGTTGTGTCATTGAGCACTAATGAATTCCTTCAAGCTTTGCCCCGATTCATCGCAAGGAGTGGTCGCCCTTCGGTTATATTTAGCGATTGCGGTAGCAACTTTATAGGTACCTGTATTGCATTCTCAAAGGTAGACTTGAAAAAGGTGTTGGAATATTGCAGTGTACAGCGAATCATATGGAAGTTTAACCCTCCAACAGAATCCTGGTGGGAGGGACTAATTGGTCTTATGAAACATCTACTGAAAAGAGTATTAGGGAGGTCTTCTCTAAACCATATTGAAATGGAGACTATTCTTTGTGATTGCGAGAGCGTGTTAAATTCTAGACCACTAACTTATATATCTGACTATTCAACACTATAACATATAAGCCAATCACATTGCAGACATTTGCTTTTTTCAACCAATAACAGCAGTATATCACTGAATATTGGGCACCATGCAAAATATTCACAAAACAATGTACGTACTCAATAAATAGCCTTGTTGCGAAGTATCGCTTAGCAACGATGTTCTGTCCTTAGTGATATCGCTAGGTTACGTAACACTAAACCGCAACAAACTGTGTGGCTTGTTTTAAAAATTTTAAAATGCTGTGTTTTGGAAGTATTCCGCTGAATTTAATTGAGAATGAATAATTATATTAATTGTTGGATTATTTTTCAATAATGTTAATCGTTATGTATTAATATTGTTAAATAGTCGTCCCAAATACCACTCGAAGTGGATATATTATTTTTAAATATTTTGCCATTTCCATAGAAATTATTGCAAATTTCACTCAACAAAATCACATTTAAATGTCACTCGCCTTCGGCTCGTGACATTTTTGATGTGATTTTGTATCGTGAAATTTAAACGCAATAATTTACATGGAAACGACAAAATATTTGTCAAAAATATATCCACTGCTTGTGGTATTACCCTTGACTATTCAACACTATAACATATAAGCCAATCACATTGCAGACATTTGCTTTTTTCAACCAATAACAGCAGTATATCACTGAATATTGGGCACCATGCAAAATATTCACAAAACAATGTACGTACTCAAAAAAATAAATAGCCTTGTTGTTAAGTAGCGCTTAGCAACGATGTTCTGTCCTTAGTGATATCGCTAGGTTACGTAACACTAAACCCCAACAAACTATGTGGCTTGTTTGAAAAATTTTAAAATGCTGTGTTTTGGAAGTATTTCGCTGAATTTAATTGAGAATGGATAATTATATTAATTGTTGGATTATTTTTCAATAAAGTTAATCGTTATGTATTAATATTGTTAAATAGTCGTCCCAAATACCACTCGAAGTGGATATATTTTTTTTAAATATTTTGCCATTTCCATAGAAATTATTGCAAATTTCACTCAACAAAATCACATTTAAATGTCACTCGCCTTCGGCTCGTGACATTTTTGATGTAATTTTGTATCGTGAAATTTAAACGCAATAATTTACATGGAAACGACAAAATATTTGTTAAAAATATATCCACTGCTTGTGGTATTACCCTTGATTATTTTATTCGTAGAGATTTCAACCAATCAAAAGGCTGGATTTAGTTAAGTTATCTTGTATAATTTCGATTATACAAAATCGATTATACTATAGTAACTTCACTAGGCAACGCAATACATAACTTTTGTCAACTTGATGTTATTTTCATGGAGATGACTTTCAGCTAGGTTAATACAAATAAATCGAGCTGCCAATAAAATATTTATTTGTTCCTAATATTAAAATTTACTCACAAAATAATCAAATCGAATACAATGCGTACTGCGAACAGGTTATACGTCTCAAACTTCCTGCACAATAACAAATCGTGTCAGTTTGACAGAATAATCCTCCCGCTGACGCGGTCGGAGTGGTCGGACTATTTAACCTGTCAAACTGACACTCTTTTATTATTGTGCAACAAGTTATCGACATATAACCCCATAATATCGAAGTACTTATAGTATTACTTCTGATAATACTCATGAGCCTACACCCATTACACCAGCTATGTTTATCCAGGACATACGAGAAAATGGAATACCTGAATGTGACGTGCTTGAAGCAAGTGATTTGGACAAGAAGACTAAAAGACGCTTTAAGTTGAAAGAAGATTTACGAAGCCGTTTTAGAAATGAGTATCTCGGTCAGCTGAAGCAACAGGCTGTAAAGAAGAAAATCGACAGAATTGAACTGGGCCAAGTTGTCTTAATCGGTTCTGACCAAAATAAAAGACTGGATTGGCCTCTCGCAAAAGTTGTTGAGTTAATCCCAGGAAAAGATGGTGTTACGAGAGTCGTACGTTTAAGAACATCTTCTGGTGAAGTTTTGCGACCTATACAAAGACTCTATCCTCTGCTGGAAGCACAAGATAGCTTGAATTCTGCTTCTGAAGAAAAAATGATACTGGAGAGAATTTTCAAGCAAGATATTAAGGCTCGCCAACCAGAAGTTAAAACTAGAAGCGGAAGAGTAATTAATATTCCTAGTAAATTATTAGATTAATGAATTTGTAAAATTGTATTGTTGTATTGTTTTAGCTTAAGTTAACTCCAAGTGTTCTGTTAACTTAGGTGGGAGGATGTTGCAGTTGTAGATATGTTGACGTAGTCAAGGTACTTTAAAAATAATCAGTTGTTATTAATAAAAAATGCATTATCTGACAGTGAGTGTTCTCAGTTTTTATATCCGAAATCTACCCAATTCTCGACACACATTGTACCCTAAGCATGTTAACTTAATTTTTGGAAATGCTGCCGACATCGTAGATAGGCACTGACATTTCCAAACATTAAGCATCGGCATTTCTTGGTATGAAATGTTACGCCGGGCGGCTTCGTTTGACGCTACGCATATGTGCCGCAAACGCTGCATCGACAAGCGGCGTAAAGTCAAAGCTCAAAGGGTATTTCAACTCCTTCAGAAACCCGAAAATATTCCCAGCATTTACGAAAATTAATAATGGAATTTGAATCGCGATTTCAAATACTTAGATCAGATACTGGAGGGAGGAAGCCCTAACTTCATTCCCGATTCACAAATATCAACATGCTTACCAAACAGGGAAGTCATGTGAAACGGCACTACACCAACTAGTGGGAAAAATTGAGAGAACCTTGGAGTACAAGGAGTACGCAGTCGGAGCATTTCTAGACATAGAAGGTGCCTTCGACAACACCTCCTACCACTCTATTGAAAGAGCAATGACAAACCATCATAAGACGGACTATGGCAATGCTCAACACTAGAGTTGTAAAAGTCAAGTTATTTGACAAGGAAAAGACAGTGCAAGCGACAAGGGGATGTCCACAGGGATGAGTTCTTTCTCCACTCCTGTGGTGCCTCACAGTTGATGAACTGCTGATCCAACTCAATAACAAAGGCTACTACACTCAAGGATACGCTGATGACATTGTTATACTGATTCAAGGTAAACACCAAAGAACCATAGACAATGTCATGAAATCAGCACTAAAGAAAACCGAAGAGTGGTGTCTAGAGAATAATCTTAGAATTAATCCCAGCAAAGCCACTCTCGTCGCTTTCACTCCTAGAAAGAACATCACAAACAGAATCAACATAAAACTGTTTGAGACAAATGTCAACTGGGAGAGCGAGGTTAAGTACTTAGGTCTAACCATCGACTCCAAACTAACTTGGAACTCCCACATAGACAAAACAATTACCAGGTGCATAAAAACATTAGTTATTGGGAAAAGAGCCATAGGTTGTACGTGGGGACTCAAACCGGAACTGACTCTCTGGTTGTACAAAACCATGGTTCGACCAATAATTTCATATGGAATAATCGCCTGGTGGCCCAAAATAAAACAAGCAACTGCGATCCACAAGATCAGTAGAATACAATATCTAGCTAATTGGTGCATCACTGGAGCTTTTAAAGGCACCTCAGGAGAAGCACTGAATGCTATTTTAAATCTGCCACCTCTGCACATCTTCTTGGAAGGTGAAGCCAGAATGGCAGCCTATAGATTACAAAGTACTGGTCACTGGATGACCACAGCTAATAATCTAGGACATGGCAAGATCATGTCACACATCAACAACCCAATATTAGAAATGAGTTCTGATCTTATAATCAAAGCTTATGACTTTGAAAAGAACTTTACTGTACACACAAGTTGGAATCCGGACCAACTACCAACCCCAACAATTAAGAACATCATTTTTTACACTGATGGATCTAAGTTTGAAGGGGGTGCAGGCTCCGGTGTGTACAGTACCAATCCTAAAACCAACGAAAAAGTCAGTCTAAGAAAGTTTTGTAACATCTTTCAGGCTGAAATACAAGCCATTAACGTATGCACAAACATCAACATAGAAAAGAAGCTGCTCAATCGAAACATATACATTCTCTCAGACAGTCAGGCAGCACTGAAAGCGTTAAACGCTTTCAGTACTTCATCGAGACTGGCCAAGGAATGTAAATCCAAACTTCAAACGTTGAGCCAGGGAAATACAGTAAAATTATGCTGGATTCCAGGTCACCAAGTTATTGAAGGAAACGAAAAGGCGGACAAGCTTGCAAAAGAAGCAGCCCATAATGCAATGACCGGTCCAGAACCTGGTCTAAGCATTCAGAAAAAGCAAGCCCGCTCAGCCATTAATGAATGGGTCAATACCGCACCCCAACTAAGGTGGAGAAACTGCAATCAAGCAACACACTGCAAAAGATTGCTAAAAACTCCGAATCCACAAACCACCAAAACCCTGTTGAGACTGAACAAAACTCAAATTAAGCAAGTAGTCAGTCTACTAACAGGCACTGGAGCATTCAGAGAATTTATGCACAGGATCAATATCTATAGAGATGAACCTGTTTGCAGACTATGCCAAGAGGATGATGAAACAGCCTATCACATCCTCTTTGAATGCCCAGCATTAGAGCGTAAAAGACACCAACTTGATTGGAGCCTCAACTTTATTGACAACCGCAAGCTAGTAGGGGACATCGCAAGTCTAGTAAAAGATACGGATGTCGGCCTGCTAACTTGAGGACTCCCGACAGTACAAAAAGCCCAAAGGGCTGACTTGCTCATTACAGCAAAAGGCAGTCGAGGAACCTAAATATAAACTAATCTAATCTAGGTGCACATGCAAAGCAAATAATGACCCTTTTTGGAAGTACCTGTGTTTGCGAACAATAATTTTCCGCAATGAAAATAATTAAAAGCAATCACCGATCGAGATTAAATGATGTACGGTTAGAAAGCTGCGTGCGAGTTGCTGTGTCGTCTATATCTGCAAATACGGACTAATTGATGGCAAAGAAGCAATGCCAAATTTCTCATTAAATAATCTTTTTCCACATATATTTTTCGCCGTTCTTACTTCCTTTTACGATAAAGGAAGTATTGGATTCACCCCAAAAATTCGAAATTGTGTTTTTAACAGATCTTCACGGTTTAGAATCCCCTGAACACACAAACCATGTTTTTGGTCATTGGTCTGTCTTGTCAGTCTGTCTGTGAACAGAATATCTCAGCAACGAAATATATAAGTTTTGACTACTATGTAGATGAGACAGCAAGCTTTTAGAGAAAATCGCATAACCGGAAGTAGGTGTTTACTTTTGTAATTTTTCAGTTTTTTTTATTTTTTCAAAAACGGCTTAAACGATTTTTTCAAACTTTAGTTTTTTATTACATTTTTAATGTGAATTTACGTGAGATAGGTGATTTTTGAGTTGAATACTTCTAAAATGGGTTTCGTTTGTCTTTTTTTCAAGATTTTTTAGTAACTCCTATTTTAAATAGAACACCCGGTATATTATTACATTTTTGAATTTAGCTTAAAATTCTAGAGATTATTTTTTAAACAGTCCTATCAGCCAATAGTAATGAGAAATAAATTCAAATCGACCAATAGCATCCAAATTACACTGACTATTTGCTAGTAGCATCAAAATTACACTGACTATTTGCTAGTAGCAAATTACAGCGACTATTTTTTCACAAACCATTCAAATCGTTATTCTGCTATAACACAACTAGCTAAAAGTGGAGTAGGTGAGCAGGAGTTGTTGAAAATAACAGGACACTCATCTGGAAGTTCCATCAAACCCAATCTACAACTAGAACTGTTTAAAAAATAATCACGCCGAATTACATTCGTGGTAATATTTTTTTTATAATTTTAACTAGATTAGCACTCATCTTTGTTGCTATTAAGAAATCTCATGAGTGGACGAAGTGAATCTAGTTAAAATTCTCAAAAAATTATCACCACTTATGTAATTACTGTTGAAAATTTGTCTCTTCAACTAACGCTCTATTTTGTACCGTTTTTCTAGAATTTGTAAGTTTTGAAAACTTTTAACACATGCATAAAAATTAAAAATCAAATTTGTGGTTAATTATAAGATCACTGTAAAAGGAAGTTGTGTGAATGTATCACACCAGAGTTTTTAATAGCATTTCTATTAATGAGTGTTTTATTTTTGTATTTTTCTGTAATTATATATATAATATAAGTTTCTTATATGCGGTCTGCACAACATTTTGAAACCTGTAGCTGGCCCGTTGTAAAAAAAGGTTGTTAATCCCTGGTATATATGGTGCTCACTGCTCAATTTGTCTTAGTAAACTATATACAGGATCTCCAAATTTGTCTAAAGTAACTGTATTATAGGTGAGTAGAGCAAACGATGACATTTAGAAATTCATACTATCAAGTTAGTCGTAATATGTTCATAGTCTACTTATAATCAATCTAGTATTGTGGATTCGTGTTTGAGCTTGAGTGTTTAAAAAATTGGTTATAGTTCTATTCAGATAAAATAATCGACATTTTGAATAGTTGAGATAATAATGTAGGTACAGATTTATTACTTTAAATGCTTGTTTTGTTAAGATCTGTTATAGTATATTAAGCATTAAGAACGGTAAGACAATTGTTTGGAGGAGGAGCGAAGCGAAGACTCCAATTGTTGTCTGAGATCGGAAATTCCTTAACGTTCGTGACGCTTATGACGTTTTTTGCACGAGAGAAATGTATTTTTCTTCAAACATCAGTAAAATGTGACATTATACCACATAATACTATATTGGTGGCACTGTAAGTCTATGTCAATTTCGAGGTTAGCAGGTTAAATTTTCCGTCAGTTTTGACATAGATTGTCGCAAAACCTAACCTGCTAACCTCCAATTTTACTTACCGTTCTAGAACAGTAAGCATAATTTACTGATCTCAAAACAAACGCGGTAACTAAGTAAAATCGTTCTATCGTGCAAAATAGCTATTTAAGCAACAAGTGCTAAAAGTTGATGTTTATGCATGTTTAATTTAGATTAAACAGATGTAAATTTTCAGTCAAATTTACGAAATATCGTTCACAATTTAAAAGCCAGTTTTGCTTCATAATGAAGCCGGTTTAAAGGCCGCAAAACTGCAAACCGGCAACTTACGCAAATAAACGACCTACAATCAAGAGTTCAGCATCCGTACTTGCAAACAAAGCAGGAAGCAATACTGCTTACCGCTGAGTAGTTATTTTGTAATATTAGACTCGTTCTAGTGAACTACACCTTTGCACTTTGAAATGTTGTTATTTAGTCCTAAGCAGTTATTTTTGTATAAAAGCCCATTTAATTTTGTAATAAATCAATCGACATCTAATGTTGTATTCATTCACATCGTTGCTGCCCCCCTTCCAAGCCATAATTCATAAAACGTGAGGCTGCGTTTTAAGCGTAGCAACATTATAGTCCCTTTGAGTGACATTGACTAAATTGTCTTAATCAGGGGTGCAGTCTCACCCTTTGTGCTCAAAACGTTGGGACAAGAACCAGTGCAAGCAACAGAAACCTGATCCAGCCTCCAGGCAATTCTGTTCATGGTCCTTCGAGCCGGACCTGTCTCCAACTAAGAACATGCACATCCCAGGGATCACCATCATCCAGAGAGGAAGACAACATCTGCCAACCCACCCAGGTCCTAAAAAATGGCTATTAATATGGAGGAATCCAATCAGTTCGCTGTCGCCCAAGAAGAATCCGCCCAATAACGCAGGTATTTCCCAAGATACGAGGACTCTGCTAGACAGAACTCCACATCAGCAGTCAAATTAAGGCGCTAGATGAGTTATGGAAATTGAGACGCAGGTATTTCCCAAGATACGAGGACTCTGCTAGCCAGAAGACGGAAGTCCACATCAGCAGTCAAATTAAGGAGCTAGAGGAGTTATGGAAACTGAGACGCAGGTATTTCCCAAGATACGAGGACTCTGCTAGCCAGAAGACGGAAGTCCACATCAGCAGTCAAATTAAGGCGCTAGATGAGTTATGGAAACTGAGACGCAGGTATTTTCCAAGATACGAGGACTCTGCTAGCCAGAAGACGGAAGTCCACATCAGCAGTTAAGGAGCTAGAGGAGTTATGGAAACCGCAACCATTAATAACGCGAAAATGGGCAGATAAGTATTCTTAGCCAGTCCGGAATTAGGAGGCAAGAGTAAATAGTTGAAAATCCTGAGCAAAAGGTTCGTATCCGAAAATTGCAGATTCGAATACAAAATTTTAAGCAAGCTATGGACGACGCCGAACTAGCACAAGAATTAGGAAGGCCCGCCATCACGAAGAGGGAACTGAGAGAAAAATGGGATCGTTTGATCGAGATGGACGAAGAAGTTAACGAAATGGCTTCAGACCAGACGCACTTCAGTCCTGAATATACTACGTTGGAAGACAGGTATAGAATTTTACTAATTTATTGCAAGCACCGACAAGAACGAGCAAGCAACAGCCATCTCGCTTCCTCAAGTTAAAATCCCCATATACCAGGGACATTATGAAGAATGGGCCACTTTCAAGGATCAATTTACCAAATTAGTAGATGACAACCAGAACATGGACGATGTCATAAAGATGCAATATATAAAGACGCATGTCAAGGAGAGCCCAGCCGACTGATCCAGCATTTAGAAGTTACTCAAGCCAACTACAACACCGCTTGGAATTTGCTGCAACAAAGGTACCAAAATAATCGCCTTATTTTAACAAAATTGCTAGACACCATCTTCGATCTGCCGGTCCTTTCTAAAGAATCAGCCCAAGGGTTGAAGAGATTGCATGACTCCATCAAAGAATGTGTGCAGCAATCAAGAACTTAGGCATCTCCACCGACAGTTGGGGTCCTTGGATCAACAGGGTGATCGCTCGAAAATGGATCCTGAAACTAACAAATTATATGAGCAGTCGATTCAATGCCCCAATGAAGTTCAGGATCATCAAAATTTAATGGCTTTCTTGCAAATGCGCTTCAATCCCTGGAATCCATTGATGGAGCTCGAAAACCAATACAGGAAGGACCACTGAAGACTTATGCTTCCGCATCTCATAATTGCATGCTGTGCCATGGAGATCATACATCGGTAACTGTGGTCAATTCCAAGAGCTAACCACAAATGAAAAACCAAAAATGGTAAGAACCAATCGATTGTGCTTTCGATGCGTGCGATACGATTCCAATATACCATGTCGTTCTTATCTTAACTGTCAAATCTGTCGCTATCCGCATTATACTCTGCTTCATAAGGCACAGCCACTCTCAAGGCGCTACTAGCCCAGAAGATGAAGACATCAGCTTGAAACAATAAAGAAGCCGACCTGCAATTAATTATAAAATTGATCGATGGTAGTAAAAATCGCAGCCCCCCTTCAGTTATACACCACGGCAGCTCTGAAAACTCTTCACTTACCGCGATGGCCCTAGCTAACTCAAATTTCGGCGGCCTTGGGTCGTAGGTTCAAATCATCAGCTGTGTACCCTGGAATGTCTTCAAAAAAAAGAAAGGAAATGGGCGCCAGAAATCAAAAGATTTAAAATAATAAGAGGAAATAAACTGCAAGTGACTAACGTTTAATTAATAAATAATAGAAAAGTCTTGTAGTGTCAGTAATAAATAATCAGGATAATTTAAATCCAATCAATGTGATAACAAAGTTGTGTACGTTAACTGAAGGTTGCGACACACATAAAATCAAAAAACCCCTTGCGGGTTATTCTAATAACTGTGAATTCAAATTATTCATGGGATGTGCATACCGCATTCATTTAATAATTCCTGTTTAGGCTATTGAAATAAAAAAGCGTGACTGTACCTTTTACAGAGGGTCAATACACATCAAAATTGCAGCTTTAAATACTGAGCATAATCAAATATAGGCATAAAAGTTTAAATATTAAAACAGTCGAATGTAAGAATTTGAACATTACATGCTAATAATTGCGGAACGTATAAATTTAAATTTTAAATATTGAGGGGTTTAAAATGCACAGATGTAAATTCCTGGTATTGAAGATAAGATAAATCCCGGAATAGCACAAACTAACCTCGCTTCTCCAACGCTCACAAACTTCTAACAGGCAAACGCCGGCCGGGGGTTGCAACACCCTGCGGTTTAAGATAAGCTGGTCGTGAACTGCTACACATAATGGACGAAATCGCCTTGGATGCCCGGTAATTGCAACGGAAGCACCCTCAAATGGCAGCAAATACACAGAACGCCAGCAAGTGTCGAAAATGCGATTAGACTAATAAATTGGCCTCCGAGATAAACTCGTGGATGAAACTGATAATTAAGAGCTAAGAAAAAATGTAATTACTATGGAGATAATAAGACAGAAAAGCGCCATTGTACCTGATCATTGTCAGCTCTAGGAAACACAGTGCGTCATTAAATTAATTGAGCGCACGTAATTTGACTTAATTAAAATCAAACCTCAGCACGCCGGTGACAGCGGGCTCAAGCGAAGACAGCAAGTGCTCACGAAAATTTCGTTTCCAAAAGGAAAGCTCGCATTATAACTGCCTGTGATAAGATATAGCACAGGTCAAAAGAACATCGCGCGAACGAACTCAATCCAGGTGCAAAATGCGCTGGTTTGAAAAATCCAATGCCAAACACTTCGCGCCAAGCGGTGGATACAGCCCAGAAATTGGGGCAATAACTGGAGCAATCGAGAAACCCTCCGAGTTCAATAAACAATTAGCACCTAGTGGAGGGTGGCATCAAGAAAAGGCAGCAAGAATTGCAGAAAACAAGAAACCCTCCGAGTTCACTAAAAACTTAGCACCTAGTGGATGGTGGCATCAAGAAACGGCAGCCAGGAATTCAGAAAATAAAAAATTCGAAACCAAATAATCCACGCCTAGTGGAAGGTGGGTTCAAGAAATATCAGCAAGAAGTTCAGAAAACAATAAGGACAATGCTAAGCACCTAACCCCTCGTAGAGAATGGAATCAAGAAGACGGCCTATTAAAGTCTGCGAGGGAATTTACCGAAGACTCGCAATATGGTATACCGATACGGCATTCTCTAAAAGAGCTAACCTCGGCAAGAGTGATATTAATTATCGTCTTCACTCATATAATGTTCGTCTCTAAAGGAAGAGGCAGCAGATGGACGTTGGCACTATATTCCAAGGCCATCAGCATCAACTTTACCAACACAATAACACCAAACTTCTTTTCAGAAATTGCAGAGGAGCCAGTATTAAAACAGTCAGACCACTTTGAGGATCTGCAAGCTTCGCAATTGGATTTCCAGCAGCATCTAAAAGACATTACATGGAAAACCATCCGACATCATTCCTATCTATCCAGCGGAATCACCGGCAGCATAGTGGGAGGTGCTGCTCTAATAGGAGCTCTCTATTACATCCGAAGAATAGTTCGAAGGCAGCCTTCACCCAAGCAACGCCAGCCAGCAGTGCAAGAATATTCCTTAAAAAACCTTAATGTAGAAGAAACAGTATAGTTTTCTTGTTTTTTCTTTGACTTAAAGCCGGCAATATGTTCAATTTAGATTAAACAGATGTAAATTTCCAGTCAACATTTACGAAATATCGTTCACAATTTAAAAGCCAGTTTTGCTTTATAATCAAGCCGGTTTAAAGGCCGCAAAACTGCAAACCGGCAACTTACGCAAATAAACGACCTACAATCAAGAGTTCAGCATCCGTACTTGCAAACATAGCAGGAAGCGATACTGCTTACCGCTGAGTAGTTATTTTGTAATATTAGACTCGTTCTAGTAAACTACACCTTTGCACTTTGAAATGTGGTTATTTAGTCCTAAGCAGTTATTTTTGTATAAAAGCCCATTTAATTTTGTAATAAATCAATCGACATCTAATGTTGTATTCATTCACATCGTTGCTGCCCTCTTCCAAGCCATGATTCATAAAACGTGAAGCTGCGTTTTAAGGGTAGCAACATTATAGTCTCTTTGAGTGACATTGACTAAATTGTCTTAAAACAGGGGTGCAGTCTCACTCTTTGTGCTCAAAACGCTGGGACAAGAACCAGTACAAGTAACAGAAACCTGATCCAGCCTCCAGGTAATGCTGTTCAATGCACTCGACATGAAAATTATGAAACGAAGCCGAAGGCCTTCGGCTTCGTTTCATAACATGTCGAGTGCAATAACACTTTTAGCACGAGTTTGCATACAATATTTTTTCTACGACCTTAAATTTTCTGTTATTAATCCATAAATGTCGATTTAACAAAGGTTTGCATTTAGGTAAGTTATAATTTATGTCATAATAAAGAGATAGCCTTGACGCGCAGTTGAATATTTGTCAGTTATCAAAAGTAATTAAAATAGTACACATTTTACTTCATTCATTACATAACGCTTTAATTATTTAAAAAACATTTTACCTGTAACGCAAGAAGTAACTAGAATAACTTTACAACCTCTATTCCAGTTCGAAATTGTAGTTTTATAACCTCACTTCACTTTATAACACATGTACTAAAAGTAAACAGCTCATTTTAAACACGCTAAATTTAGTCCAGTCTGATCCAACGTCAAAAAAGTTCAATATAAAGTTAAAGGAGACAAAATAGTTGAAATTTTTTGTATATTAATTTTTCTTGTAAATGTAATATGTAACGCGTTACAGCGGCTGAAAGTTGAACATTTCTCCAAAATATCGTTAAACTTTATTTTTGTTGGTACAATTTGTAAGAATAACTTAGGTACACTATATTGTTTGTAATATTTTTATACATCAGAATAACATTCTACAGTGGAATGCAAAGTATGATGAAAAATTACTTTCATCTAGTATAGCTATGGAATAGTTCATAATTTATGAATGCAACTTGTACTCGCACATGCAGTTGTTGTTTTCGATGGATATCCGTTTGATGGTGGCAAAAAAATACCAAGACTGCAGAACGGCTTCGCCGATCGAAAAGCAGATGTCTGCGGACGTTATTTTCGACGAAACAACTCCAGTTCCAGTTTCCCAAGAACGACTTCAAGCAAACGAAAAGAATAAAGTTCGTTTGATTTCGATGCTGGAAAAACATTCGAACATTACTATATTACAGTTAAGCAGGCTGAAGAAGATGCTGATGTGTTGACTGTCAACACGGCGATTTCTTTGTGTTCAACATTTGATGCTGTTTTCGTCATTGGAGAAGACGTCGATCTTCTAGTTTTGCTGACGGTATTAGCAACATCTACCTTCGCAAACCTGGGAGAGGCAAAACTGTTGTAAGAGTGTCTTCTGCAAATAGTTTTAAATATAAAAAAGCAGCTGAGAACATTCTGCTTCTCCATGCGTTTAGTGGCTGCGACACAACGTCGTCCGTCTACAACCAAGGAAAAACAAAATTTTGTTCGCTTGTCCAGAATACAAGACTCAATGACACTATAGGTATACTCAAACAGCACGATGCCAAACCAGATGATATCGCAGATGTTGAAGCACGCTTTCTCGTTACTTTGTATGGTGGCGACATGGAAGAAAATACCTTGGAAGAAGTCCGTTGCCAACAAAATCAAGTGCAAGAAACATATCTAATCTTGCTCCTTTGCCACTAACGAAAGACGCTGCACGGTATTGTGCATTTAGGATGTATCACCAGGTCCAACAGTGGTATGGAATCGAAAAAACTGTACAAGACTGGGGCTGGAAAGTTGGCACCAATGGGCTCACTCCAGAACAAAGACAGAATCCAGCACCCGAAATCCTATTAAAATTTGTTAGCTCGGAGAGCACCACTGGAGACTAATTTTACTTTGTTGGTTCAATTTCGCTAAGTCCCACGAGCCCGGTGAGCACCGCTGGAGACTAAGTTCAATTTGTACTCACTGGGTCAATTTTTGATTAAATAATTACTGTATCTAACTCTCACACGGTTGAAAAACGTCCTCTCTACTGCCATTTAATGAATCCATTAGGAAAAACATGTCATTATGGCACTACGTAATTTTTCTACCGGTGAAAACCTTTATTATTAGAAATAGCCCACAACAATGTGATTCCTATTGTAGAGAAACTCCAGTAAGTCCAGTATTTGTTCATTGAAAATGATCTTCCGAACTTAATAAAATCGATGCTTTTAGTCCAGTTGGGTCTAGGTGATTTTCCAGTTAAATACCTCTAAAATGTGTTTTTGTTTTCTTCCTGTTTTTTTATAAACTCCTATTTTAAATAGAACACCTGGTATATTATTACATTTTTGAATTCAGCTTAAAATTTTAGAGAAAATTTGTCTTTTCAACTAACGCTCTATTTTGTACCGTTTTTGTAGAATTTGTAATTTTTTAACAAATTTTACAAATTCTTAAAAATTAAAAATAAAATTTTTGGATAATTACGTATTATAAGATAACTGTAAAAGAAAGTTGTGTACGTATATGACACCAGATTTTTGTACATGCTTTCCCCAGTAGGCCCAATCCATGTGTTTCCTTCTTTTAAGTACGTTCTACATCTCGTCCTTGTTCTCATCCTTGTTCTCATCCTCTTCCTCTCCACATGTTCCTTTCCGTTCTCTTCTCTATCTTCGTTAACTTCTTCCTCACAATTTTCTTCTACTTCTGTAATATTTTCAATGTGGAAACCAGGCTCTTTATAAATAAACCTCTTTATTTGATGTGTACTTGATTATATACTTGAGAGAGTAAATTGAACCCTAGCATTGAGCTGCTCATTAAATAATAAATTTACTGTCACTACATTTACAGTGCTGAATATTAAGTCTTGAAAGAATAAGCAATAATTAGTAAGTTCGGACGGTTACAATTGGTGTTGCAAACAAATACAGATAAGAGGTCATTGCTTCGGTCATCCGCGTGGAACCCTCAGGTAAAATTCCGACAATAAATCCGCACAGTCAATTTGATAATTCATCAATTTAAATAGGGTACACATGTTGATTAGTTTTCGCCGGAATTCTAACCTGTGCAAGTTATCGGAAAAATGCATAAATTTGTGTTTAAGATTTTTAATACATTTATTTTGAATTTTTTCGATTCTTGAAATGTAAATGTTATACTGTGGGTTCCACACGGATACAGCAAATTCAATGATACTTCTGACCAATGAATTGTACAATAAAATCGTTGTGGTAGGGCTATTAAAGGGTTGACAGCTTCTAATTTTAAATCCCAATACTCTATAGGCTTTTTGAGTAATTGAGTCAATGTGTTTGTCAAATCTCAGTTTGCTATCCAATATGACACCTAGGTCCTTGATGGCGAGCGTCAATTATTTGCATTGTTAATTTGATAAGTATAATTTGTTCCATTGCGATTTCTTGTAAACTGTTTGCAATTACATTCATCAGGATTTAGTACTAAGCGGTTGTTGAGGCAATAGATGACAAATCTATTAATGTCATGTTGTATTTTTGACAATCGCTTACTTTACTGACAGCATAATTTTCAAATCATCAGAGTATAATAAAAATTTTGAATATCATTTATAAACAGAATAAAAAACCAAGGTCCTAAATGCGATCCTTGGGGTACTCCAGATGTTATATTAGCAGTTTCCCACTCCTAACCATCGACTGTTACACAATGGCGTCTATTACTTAAATATGAAATAATGCATCTCAGAAGATCTCCATGTGCACCGATATCCAGTAATTTTTTAATTAGTAGTGAATGATCAATTTTGTCAAATGCTTTACTGAAATCGGTGTACACAACATGGCCTTCCGAACGTTCATTCATAGATTTATTAATAAAGTTAGTATAAACAAGCAAGTGTGACACAAGCGATCTCTTGGAGTAGAAACGATGTTGCTCCGGAATAATATTTTCATTGTATGTATGAAATATGACGTTGTATATTAGTTTTTCCAATACTCTATTAAATAAACAAAGTTTAGAAATTGGGCGATAGTTATTTATTTCGCTTTTGCTGCCGGATTTATGTACAGAAGTTACAAGAGCCCTTTTCTACGCAGAAGGACGGTATCCTTCAGAGAGAGTTTTTTTATTATAGGTAATAAATGACTGCGAGGGATCCACGGTCTTCGTTGATTGTTCACCAAATTTAGCATTGGCGTTTCATTATGTTCTGCATGCCGTTAGACACACTGTATATTACATTAAAAAATTATATCCACAGTTTTTGAAAAAATCGCAAAATTAAATTTTTCCAATCATTAAAGGAGTACCTACCTATTTATATTATATAGGTACCCTAGTCGTGTGGTGACCACACCTATTTTTTTCTTTTTTGTAGATGCCACATATCCCTACCATTAGCGCACTGCCTCCTACACTTACAAACCATGCTGTAAGACTTGGCAACATTGTATCTCTGGTAGTTGGTGGTCCTAAATTACAGTATTCCAATTTGAAATAATTTTGCTTTAAAGAACACAGTTTTACTCTTTATCATACGTTACTTTGTAATTAACTAAATATATAAACCGTTCAATAATTATTTTCCCGATAGGAGGTCATGTTAGGGCGATGAATTTCACCCTGTAAATATGCTGTCAGTCATTAACAAAAGTTAGGTTATGCCCATTTTATTCAAAATGATAATTTTATGAGAATGTACAAAAAGTGGTTGCCGATTTGGTTTTTTGATTTTGTGCCACTTTTATTATTGGTTAAGATAAATTTCATAAAAGACAACTTGCTGATTTTAAATACGTTTCATACTTTGTTGAGTAGGCATAATGGCATACTGAAAGTCGTTTTTTTATTGTAATTATAAATTGTACACAAAAATATTTAAATATCACAATTTATGTATTTTTTCAGTATAAGTAAATAAATCAAGCTTTTACAAGGCACTTTAGGCCCATTGCATAACAATTGTCTCCATTCTCCCTTATTTATGATTTTATTTCTCCAGTATTCTATTCATTTTCTTGCTATGTCTTCCATTACTGCCTCCTTCCACCTATTCCTTGGTCCCCCTTTTCTTCTAGTCTCTTGCGCTCTGCCTTCCAATACTATCTTAGTAGCTCTTCCATCTGGCATTCTCCAAATATGCCCGAACTACCTTAACCTTTGTGCTTTAATGGAGTCTACTATACTTGGTTACCCATACTTCTCTTGTACCTCTTCTCCAACCATCCTCCGTCCGACTCCCTTCAAATATTTAGTGCAGCATTTTTCTCTCCCACCTACTTATGTCTTGATCTGCCACATTCATCGTCCATGTTTCACATGCATACGCAGCTGTGGGTCGAATTACAATCTTATAAGTCGTAGTTTTGCATTTCGAGACAAAAGGTTTAATTTCAAAATTGTCCTGCCCAATAATATTTCTAATAGTTCTTTCAGATACCTAAAACAGTACAAAGTTCAAAATTTAACCAACAGTTAAGTTTTATGTATAAATACTAGACTTACGTCCTAAATGTCACTAAGCCGGGCAAAGATTTGAGTTTCACTGGGGTCTAGCCTGTCGGCTTTATAATTCCTGTAGGCATTTGTAGTTTTGTGTCACCTTTAATGACTTTCGGCATATTTGCTTTAGTATTACAATTTGTTGACAGGTAGGTATCCATGACGCCGATGTCCATAAATATTACGCCTAGTGGCAAACAAAGTATGAAAGCACTGGCAACATTGTACGTTTAACCTCAAAATGTCAAAATAGACACTTTCGTGAGCCTCCTGTACATAATAGCTGATTCTATCAATGGGTCAGAAAGAGATTCTAGGGAGTTTTAATTTTATTAAACATAAAAACAAAATTCCATATCTACCTACCGGAAAAATAACTATTGACCGGTTTATAGCTTCTGTAATTGCGACATTTATTTACATACATGTAGCAGTATATTTATAAAAATAAAACAGCTTAACCTATGTAACCCAGGGATAAAAGAGCATTTCTGTAATTATTTTAAAGTTTGTAATTTTCTATACACGACTGCTGATTGGGAGTACAACATATATGCAGAAGCTATGGTGGTGCTACTGTAAATAATCTTATTTGAACATAATAAATATATCTGCGCGGAAACATCTAAATTTGTGTGGTGTAAATTCTTCTACATTCAGGATTTGTCCTTTATTGAGTCGCTTTTGACGACAATGGTAAATTTGGAAATACGCTTTAGACAGCATTGCCAGCTAGTCAAGGATGATGCAGCATCAGCTTCTGCAGTTCTTCACTCTTGTTTCTAACGTCACGAACAGTACAGTAATATAAATAAATGTATTTCTTCAAACTTAGAGCAGTCCAACTTATTTATATTTAATCACACTCCACATTTAAATAGATATTTTAATAAATAAACAGTACAAAAATTGGCTTAGCAGCAGCGTTGCCAAATCTCCAACAGCATGGCTTGTAAGTGTAGGAGGCAGTGATTAGCGTCACACACCAAAGAGTTGTGGACGGCCTGTACCTTGTAGTAGTTGTTTTGCATTCCATTTGACCTAATTATTGCATGACAAGTTTGCGTAGGTCACCTAATGAAGCAGCCGTTAATAATTACACCGTGCCGACCAATTATAAAAAGGAGGTGGGGTTTAGTGATAGCGCCGAATTCAAAAGATAGCTTGCTTATAAAGAGAGTATTCCAACCAAAAATCGGAAAGCTATTTAAAATCAGTCCTAACTGCTTGATTGCTATTCAGTAACACTTTGTAAATAACCTTCAAATTTGACATATGCATTTGGGACTTTTGGAAGACATATACGTTTTTTCAACATTTTCTATACTAGTATACAGTTTTAAAAATTCAATTTAAACAACTAGTACATACATAGTTACTTAAATCATCGAAAATGTTACAATGCCATAACAAAACAGTTACATGTTCAATTTATAGATCAACTGTCATTACTTAAAGGCTGCTTGACTTTAGAAAATTATGTATCGATTGTATGAAATCAACTTAGACATGACTTATACTTTCCATGATGTACTTACTTGATTTTAATTAGATTTACAATTTTTGGTTGGAATACTATACCAGTATTTTCGTGCTTAGACGTCTTTTGGGTTGCCTAGCTTCCAGTGTTGTCCTCCTCATTTTTGAAAACATTTCTAATGCAGTGCTTATCTAAATTATTCTACAAATGTTTCACTGTAAACATTTCAAATTTTCTAAAATCTATTTTCTTAGGATGATTGACACTGTTCAGCTTTTATATTATTAGGCTTTCATATTCCAATATTTTAAAATTGATAACAAGAGGTTAAAATTGGTTAAATATACAAATGTAATTGTTAGTGTTTACAATAAAATTTAAGTTAGTATAATTGCAAGGCAAAAACTAAAATTTCAGTTAAATGCTAGCTTTGCCTTCCCATAAACTACAAATAAATTAAAATTTAATAAGTTTATCTTTTAAATTGAATTCTGACAAATTGGACATCCACTACATATTGTTAAATATATTCACATTTGTGATAATCATAAAAACTTAAACAGATAAAATGATGACATACAATTCTAATTAATTAGAGGATTCAAATTAGAAACTAAAATGTATTCCCATTTTTTATTTATTTATGAGCATTAATAAATTAACATACAGTAAGCACGTAAATGCTTACATTGATAAAATTGGCAATCAATGAATTAACAATTTGTGGTATGTATAGAAGTAATAACGTAAAGCACTAAGTACTTCAATGATCATTTTTTATATATGTTTTTATATTAAATGCATAATTTTTATATATTTCATATTTTGGATTTATAAGCTTTACAGGCTCTTTGATAGTTTCTTCGATTTTTCTTTCAAACGGAACATAATTTAAATGTATGTGTACTCTTATACGTATATTATCTTTGTTTGAATTCGGCGCCATCACTAAACTCCACCTCTTTTTTATAATTGGTCGGCACGGTGTAATTATTAACGACTGCTACCTAATGATAGAACAATATGAATAATATGTTAGCTGCAAAGCTATTCTGCCAATGAATAATTTCTTTGAATGTCACATTACAAAATTACATTCCAAGTAAGTAAAAGAAGTAACTACAGTTATAGGACATTATATAACCATATATAATACATTATATTATATATAATAACCAACCTAACCTAAACCGATTTTATGTATCTTTTACAGTTTGTGTATGTGATCAATTGGAACTCGTCGAATTTATTATAGCTATGGACGAGAAGCAAGCCTTAGTTGAGTATAATGTGTGCAATCCAATGACTAGCAAGGTCGATGAAAATAAAGCTGTTGAAAACTTATCTGTAAAGCAAGAAATCATCTCAGGAACCTTCGACGATTCACCCTATCAGGTACTGACTATTAAACAGGAGGAACTTGATATGAAATATGAATTGCATGATACATGTTCCGGAAATAAAAGCCTTCGAGAGAAATCATTTGTGAGCTGCAAAATCTGCGAATATCAAACACTAAAGAAGAGTAATCTGTTAAAACATATAAAAACTCATACTAGGGAAAAACGTTATATTTGTTCTATTTGTGAGTATAAAGCAGGAGAGAAAAATGCTTTAGTTAAACATATATGGACGCATACAGGTGAAAAACCTTATGCATGTTCTATTTGTGAGTATAAAGCAGCCGAGAAAAATAAATTAGTTAGACATGTAAGGACGCATACACAAGAAAAACCTTATGCATGTGCTATTTGTGAGTATAATGCAACACGAAAAGATCTCTTAATTACGCATATGAAGAAACATACAGGACAAAAGCCTTATTCATGTGCTGTTTGTGAGTATAAAACAATCAAGAGAGATCATTTAGTGAACCATATGAGAACTCATACAGGAGAAAAACCTTACTCTTGTTGTATTTGTGAGTATAAGGCAACACAAAAGGGTCTCTTAGTGACACATATGAAGAAACATACAGGAGAAAAGCCTTATTCTTGTTCTATTTGTGAGTATAAAGCAATCAAGAGAGATCATTTAGTGAAACATATGAAAACTCATACAGGAGGAAAAACTTATTCATGTTCTATTTGTGAGTATAAGGCAACACGTAAGGATCAGTTAGTTGTACATATGAAGGGGCACACAGGAGAAAAACCTTATTCATGTTTTGTTTGCGAGTATAAGGCAACACGAAAGGATCTTTTAGTTGCACATATGAAGAAACATATAGGAGAAAAATGTTATGCTTGTTCGGTTTGCGAGTATAAAACAATCAGGAAAGATAATTTAGTGAAACACATAAAAACTCATACTGGGGAAAAACCTTATTCTTGTTCTATTTGTGATTATAAAGCAAGGGAGAAAAATTATTTAGTTCAACATATATGGACACATACAGGAGAAAAGCCTTATGCGTGTTCTATTTGTAAGTATAAAGCAGCCAAGAAAAATACATTAGCTAGACATGTAAGGAAGCACACAGAAGAAAAACCTTACGCATGTTTTGTTTGTGAGTATAAGGCAACACGAAAGGATCTCGTAGTTACGCATATGAGGAAACATACTGGAGAAAAGCCTTATTCTTGTTCTATTTGCGAGTATAAAACAATCAAGAAAGATCATTTAGTTCAACATATGAAAACCCATACAGGAGAAAAGCGTTATTCTTGTCCTATTTGTGAGTATAAGGTAACACGAAAGGATCTCTTAGTTGTACATATGAAGAAACATACAGGAGAGTATAAAGCAGCCCAGAAAAGACAGTAGCTAATCAGATGAGGACTCATGCTGAATAAAATTGTTATTAGTTTCAATTTTGTGAATATGAAATAGTATTTAAAAGCAGCTTTATTGATGATCTTACTCTTATTGTTTATTGTTGTTCTTTATATATAAATTCACACGGCGAAACCACCTAGTTGTGTATATGAAGGTATGTGAAACAATCTGGTGTGATACAGGCACACAGTTATCTTATAATTAACGAAAAATGTAATTTTTAGGCATTTGTCAATTTTTTTTTATAAATTACACGTTCTACAGAAACCGTACAAAATAGAGAGCTAGTTGAAAAGACAAATTTTCTGTAAAATTTTAAGCCGAATTCAAAAATATAATAATATACCAGGTGTTGTATTGAAAATAGGAGTCAATAAAAGAAACCCATTTTAGAGGTATTCAACAGGAAAATTACATTAATACACATTAAAAATATAATAAAAATGTAACGTTTGAAAGCAATCCGTAGAGCTATTTTTGGGAAAATCGAAAAAAGCTGAAAAATCACAAGAGTAAATACCATACTTCCGGTTATGCAATTTTCTTCAAAAGCTGGCTGTCACATCTAGATAGTACACAAAACTTATATGTGAAGTTTCAACGTCATACCTCTTCATTTTTGAGATATTTTGTTCACACACACACACACACAAATAGACAGACCAATGAACAAAAACAAGCTTTTATATAAGTGAAATGGTCCCACACTTGTTATATTTTTAATTGCCAAAGTGGATTCTGCGAAAAATCTTTATTAAATTTATAATGACAGGAATGTCACTCAAGATACAAAGTGTAAATAATTGGAAAAAAATTGTGATGGTATTAACCTCCATTGTTGAGTAGCAATGACTTCTCAAGTCTGTTTTCTAAACATGCCGACTGCTATTCTTACAGTGTCAAATGATGTAAGCGCGGCACCCCAGAAAATAAAACGTGCTATCAACAAGGTCAGCACATAAATTAACCAGTGAGGTATTAAAGTAAATGAAGACAAATCTGTCCATATAAATTTCACCTTTAAACGAATTACACAAATTCCTGTCAGAATAAATAGGAAAATAATGCCATATTCCAATGCTGCTAAGAATCTTTAGTTGACGCTGAACTTCAAACTATGTTGGTGAGCACTTATTAAGAAAAATGTCAAGAGCTACGCTTGAAATATAAAATTATGTACTGGCTATTGGGATGCAAATCCCAGTTGTCCACTCTTTATAGATTAATAGTAATATATAAACGGCTTCGAAAACAAAATATTAAGAACTATCAGGAAGTAACCAGGTATGTACGCAATACTGACATTTATCGACACCTTAATATTGAGTCAGTAGGCAACAATAAAAAATGAAACGGAAGGATAGTGCGGAAGCTAAAACGTGTGCAACCCCTCGATCTAACTGCAAATCAAGTGGTAGTGCTAGGTTTAAGTGTTAGTAAGCAAAGTTAGTTAATTGTTAAGTAAAGTTAGTTAATCGTTATTGGTAAGTAGCTAAGAAAGGCAAAATTGCTGGGCACCTGTGGATGAGACAGTTAATAAATAAGCGTAGACTTTAAGATGCTTTAGAACCAAACTAATCGTTAGTCTATAAGATCAGATTTAATAATGATTAACTCTATTCATGTTTTAATAATAAAAAAGAATGTTTACCATTAATGCATTGCATCTAATGTTGTAAAGATGCCATAACAGTTATTTATTATGTGTGTCTTATTAAGCATCTAAAACACTCACGAAAAGTTGAGGTTCTTGAGCGAAGGTCGAGTGTTTCATAAGTGTCTTAGATGCCACAGACACAGACACACTTGCAATAGAACATTTTATCCACAACCCATAACTTGGTGCTACGCCAAAGAAGATGGGCAATGACATTGATTAATAAATTATTAAACACTAGTGTCATGTTTTATAATTAAAGTGACCAGATGTCCCATATTATGCGGGACTGTCCTGGATTTGAGTTGTTTGTCCCGCTTTGGTAATATAATCTAATTAATATTTTGGCAGTAGCACAGTGTTGCTGTTTCTTTTATTTTAAATTAGATGACGTTACTGCTGCTAACTGGTAAATGTTTCTACTCGTTCTTTTATGAGTTTGTTGCATACAAATCTGAAGCTGTTCCAGCGGCGAATGAGTCTTGGACGTCAGAAAAAACTCAGCTAAGCATAGAAACGTTGAAAGCAATATTACAAGTTAAATGCAATTTTTCCAATTCCCATGAAAAATGTTATATGAGTATTTCTAGTAATAAAGATTTATTTTAAAATAATCACTGGAAAAATAACAGGTTGCTAAAAAGTATGGATACAGGTAAATATTTTTAGAACGGTTTAGCGGAGCTTGTTGAAATTTGGCACACAGAAGTGTTTAAATTCTATCATCTGAGATTTTTTCAATTTTCTATCATTTATTTTGAATACACAATGCCAACTTGATTTTTTTTTAAATGGCACGGGGGTCAGATTTGATATTTTTGAAAAGAGTAGTTTTTTCTTAATACAATTATGTAACACATGCATGTCTTATTTTAATGAAAACTTAAAAAAATATTGAACTAATAAAATTTGGACGAATTTCATTAAAAAGGGTCACTGCTTGAGCACAACTTCTTCTTGTATCGCCATATCCAACCATCATGAGGATTTCTAAACGCTCAGTTTCACTTAAACCCTTAAGTAGTCGCGCAGGTGCACAAAGTGCTCCTCTTTGTATCAAGTGGGTAGGTCTTTTGTTGTATCGTACCGAAATCGCTTAGCCCCCACCTAACCTACTGTTGTAGTGTTCTCTATGTAGCAACCACCACTGTCAGTTTCCGTTTGTGTTTCATAAGATAAAAACGTGTTTTCTGATCATGGCGGACAAAGGTGCACATTGTGCTTCCACGCGACCAGTTGTGTAAATTATTTAGATTTTATTTTTTGGGTGGTAGAGAGTGAATATTCTTGTAAAGTACGTATTTGTATGTGTAGCATATTTTTATTATCGTTTCTAGGGTTCCAAGGGACCCGAAAAATCTAACCGATGCTGAAATGGCTATGTATTTAGAAATGGATAATGATGATTGTGGCGAAGTGACACTCATTATGACGATTCTGAAGGATCGGAAGAAGAGATTTGCGAAAGCAACCACGACTCCGAATCTGAACAAGAGGTAGGTGAAGACTCCGAATCAGGTGAAGATAGTAACGATGCAACTTTCTTTACTGGAAAAACTGACGAAATGGAAAAAATCTGCTGTTTCTAGTAAATTTAGTAAAAGTAAGGTGCGTGATAGAATAAAAATTCTACCTGGTCCTAACAATATCGCAAAAAATATACCGGATGAGGTTACAGCTTTGCATAAATTAATAGATACTCAAAATATTGATGATATCGTACTGTATACGAATATGTATATTGAAAATAATCGTGCTTTTCTGGAATTGTGGACTGATTATGGCACAGGTATAGAAATATTTCGTGGTTGTATGAGCTATAGGAGGTTTTTATTCCTCTTAGGTTGTATTAGGTTTGATGATAGACAAACAAGAATTGATCGGCGAAAAGTTGACAAATTAGCAGCAAAATACGTTCTATCCTAGATCCCTTTGTCACTAACTGCAAAAATAGTTATTCTGTAGGGGAATATGTAACCATAGACGAAAAACTGGAACCATATAGAGGACGTTGCAGCTTTATTCAGTATATACTAAATAAGCCGGCAAAATACGGTCTAAAAATATTTGCTATGTGTGATTCGAAAACTTTTTATACCAGCAAGCTTGAAGTATATTGCGGTAAGCAACCAGAAGGACCATATGAAAAAGCAAATACTCCTACAGATATCGTATGTCGACTATTAGAGCCAATAAAAGGAACAAACAGAAACTTAACTTGTGATAATTGTATACCAGCTATCCACTCGCTGAAACACTTTTGAAGAATAAAATAACGTTAGTAGGAACTTTAAAAAAAAAGCAAGCGTGAAATACCGCCAGAATTTTTACCCAAGAAAAATAGGGAAAAAGGAACTTCAATATTCGGTTTCCAAAAAGATGCCATCATGGTCTCTTATGTTCCCAAAAAGAACAAAGCTGTGTTGTTACCTTCAACGATGCATTTTGGTTCCTCATTGGATGAAGAGACAAACAAACCGGAGATCATAACTTTCTACAATTCAACAAAAGGAGGAATTGACACAGTGGATCAAATGTGTAATTCATATTCTGTGTCTAGAAGAACTAAACGATGGCCATTAGCTCTCTTTTTTGCAATTTTGAATATAGCCGGAATTAATGAACAAATACTATATAACGCTTCCCATACAGACTCTCCACAAATTAGAAGGATATTTCTGAAAAATTTAGCCCTAGGTTTGATGAAGCCGCATCTAATTGAACGAGCAAAGATTATTACATTACCAACTTCTACAAAAATGATTCTTTCCAAATACGTGGTTCAGGAAGACGAAGAAGAGGTAGAAGAACCACCAACAAAAATCCGCCATCGTTGTTAGTTTTGCCCAAAAGCAAAAAGAAACAACACGACAATTAGATGTACAATTTGTAAAAAGTATTCATGTAAGAAACACGTTACTATTACGTATGCATGCCAAAATTGCACAACTGTTCATTCTGGCAGTGAGTAAACTAAAAATAATTCGTGCAGTAAATTTATTTTTATTTAATTAGTTGTTAATCAACAATTATATTAGTTTAGGTTTTTTCTACTTTTATAAATCCTTGATTTCTTAAAAAATATGTTTATTTTGGATTTTCTTTATTTTTTGTAGTAAATAATTTTTTTTAAATATATTTAATTTGTTCTGACATTAAGTTATTGTGTTTTACTTAAATTTTTAATATTAATTTTGTTATTAAATGGATTATTTTAGCAGTTTTAAATACGATGCACAAAGTGCTACGCGCGACCAGTTATGTAAAATAAATTGACACGACTACTTAAGGGTTAAACGAATTATTGTACAAAAGTTAAAATTTTTGGCTAATATGCAAGTGACAGATTACTAATAACAGCATTTTCAAAGTTAACTTTGAATATTTTTTATACCCTTTAATAAAAAAAAGGTGTGCATGTGTTACATCACTGAATTCAGAAAATAGTAGATTATATTATAAGTAGAGTCCGTCAAATGCCAATTTGCCATGTTTCTTACTGTAGGCCCTTTTATGGCCAAATTTCGTATTTAGGCATTTCACGTAGTAAGGGGTGGAATGAACCACATTTATTGGTGCCATAAATTCTATAAAATGCCCTTTTTCGTGATAAATGCCCTATTTTAAATAAATTCCATATTTTAATGCTATATTTCAATCAAAATCAATATTAGGTGGCTAATTCACAACAAAAGGGCTTACAAATTTTAAAATAAACATGCAGAAGTTTTGGTAAGTGCCAGGTACTATGGCCGATGACCCGGGGCGGGGGTGACCGCTCGTCGCGCTTCTCAACGCTCAGGTAAGTATCCAGTTACATCCACTCGTCAACAACCCCGCGCTCTCCCCCTTCCCTTCAATGCACCTCGTATACCTACTTTCCACTTATTTGCCTTGTGCCCGTCGTTTTTATCAGATTACTTTGTCTTTTGTATTTGTGTTGTGGGATTTTTAATATTACTGGTGAAATTTTTTCTAAAATTTCTAAAATAAATACTTACCATTTTCTATGCTTTATTTTGAAATAAGTGCCATTTTATATGGCATATTGTAAAAAATTAAATGCCATTTTGCTATGCTATATTTTGAAAAAAATACGGGAATATTTTGACGGACTCTAATTATAAGTGAGAGAAATGCATCATTATTTGCGAGTAAGAATTTTTAATCGCGAGTGCCTCAGCACGAGCGATACAATTTCTCACGAGCTTATAATGGCATTTCGCTCACGTGTGATATACGACGTTTTATCTTACAGTAGCAATTCTTGTGCCTAAATAGTTTGCGCCGTCAGAATATGTCGCGAAATAAAGTTATAATTAGTCGCCTCTGATTTGTGATATACGGTTGACAGTACTGAAGTGTATTGGCAGTACTGAAGTGTATTGTCAGTCTATGTCAAATTCGAGGTTCGTAGGTTAGGTTGTGTTTGTTATTTGACACGGACTGACGCAAAACTTAACCTGAAAATTACGAATTTGACATAGCATGACAGTGCTACGAACAATGCAGTAGTATAACTAATGAAAACTCACTTGTGAATAAAACTTCATTTTAGTCACTTGTATAATGTATGGTAATAGGCGCTACTGTAAGATAAAAATACTTATTTCGAAAATATCAAATTTGACCTCGCTGCCATTAACACAAGTTGGCCTTGTATCTTCAAAATAAATGATGGTAGAAAATTGAAAAAAATCTCATATGATAGAATTTAAACTCTTCTGTGTGCCAAATTTCAACGAGCTCTGCTAAACCGTTCTGAAAATATTTAGCTGTATTCATATTTTTAGCTACCCTGTATGTTGTAGGCATAAAGCAAATTTAGGCAAATGAGTATTTTCCGAGGCATATGTTTAGTACACAGGACGCACCGCCGACTGGACACTTCGCTGACCGACCATGGACACAATGTCTACCATTGAAGTGAAAAAAAAAATTAAAGGCTGCAATTAACATAAACAAGCTAGAACGAGACACATCTTTTCCGAATTTCATTATATGACTGAAATTTAGGCAAATGCTCATTTGCCTAAATTTGCTTTATGCCTGCAACATATACTGTCATGGTCAACAAATTCGGACCTGCTCTTGGGGCTATTTTGGCTTAATTTAAGTTGTTTAGCTTCTCAGGGTAAGTTTTGTTTGTTATTTGACACCGACTGAATCAAAATTTAACCTGCTAACCACAAATATTGTGAGAGAACGCTTATAGATTTTGAGAATAGATACAAACATGAACAATTAATATTACCTAAAGTACGTTTTTTTCCTATAAAAATTTTCAAGGTCAAAGAATTTAGGGTTTATGTTGGCATAACTTGGATTACTTTAAAAAATATATGTTGGTAAAATTTGTTTTAGTAACTTTTTAGAACTAAAAGTTGGTGGGAAATTTAAAATCTGGCATTAAAGTTCTATTTACATCAAAAGCTCTTGCTAATCTTTCGTAAACTTCTTCTTCTGGTGTGTTAGGATGTAGATCCAACAGTTCCTCTGCACACTTCAGAAATGCTTATTTTACATTTAATTTTAATTGATTCCGTTTTTACACGTACAGTTTACAATAAAAAAGCTGAAAATTTAATTTTAAATGTCTAAATGACACAAGTCGTTTAGAGAAAAACCTGACGAAAATAAATTTTCTAATAATTTTGAAAAAGCAGTTTTGCCAATTTTATCTTGACCTTGAAAATTTTTATAGGAAAAAAACGTACTTTACTTAGATGTTTATCGGTTTCAGGTTATTAAATTAAGCTTTTGTTTACATATACAAAAATAGGGTAGTAACTAAGCCACAACTGTATATGTACGGTAATAGTCCTTTACCGTACATGGCAACCATTACCATACTGAAATTACTGTATCTGTACCGTGTTATTCCTTTACTATACATGGCAACCATTACCATACCGATAAACTGTTGTACAATTCACGAATGTTATGATTCATGACAGCCTCAAACGTCTTAAAATACTTGCTCTTTTTAATAAATTGTTTATTGCCAGATCAACAAAAAGAAATATTTGTTATACATAGCACTGATGACTTTTTAAGATCAAATAATTAAAAATAACATTGTAAGACTATTTTTATCGTCTTAAAAATAACAATATGTTGTTGTGGAAGTTTCCGTTTAAGTCTGGTATGTACCTATGTTTCTTTGACACAGTCTGTAATGAACTGCACCACTGCACTCACTAATGTTGTTTATAAAGTTTTTGGCACATTGTCGAGTAAAGTCTTGAATTGTTGATAAACCCATTTCGTAGTGGAGTTGGTCGTTTCTCACGTACCAGGGAGCGTTAACGGCTATTCGTAACACTTTATTTTGAGTCTTTGTAGCTTTTTAATATTTGATTTGGATGTATTATACCACACCGGCGAAGCATATAATGCTAACGGCCGAAGTAGGGCTTTATATAGAAGTATTGTGCATTTGGGTTTAAGATGAGATTTTCTGTTAATTGGAGGATAAAATTGTTTGAGTCTACCGTAGCACTGAATTAACTTTTGGTTAATATGATAGCTCCAACTTAATCGCGTATCCAAGTGTATTCCTAGATATTTAATAGCTGAGTCTTTCGGGTTCCAAGCTACAGTATTTCCGTTGATTTCTATGTTGGAAGCATCTGTAATTTTTCTTAAGGCAAAGATCTTGGACTGGCATTTAGCTGGGTTTATATGTATGTTACATAATTTAAACCATCGACTAAATTTATTAACTGCGTGCTGTAGGTCTGAAATGGCTTCATTTAGGTCAGCGTGTTGTGTGAATATAGCCGTGTCGTCGGCAAATGTAGCTACCGTAGTTGCCACTTCGGACATGTCTGATGTAAAAATTTTGTATAGAAGCGGGCCCAGAATACTTCCCTGAGGTACCCCGGCTCGTATTGTTTTCACTTCGGATATGCAGGAATTGACTCTAACAGTAAAGGTTCGGTTTTCCAAAAATGAAAAAATCGTTGCCTTGAGGTAGTTCGGCATTGTAATGTTCAATATCTTTTTCTTCGAGCCTTCAATCCATACCTTATCGAAGGGCGCTGATACGTCTAAAAATACTGCTACTGTGTATTGTTTGTTTTCAAAGCCAGACTCGATCGTTTCGCTAATTCGCTGTAGTTGATGGCAAGTTGAATGTTTTCTTCGAAATCCAAATTGGAAAGTGGGTACTATGTTATGTGTTTCTATGTAGGCTATTGTGCGTTTGTATATGATTTTCTCCAGTAATTTTGATAAGGTAGTTAGAAGGCTGATTGGTCTATAGTTTCCCAGTGTTTTCTTATCCTTGCCTGATTTGCTGAACATAACTATTTCGGCGTGTTTCCATTTTTGAGGAAAATATCCGATTCGCAAGCATGCGTTGAATATGGATGTTAGATAAGCTAAGGCTTTGAGTGAGAGGTGTTGTAGTATTACGTTGGATATTAAATCATACCCCGGAGACATTCTTCTAGGTAATGAGTCTATTATTGTACTTACTTCCTTGGGTGAGGTTGGATTAATGCGTTCTGTAATTATTGGTAAATTGCTTTCGATTTTGTTTATTATTTGCATTGCATGTGTTGCATTGGTTGTCATGACTGGAGTAAACGTTTGCTCTAGGTGTGTGGCAAAAGCTGATGACTTTTCCTCGTCAGTTATGTACGTTTCATTTCCATTCGCTGAGCTTAAAGGCGGCATTTCTTGGCATTGTTTTAGGATGCGTCTTGTGGCTTTCCACATTCCGGGATCGCCAGGGTCTATTTCTTCGATGTGTTTCTGATACAAATTTATTCTCAGTTCGTTGAGTTCCCTTTTTATTCGATGTGTTAAGTTATTCAGTTGCCTTTTAACTTCTTAACTTCTCACGTCTCAGTCAGCTTTTAACTTTAATTAATTCAATAATGTATCTAGGAGGATAATTGTTATAAGGTAACTGAGTTCTCTTTGGGGGTTTGGTGGTTGATTTTACACTGTCCACTATATTGGCGGTGATGTTAGAGACTGCTTTATCACTGTCATTGTTAGTGTCGAATCGAGTTGGGCATTTGAGTCGTTGATCAAGTTCTTTCTTGAAGGAATCCCAGTCTACAGGTCCATTAATTAACCTATGTGTAACCTGTTGAATTTGCGATACTGTTGAAAATGATACTAAGACGGGGAGATGATCAGAGTCCAGTTCCGTTACAACCTTTTGATAAATGGGCTTATTGAAGTTTTTTTGTAGTACAATATCTAAGATGTCGGGCTGGTGGTCTATTCTGTGTGGAAAGTAGGTGTGTTCTTCCGGCGTTAAAACTTGAAATGAGTACTCTGTAGCAAATGTTTCGAGCTTAGTTCCTTCGGGGTTGGTTGCCCTGCAGCCTCAGAGACTGTTTTTACTGTTTATATCACCTATCACGAGAAGTGGATCTGACGTATTAAATATGGATTGCAGATCTTCTTTTATCAGTTTTTTGTTGGGTTGTCTGTATGCAGTCATTAAGGTTAAGTACTGGTCATTTAGTTTTACTTTGGCCGCTACGGTTTCTAGATTTACAGTAGGCATTTCTGGGAGAGTGCTATGTACTATTTTTCGCTTGATTATAATAGCTACGCCCCCTGAAGCTATTCTTGCAATTCTGTCCTTCTGATAGGTACAATATCCTGGTATCTTGAAAGTGTCATTTTCCGATAAATGAGTTTCTGTTATGCAAGCAATGTCTACATCATAGCGGGCTAGAAATGCAATAAATAACGATCGTTGTTTTGTGATGCCGTTAGAATTCCAATTAAGGATGGTTAATTTTTCGATTACTTTTTGATTATGGTCCATTGATAAGAAGGGGGAGGATTGTTTGATATGGGTGATTCGGCAGGTTGTGTTGAGCTAGTAACATTGGGGTTTAAGTTTGAAGGATTTCGGGCTCTGTCAGCATATGTCTGTGTTTGGTTGACGAAGAAATTTCTGTTTGGTACTTGGTTTTTTCCACGTTTTTGCATCAGTTCAATGTGGTGCTTGCAGCCGCGATAGCTTGCAGCGTGCTCTCCGCCGCAGTTGACGCATTTCGGTGGCTCATTTTGTTTTTTATTGCACTGTTGGTAGGGATGGCTTCCCGCGCATTTCACGCATCGGGGGTCTAGCGTGCAGTAATTCTTCGTATGGCCATATCTTTGGCACCGATGGCACTGAGGCATGTTTGTTGATTTTCGCCTTAACTCTACGGTGACAACTGAGTAGCATACGGTTTTCAAGGAAAAATTTTTTTTGGCGATATCGTTATCCATCAGTTCTACGGCACGAACTGGTAGTGGTTGCTTATTCTTTGTAAGTAGAAGGGTTAATTTTAGAACTGGTAAGGATTTAAGCTCGTTTTTAATTTCCTGTTTTGTTAATGAAATGCGTACGTTCTTTATTACTACGCAGAGCGGTTTGCCGTGTGGGTTTTGGAATGTATGGTATTTTATAGAGTTGTCGTTGAAATGTTTTGTTAAAAGTCTATAATCATCCTCTTTGGTTAAATTTACTCGTAAAGAGCTTCTATTGCAATGCGTAGTGAACTCGCCGGAGGTTAATTCTTTGATATCTGCAGTCAATGCGGTGTGGTTGATAGTGTTGGTTAGATAAATGGGTGGAACTTTTGGTTTGATTATCTGGGCTCCCGATGTGCTGCTTGAGTTAACAGGTTGGTTTTCGGTTAAGTTGGCTTCTAATTGTGGAGGTAGGTAATACTTGTTTTGCGATAGTACTTCTGGTGGTGACCACATGTATCGTTTTTGTACGTCATTAATGGGTGGTGTTAGTGTGTCTGATTTTCGCTTATTTAGCGTTTGTATTTCCATTGCGGTGTCATTGTTGTTATTATTCCCTGTTATTGTGCTAGGGATTACTTACTTGTTGGTTTTACTTGATTGGATGGTGATTAAGCCGAGGCAACAGCTGTTGGCCTCGAGCGATGTCGATTAATTGCACTAAAACTTTCTTGCACTCAGATCAGCGATAGAACACGTCTTTGCGCACAGACCGTTCTTGTGATTTGTATGTGTAGACATATCTACCCAATGTAAGGAATTGTTGCACGTGCAGACATATCAAAGGCTAGATTAAGTATCGACTTGCAGCTGCGACGGCAAACACATTATGTTACACACCGGACCCAGGACCGCATCGTTTTTTGCTTTCAGCTTAATTAATAGTGGATTATGCGGCCACAGAATTCACACTTTTCTTAAAGGAAACTGGAGATATTTGTGCATAGTCGAAATTGGGAATTCGTCACGCATCTAAGGAGCAGAATGTAACGGGATAGTTAATTAGACTATTCAGTAATATTGGTGCATGCAATGACAGAAAAAGTGAGATCAGATTTTTTTCCTCAAAAAATTACACGAAGTATAACACCTGTACAACTATAATTATAATACTGAAATACTGTAATACGAACAGCAAAAGTTCGCAGGCATACAATAGCATAAGCAGTTGTTTTTATGCGATACCGGCACAAAACGGAGTGCTTATAATGATGATCATTGAGGTTTAGCGATAGGTGCCATAATACGCAAAACATTTTTATAGTTACAGCCAAGAAGACTGTACTAAGGAGAAACCGCTAAAAGTTGACAAATATGGCGGTCGTCGTGTAATAGTATCCATTCACAAAACTCGTCAACTGTCAATGTCAAATATTGTCACTGGAAATTCGGACCATGTTTTAACAATTAAAAAACATTTGAAATACACTCAATTTCATTAACAACCGTAAACTTTAACCGCGATTACAGATTAATTTAACTCGCTTCCAACTCTCGAACAGCAGCGAAAACGAACGAAAATAACCAAAGAAGATACACGTAGAGTTCCTATATGTACTAAGAGTTGAGCCATTGGATCCACAAATCAAGGACCATGTGATGTAGCAAAGATATATTTCATTTGTTTTAGTTGAAAGAAGTATGCATACAGTTTAAAATCGGCCAAAATCAGGTGCTCCATGGTTTGTGGTGAAACAAATCTTTAGCTCTAGCTATTTGTTTCGTCATTTATTCATCATTCCGGGCCAGCCTGTATCTATTCATTGGAGTTATGATTTGCTGTATTTTAAATGATACCAAACTTGCTTCGCGCGAGCTCTCTGATTTCGGTTTTCCCAAAATAATTCCTTATCAATTTGCGCCAGCCGCAGCGGTCATCTTCCGTCCGCGACCTCATTTTACCTTTCGCTTCGCTTGGAGCAACTTGTTCCAAGAAGGCATCTCGTGTGCTTTATTGCACCTCAATATTTAATTTTGTTTGTGGGCTGATGACTGAAATCAGGTATGTTGCGTTGCTTTGTTTGATATTCAGGTTGGTAATTTTTTTTCTCATTAGCTCTTAATTACCGCTTTCAAATCCGCTTTTAACGCTGTATTTTAAGCGATTTCTTATTTGGATTGACGCCACGTTAGCTGTCCTAATTGGCATATAACGTGGACCCGCAACTCCTTTCTGGAATGCTATTTTGGGCCTGCCGTTCGTAACACGGAGCGTCCGTTGCCTTATCAACTTTGGCCACGAGGTCTGTGTTGCTGAAGGCTGTTACGTTAAGATTATCCTGGACCAATTATTCATCGCCTACATGCGACTTTTTTGTCACAACCAGGTTAGTCTCATTACAACTTTTGATGATAACTTCGCCTGCCCATGAATTGTTGGCGGAATCGATATCAACGACGCTTCATCACCGTTAACCGATTTACCAGTTACAAATTTAATTTACGCTTTATAAATTGAAAACTTAATGTATTAATTGTTCCGATTTACAATTTACAAATTTAAAATGTAATGTATTAATTGATTACAAATCTACGCTTCATACATTTAATAACCTAACGTATTAATTGTTCACCAATTTACAATTCATAAATTTATAGTTTTGCTAATTGAATACATATTAAGAATTTTGTAAAAAGTGCTTTCACGCCATTTTATTGCCATTACCGAGATAACGGTTAATACATATGACAGTGGTAAGCTTATCCCTTCATGGAGTTGTGATCACATTCAATCCGAGAGCCCAAAAGAGGTTCACATATTTTTGCTGTGCGTGTTGCATTTTCAGCATATGTAATATATTGTCTTCAAATAATTTAATACTGTGACAAACAATTTAAGGACTGAATACCGATGTTGCAAGCAATTATTAATTGTTGATTTAATAAACTTACTTGTTTGCTACGATTTTATTTATCTTTTTTTTTGAAATCTGTGATTTCTGGCGCCATGTGTTTTTTATAAAGATCTTGCAGTAGTACAGCTGATGATAGAAATCTGCGACCCAAGGACACCGAGATTAAGCTAGGTAGGTCATTACGGTGAGTACAAACATTACAGAGCTACCGTGGTGTATAAATGATAAGGGGGTTGATCTGCAATTACACTACCATTGATTATTATTAGTGATCGATCGCAGGTTGGCTTCTTTATTGTTTCAGTGGATCCAAAACAAGACACCCTACATGTCCCACCTCTTTTATATACAGGGACTTTACGTGTACTAGAGTTCCTGTAAATTACGGCTAATTGCAGTCGCAGTGCTTTGTCAACAAATACAACTGCGAAGGCCTAATCAACGGCTGCCAGAGCTATGAGGACCATTTCCCCAAGAAGTGACGTACGCGCTTTGGATGAGAGGCAAGCGACCTACCTGATCCATTTTCTGGAAGATCCGGCATGCGTACTAGCAGATTGTCCCTGGTGAGCCTGCCTTACGCTCCAGATTTATGGGTTGCAGTCCGTCAGCAGTATCAATATTAATTTATAGTGTACAATTTCTTTTGATTTTATTAAGGTACACATTTGTAAACATTATATTTATTTCGATAATTATCCAGTGTTTCTTACCGATCTATCGTTTATTTGAGTGAACGTATTTCTCCGATTTGAGCTAATCGAGGTAATAATTGTGGCGCCCTTACTAAAGGGACTTTTCATAACGTCACATGTAGTAAAGGGGTTGTAACGTCACAACGCACCCATACATACTTATAGTTTTTGGGGCGGGCAGCGGAGCGGGTTTTGAGGAAAGTATTTTGTTTTTCAGGGGAGATGCTCATTCACGTAAAACTTAGTCGGGGGCGTGCCGACTCGTAGTTGCTCAGTGGCGAGTCCGCGACGGGCCCGTGCGGCGGCGATGACATCGACATAGACGCTTCCTAGCAAATTGCACAATGTTACGCGGCCGGTCAGAAGGCGTTGCGGCGCCGCGGTGCACTGCCATGGCACAGCTACTTGGAAGACGCACGTTGATCAGGTTCCCAATATTTTCTACGATACCGAATAGGTTTTCACTTTTTCACTTTTTTGTTCCAGAATGTTTTGAATATCGATGTTACACTGCATTACGCGCTGTTCCATATCATCGTGGTTGTCCTTCAGAATTTGAACTTCTTGGCGTAGACTGGCATTTTATTCTCTTAAAGTGTTGACAGAGTGCACCAGCTTGGTCACTTGCGTCTTCCAGTCTCCAGTGGTTTCGTTGAGAGTATCCAGTTTATTCTGGACGGCATCGATAGCCTCTTTGTGTTCTACTCTCATAGCCTCCAGTTTTGATTCAAAGTAGCTAATGAGAGCGTTTGTATCGATGTTAGTCATCGATGTCTGTGGCAATGGAGAGTTCAGCGGGGACTCCGACGACACGGTTTCGGGCAACAAGGTAGGAGGCATCTTCAGGTTCTTTTCGTAGCTGTTTTGGACTTACATTCACTACAGCGCCATTTAACCTTGTTCATTGGCAAGATCTTATTGAATCTGCTTCAATTCTTTTACCGAATTTCTCCCATGAATCTGCTTTTGCTTGCTTTATTGCTTCCTTTGCCTCATTTTGTCTTTGGTGATAGTCTTCTTTAGTTTCTTCCGTTTTAGATTGGTTGTATCCAATTCATGCTCGCTTTTTCTCCTGTACTTTGCCTTTCACTGTGTCGTTCCACCAACTTTTTTGGTTTTAGTTATAGTTAACGGTTTTTGTGTCACATATCTCTTCCACTGTTTAGGTTATGGTTTCTTTTAATTTTTGCCATTTTATTTGTATGTTCCACTCTTGGCTAATCCTTTGTTGTTCTAATGTATTTAGATTTTCCGTGAATTTTTTTTTGATGCTCTTCTTCTTTTTTGGTCTTCTCTAGTTCTTCTAGCTTAAGTATTCTGTTTCCTAGGGGTTTGTTTTTCTGGTATTTTAAATGTTGTATCGGTGATCAATAATCTATGATCTGTATTAAGTTTTGCTCCTCGTATGACTTTAATCTCCTGTACTGCATATCTCATTAATCTTGTATTTGTCATATAGTCTATTATTAATTTTTGTGCTCTGCATTCAGCTTCATATGTTATTTTGTGTATCGGTTTGTGGTTGTAAAAAGGGTTACCTATTAAAAGCTAATTTACAATACAAAAATCGATCATTCGCTGTCCATTATTATTTAATGTTTCTTCTCCTCCAAACTTGCCTATTGTTCCGTATCCCTCCTCTTCTTTTCATCCGGTGCGAGCATTCCAATCTCCTACTATCATTATATGTTTATTTTTGTTTTGCATTTTTTTCATTGATATTTGTAAGTAAAGCTGATAATTATATGCACTCAAATGTACGAAAATATGCGCATATATATGCATACATTTTGTTGAGAATATGCACCCAAAGTTACAATATATGCACATAATATGCTCTAATTTTTTTTGAAAATAAGTAGAAATGTTCTAAATAATATAAAAAATTTAATCATTTTGTATGAATATATTTAATTATCTAATTTTTATTCAAAAACGTCATTTATTTTAACGTTTGACTATATAAACATGAACTGCGAACGCCAACTTCACGTTGTAAGTCAACATAGAAATGAGATTTCCCCTACCCCACCAGACTATTATTCATCTAACACTCGAAGTTCGACTCTTGAAATGGATTCTATGTTGGCTGATTCCTTATACATTGCTTCTATGGAAAAAGTGGGGGTTACTGGCAGTCTATGTTTATATAGTCGAAGATTTTAACAGCAACATCCCCTTTTTTCTGCTTATTTCGATACGTGCACTGCACTCCAGAGGCAGAAAGTGAAGGTATATATGTCAGTTGCACAGAAAAATTGTATTAATAAATTTAATAAAATACTAAATTTTACAGACAAATCTCAAAAAGTTCATACATTGCAAATTATTGCCAAATATAACCAAATATGCAAAATCCAGAAAGTATGCTCAAAAACGTATAAATATGCAAAATATGCAAAATGAAACTTGGCTTAAACGATTTGTTTTCACATAATTAGTATACATATGCAGAAAGCTTCCCCGGCATATGAATTATACAAAATATGCATTTGCCATATAATATCAGCTTTATTTGTAAGTCCTCATAGAATTTGTCTTTATCTCTGGCATCTGCATCTTCTGTTGGGGCATATATCTGTATTAGTCTTATCTTTTCTTCCAGTTCTAGGCTCATGGTAATAATTCTTTTACAACTTCCCAATTTACTATTCTACATTCGATCTCAGCATTCGTTATTATTCCCACTTCTTTTTGGAGTGGGAACGAAATTTGGTTAGGTTAAGTTGGTTATGTTTATTTACAATCGTGCTACAACTGAATTTTACTATATTTACTTACTTTAAATATCTTGAAGAAGCAACTAACACAGTGGATAGTCAAGCAGCAAACTAATGTTGAGCTTGAGCAACCATAAATAATAATTTTGGTAATGTAATTCCCATTACACCAAATGTAATTCAAAAGAACTACTCAAATATACATACAGTGCGGCCTACAATAGAATATCCATGGTCTTGGAATTATTTTGAATTATTTATTTATTTATTTATTTATTAGTATAATTGATACATAACAAAGTTGTCATATGCAATGGCTGGCATGCAGAACATTGTGAGGAAACAGGAAAATATAATATAACATAGTATGTGTAAAATGTGGTGACTATACAACCAGATAAATTGCACCTGTAGTAATCCCTAAGGATGCTACTTGCACAGTGTGGTACTAAATTATACATATCTAATAAACTACTCGTACAAACATACTGCTTATACATATCACCGAAGTAAAAAGTGTAATACAATAGCAATAAATGTAACACATATCACATATAACAAACAATCACACGTCAACCTATTCATTTAAGTAAAAGCTTCGCAACTTTAAACCTGCTACTACGTAGTTGGTAATATTATTTATATCTGCAAGAGACATATTCCTAAAAATAGAGTAAAAGTTGTTTTCATTATCATGTAAATATTTTCTCATTTTGTTAGTCCTGAGGGGTTGATAAAGAGGACATTCAACGAAAAAATGAAAGAGAGATTCAAGTTTGTGGCGGTTACATACGCTGCAGTAATTTTCTGCATTAAGCTGATACCTAACATTTTTATATGTTATTGATAGTATTTTTTTACTAGCTAGGCGTAACTGGCTGATAATACGAATCTTATAAAGCGCAGTCTTTAAGCCTAAATAACATTCGGTATTGAAGTCGCTTTTGATTGATTTATAGTGGATGTTATATCGCATATCTTCAATGTACTTTAGGTCGTCTTGTTGCAGGGTAGCTGTATACTTTATAATGACTTTCTTTATCAAGGCTTTACTAATTGGCCGTTGTTGGTCCCATAAATGTTCATAACCCAGTTTCTGCAAAAATAATTGAATTTGGCTGCACCAGTTATATTCAATTTTGTTATGGTTCAATTTGGCTAAACCTCTAAGACGCAGAAAGCTCATTTTTGCATATCTGTTATTTTCCATAAATTACAGTTTTCTAAACCAGTTCAGAGTTCTTTTCCAAATGGCCACGGCAATGTTGTTTACTCCTGTTTCTACCCTTATCATGGCACTAGGTGTATTGCGGGGGCATTGTAATATGGACTTTAAAAAAGTGACTTGAGATTTTTCTAGAACTTCTAAATATTTATTTCCCCAGATTTCTGTTCCATATAGGACAGATGCATTTACGATAGCTTGTAGTAATTTTATTTTTTCCTCCCAGCCTGAAGATTGTCCCCTGCTTAGTATACTATGAGTAGTGTTAACTGCTATGGTCCCCTTTTTCTTATTGAATATGGCTGCTTTATAAAATTTTCCGGACGATGAAAAAACTGTACCTAAATAATTAAAATGTTCCACAATCTCTATCTTTTCCTTTTTATATGTAAAAGTGGGTAAAGATGGTTTCCTTCCTTTGTAACAAACTAAAATTTTTGTTTTTTCCGTATTAACATTAAGTTGATTGAGTTCACAATAGGATTCGAGGGTGTTTAAACTATGTTGCACATTAACTGGTGAGTCTGCTAGAATAACAATATCATCTGCGAAGGCGAGTAGCGTGATATCATTTTGTCCATCAATGCTAATACCTCGGCAGCCTGCTTTGCGGAAGTATTCATCAATGTTAGCCGTAAACAGGGAAAATAAGATTGGAGATAAAATTTCTCCTTGTAGAACACCTGAAGTTACCGCAACTTTGTTGGACAAATTGTTATTTGATTTAACTCGCAGATGCGCTTGCTCGTAGGTATTTTTTAGCAATCTAATAAATTTTCCACTGACACCCAAACTAAATAGTTTTTCCCATAGAGCGTTGTGACATATCGAGTCAAAAGCCCGTCGAAAATCTACAAATATCATGTAAGTTTTCCGATTCCTAAGCCTAAAGGTTAAATCTAAGACAGTAGCTAGACAGAAAATGTTATCAATTGTACTTCTATCTTGTCTAAAGCCCATTTGAAATTCACCAATTATATTATTTGTTTCACACCATAGTTGCAACCTATTATACAGAATTTGGGTGAATATTTTGAATATAGTATTTAAAAGGGCTATACCCCTGTAATTTGCTGGATCTGTTTTATCACCCTTTTTGTGCAGTAAGACAAACATTGATGTAGACCAGTTGATTGGGAGTTTTTCACTATTAACAATTTGGTTAAACATATTTAATAGGTACGCTTCCCAGTTGGGTGTCAGATGTTTATAAAATTCGTTGGCGATCCCGTCTGAGCCAGGACTTTTATTATTTTTGCTATTGGCTAAACTAATGCTTAGTTCTTCATATGTAAAATCCACATCAAGAGTTGGATGTAAGCAATCATAAAAATTAGTGATGCATAGTTGACGAGGTGGATAAAATTCCTGAAAGTATTTCTCCCAGACTGCCAAACTTATTTCATTACTGGAATTGTTGCTACCCCTTAGCCTTTTAATAGTTTTCCAGAATTCGAAATTATTTCTTACATTATTTAGTGAACTAATTGTTAATTGCATGTGTGATTTCTTACTTTGCCTAACAACTTTCCTGTAGTTATTTCTAAGTTCTATGTATTTGTGCAAGTTTTCTTCCGATTTATTTTTGTGATAGGCTTTTAATGCCTGCGCTGCAGATTTTTTAAATATTCTACAATCATTATGATACCATGGTTTATTGCAGTTTATAACACGTGAATCGAAAGTTTTATTTATTTTTAACAGACCTGCTTGACTGGCTGCTTCTTTTACTGCACTAACTATATTTTCGTTTAGTACATTTACATCATAACTATTCGTATATATTCTTGTGTTGTGTTGAAGATTAAATTGATAGGAGGCACTTTTGTCTACTTGAAATTTAAACTGAGTACTATAAGTGGATCTGCTTTTGTTATTATTTGTGATATAATCTAAGCTTTCATCGCCAGTATCAATTTTTAATATACACATACCATGTTCTGAGGCAATTAACGACTGTTTTACTTCAAACGAGTGGATATATTCTATAAGATTTAAATTGACCCAAGCCATATCTATAACGCTTTTTGCATTAACCCTACTGTACGTATAGTTCCCTGGTATATCGCCAATTGTTCTCCCGTTTAATAAATAGAAGCCATTTTCTTCCATAAGATTTGTTAAGATTTTACCCCTATAATTACTTACGGTATGTAGTGATGCTCTATAATTACTAACTCTGATAGTATTAAATATATTCACCTCCAACTGATTTAAATTAGCAACATGGGCATTGAAGTCGCCTAGAATTAACATTTTATGGCCGGGAAAATTTACTACAATATGCGATATAAGATCACCAAGCATTTGTATACAGTAATTATTATCAAGCGATGGCTTCAAATATACAACAACTATCACGAAATTAATAGATCGCGTTTTAAATTCTACTACCAGCCCTTCGTTACTTTTTTCAATAATTAAGGTGGATGATTAAAACTTCCTTTTGACCAATACCGATATTCCACCACTAGCTCGACCTCTCCCCTTGTCCTTTGTTGCCTTTTGTGAGTATATAATATAGTCCTGCAAAAAAATTGGTACTTTTACATGATCGTTGTATTGCCAAGTCTCTACCAAACATATAACGTCACCGCGCAGTAATTCCATTTGATCAGAAGTTTCAAGATTAAATAGGTTTTTAAAACCAGAGATGTTCCAAAATATTACCTGCAATGACGCTACTTTATTATGGTTGATACTTAGCTGGTGCGGCTGATAAGATTTACGAATATCCGGGGCTGGCCGTTGCGGCCTTATCTCTGTCACCGGCTGTTGCACCAGTTGGCTCGGAAGTCTGCTGCACTGACCTTCTTGCTTCTCCAATAATGTGTTGACGAAAAAACTGGTCCAGTGTACTACTTTGGGATGCATGTTTAGTTTTTGTCTTAGGGTGGCATTTATCCGGTGTATCACCAGATGACGACCGCCCTCTTTTTTCGCTAGTGCTTCTTTGTAGAGTTTTTGCTTCCTGTCTAACAAGCACTGATTGTTGCATTTGTCCGTTTTCCCTCGTATCTTTATCACGGATTCGTAGGTCCCTGCGTTGTTTTTGTTTCTCGCGCTCTTTGTAAGTAAGATCTGCATTGATGTATATTTTAGAACCTTTTAGCTTTTTTTTGTTTAATAATATTAGATTTCTTGTATGAAGGGAGCCAAAAACTAAGCGAATTGGTCTACATTTATCTTTCTGTGGTGCACCAATTCTGTTTATGTGTTCCAGGTCCCGTTTTTCAAGCGAGGTATCGATGTGCTGGTTTAAGAACGAAATAATATTACTTTGCAGCTCCTGATTGTTTTCTTCCAACTCAGGTATTCTCACTATAACCAAATTGCTTCTTTTCCGTTGTTTTTTCATGTACTCGAGTTCACGTTCTTGATTTTCCATCGCTTCCTTCAAAGCCGCTATTTCTTGTTGGGTTTTTTCATTATCTGATTTGAAGGCTTCAATTGCACTAGTATTTTTGCTTACTTGTAGTTTAATTTCTTCCAACATATTCAGCTTACTTAAGATTGCGTCGATTTTCTGTTCCATAGTAAACCACGTTGCGTGATTGAGGTTATGTCTCCGTTACTTAGCTCTCCACACAACACAACAGCTGCTTCACTGCACAAACGTAAGCACAGATAATTAGGGCGAATGTATAACTGTCTTGGCATCTATGGAATTTATTTGTTTCTCAGTAAAACAATTTTGTACTACAGCTGTATTTATTACACTGTGCACTGGGCAGATTCAGGGCTGCCAACCTTATTTTGAATGAAAATTTTTTACCTTCACATATTTCAACTGTATTTCTAGAAAATGAGATTTAACAGTAAAATTAAAGATAATAATAGTAAAGGTTTTATCTCGCATTTAGTTGAATTCTTAATACTTATTACAATCCTCAGACGAAGCTAGTAGAGTTCGTTTGCCGGTTCTAAGAGTCAAGGCTAAAGTCAAACTCACTCCCTATCCCTAACCACTCGGATTTTAAGATCAAGGTTACTCCTCCTACCACTCGGACTTTAAGCCCAAGCTCATTCACTCCTACCACTTAAACTTCAAGCTTAACCAGATGTAACCTTGGGAAGTGAAATAAGATCGAAAAGAAGAGTCGTAAAAGGTAGTAGTAGCACTATAACAATCCGTAGAAATTGAAGCATTATATAAAGATATCGAAATAGTCCACAGTCAGATAGGAGCGGTGATCTCTAGTGATGTGTGCATAAAGCCGTGATCGAACGTTTTTGAATGGTCATGGTTATACAACGTATGAATAATATGTTGGTGGCACTGGTGCAGAACCTAACCTGCTAACCTCGAATTTGACATGGACTTACAGTGCCACCAACATATTATTCATGCGTTGTATAACCATGGCCATTCAAAAACGTTCGGTCATTGCTGAAGGCACTGTATAATAGAAATTAATCCGTATTTTTAGAATTAATTGAATTGTACATGACCGAAATAACAATTTTTGCTGGGGGGGGGGGGGGGTCATGTTTCGTTACTTTCGTAACTATAATAGAAATTAATCCGCAGGTTTAAAATTAACTGAATTGTACATTATAAAAATAACAATTTCTAGGGTGGGGAGGGGGGTCGTGTTTCGTTACTTCTTGGTAAACTACAACCCTTCTAGCAGATCTGTACGGCATACGGTTGCAACGGGGGATGTACCAAGCGTCGCAGGTAATTGCGGAACACGGCTGTCGTAGGCTTTTGACTATAGAGCAAATGTCCCGGCCAGATGACCTTCAAATACTAGTATTGTTTATATTTACGGTGCTAGAATCAAATGCATAAATCACGCCTCAGGGTTGACAGAGGGGTTAGTGAGGGTCTTGCAGGCGTCCTAGGCTGTTCTAGCGTACCCTACCGAGTGACGGCGATGTGAAATTCGGCCTGGAGTAGTTCATCAATTTTCAGCGAGCGGCGGTCATTGACAGCTCGGCGACCCGTGAAGAATTTCCCAGCAGCCCGTCCCAAAGACGTGCTCGGAGTACCGGCTCTAAACGTTCAGGGCGGACCCTTCAGGTAGGTTTATGCATGCGGATAATGGGTCCGAACCGCATTTAGGCGGAACGTGCAATTTTGATTTCTATAGATAGTGTTATTAAATAGTTTTGGACTGTTATAGCGGCCGATTGTAATGCGGTTTTGAGGTTATGGGAGCAGTTACCACCACAGTCTAACAAACCGGCCAGGTTTTAAAATTACAGTAAAGTAATGTTAGGGGGCGGGCAGTCACCACCTCAGTCTAACAAGCTGGTCAGGTTTTCAGGTTAATGAGTTAGTTAGGAAGCGGGCAGTGACCACCTCAGTGTAACAAGCAGATCAGGTTTTGGAATTACAGTAAAGCAAGTTAGGAGGCGGGCAGTTACCAACTCAGTCTAACAAGCAGGTCAGGTTTTCAGGTTAGTAAGTTAGGAGGCAGGCAGTCACCACCTCAGTCTAACTTCAGGAAAGGAGCTTGGCATAAGGGCAAGTCCATAGACTCAAGTTTGGGACTGGACAGGATCAGGACTGGTGGACTCAAGGGGGATAATTTCAAGTCAAGTGAACTGGTAGCGGAGCTTTTTGTATACCCTTTTGGCGGTTTTATCGCTAGAGCGGGTCTGGGGGAACATTGAGTGAGAAACGACGCCGTCGTTTAATCAGCGCGATTTTGTGCATAGCAGGAGCCTTCGCTTATCGGAAAACCAAGCGCGGAATAGATGCAACGCTTGATTACACTATGCATAAATTAATACATTGTTTAACGTTTAATTTTAAATTTATGCATATACGTTACACTGTATACAAATAGGCATGCTTCCACTTTAGATAGTTCTCTATTAGCTTAGGCATCTTTGAAAGAGTATTTATACCTACTGGGTGCACCGTACATTTTCCCGAACGATAACACAAGAAGAAGCTTTCCTCGCCAAGAGATTTAGGACGCAACGCTGCATATCTTCATCAAATCATTAAAACCATTTCCTTCAACATGAGTATCAACAAAAGAACGAGGTTTGTAGTTTTTCGTTTTTAGAATATTTCAACTGATATAAACCCTTTATCTTGAATATCAGATGTTTAGAGATTTACTAATTCATCGCAACTACAAGCACCCATAGCTTCCATTACAACAAACATATTCATAAACAGATATATCTCATCGGAAGCTTCAATTATAGACTTCTCCACATCCTTCTGATCAAACCTTTTCGCCTTCTTAGGTTTATATCCCTTAGACTTACTTTTAAAAATCGCAAAGAAGATCTCAAATCCTGATATTAATCACACAGAATCAAAAGGATATCTAGCTTCTTGAATTATTTTTACGCCAAGCTACTCGTCTATCACCACAGCTGAGGAGAAAAGCTTATGAAGATCGGCTGAACGTCTTAAATCTAACGACCCTTGGCTATCGACGGAAACGTGGCTGTCTCATTTTAACGTACCGTATTTGCCCATACATATAAATCCAAGCAAGATAAAAATTTTCGAGTAGTTGTTAAAAATCTTCATTCTTTGTCAGGCATGGAATCGTTAAAAGAAGAACTAGGAAAACTTGGTCATAATGTAACTGGCAGGTGCAACATTAAGTATCGCGTCTCAAAAGCCCCACTTCCCATGTTTTTCATCGATCTCAAAACTAAGGACAACAATAAAGGCATCTATAACGTCAAATTACTAGAAAACTGTGTGGTACCGTTCGAAGCACCACATGTAAAAAGGGAAATTTCCCAATGCGGTAAATGCTAGAGATATGGACACACTGAAAGATTTTGTCATTAAAACAATTGGTGCGTTAAATGATTAGGTAGTCATTTAACAAAAGACTGTCCAAGAAAGGAAGGGAATATCTTTGTTAAGTACGTGAAGTGCAACGGCAATCGCCCTGCCAACACTGCAGCGGATGTTGAGTTCCAAAGCAATTTATTTATTTATTTATTTATTTATTTATTTATTTATACAAATAATATCCAAACAGGATAAAAATCCCAACAAAGGATACACTAATTAACATAAGTAGAAGCTAACTAAATATAACAAATTATCGAAAATTATACCTATTATTTTAAACATTAAAAGACAATAAGACAAGAAATTTATGGTACGTATGGTGAAAAATTATAATGTTAAATATAATTATAATAAATCAACAGTAAATCTATATACTGACTCTTAAGTATTTCTTTCTGAAACTATCTTACACTTGATTTTATTTTTAAATTGACTTCTGTTTAGCGCAAATAAATCAATATCACAAAAGTTGTTGTTGTATGAGTTTAGTATTCTTGAAATACAAGAGTTTAAGGTACAAGAGGTGTTAGCAATAATAGATTTAAAAGTGTGAGTACTGCGGCTGTTAAATGCAGGCACGCTGAAGTTAATCCTCGAAAGTATATAAGGGGAATCGACAGTTCCCTCAACTATTTTGTGCAAAGAAAGCACATCGGACATAAGTCTACGTTCTACAAGGGTTAGCATATTAAATCTAGTACAAAATTCTTTATATCCAATGCCCAAAGCAAATTTATATATTATAGTTTTAGCAAATCGACGTTGAATACTTTCAATGCGTTTAATATAAACTTGATATTGGGGATTCCAAATAATGCTTGCATAATTCAATACGATGTTGACATAAGCATAGTACAGACATTTTATAGATCTAATTTGGTTGAATAATCTTGTAGACCTAGTTATGAAACCCAACATTTTATAAGCCTTTTTACAAACGTAGTCAATATGATCATCGAATATCAATTTAGAATCGAAGACTACGCCGAGATCCTTTACTTTGGAAACTGATTTTATGAGATTACTACCGAAGGAATATTGATACGTAATTTTAGACAAATTCCGTGTAAACGATATGCTGAAACACTTATCGAAGTTTAGTACAAGACCGTTGAGGATACAATAATTATAAAAACGCGTTAAATCATCTTGTAGCATTTGACAATCAGCAGCAGACCTAACTTCGTAGAATAACTTCAGGTCATCAGCGTACATGAGGAAATTGCAGACACGAAAGCACCCCTTTATGTCATTAACATATATATTGAACAGCAGGGGCCCAAGGTGGCTTCCCTGCGGAACCCCAGAAGTCAGGAAGACCCTTGACGACACATATCCGTTAATATTGACCATTTGTGATCGTATAGATAAATATGAAATGACCCATCTCAAGAGGTCACCGGTTATTCCCAAGTGAACAAGTTTACGGATAAGAATATTGTGGTCAATCTTATCAAAAGCCTTGCTGAAGTCCGTATACACGGCGTCTACCTGGGTTCTGCCGTCGAGCGATTGAGATATTTTATCAGCGTAATGAATTAAGTTAGACTCAACAGATCTTCCTGGAAAAAAACCTTGCTGCTCAGGAATAATCTTGGCTTGTACATTTTTAAATATAAAACTATAAGCAAATGATTCGAGTAATTTCGCAGGACAGGACAAAATCGAGATAGGTCGATAGTTTTCAATTTTATTACGGTCCCCTGACTTAAAAACAGGCCTGCTTCCATATGTCAGGAAATGTGCCAGTACCAAAAGAGCAGTTGTACAGGATAGATAAAGGGGTGGCTAATGAGGTAGCACATCTTTTAAAGAAAAGTGGGGGAATCTTATCCGGTCCAGCGCCCTTACTCTCATCAAGAGCAACAAGTGCTCCCTCCACCTGATCGGCAGTAACTAAGGGAACGTTTTTCCCAAGACTTGTGAAATTAGGCGTATTACTGTGAGTGATGCTACCGTTGACAAAAACGGAACCAAAATGCTTAGCAAAGAGATGAGATATTTCAGAACCAGTACTAGCAGTAACATTACCGCAAGACATGACAGACGGAATGCTACTACTAGAATTACGTTTATTACGGATGAACTTCCAGAAATTTTTAGGATTTTCATCAAGCTGAGATTCTACATTTCCAATATACGCCAAATAGTCTCTTGCAATCATTTGTTTTGATCTGGCTCTAAGGGCGAGTTGTTCAGTAATGGATTAACTTTTAATCCGGGTCAACTCCTATGGATACAATTATTGAGACAATTGTACCCATAGTAACTAACCTGGGATTACAGTTAATCCATGACTGAACAACTCGCCCTAAGTAAGTTAAACGCCACATAATCTAATCTATTCATGTACTTCTTCCACCGTTTGTGTAATTTTAGTTTATCATTTATAACTTTTATAGTGGAGCGCGAAAACCAATTAGGGTATTGACTACGAACGGTTTTAGAAGGCACATGCCTACAAATTATATTAGGGGAAAGGGTTGTACCTTGGGACGGTTTTACCTTGGGACAGTTGCTCTCGAAATTCAACCACTCTAGCGGTAACTCTCAGAATTACATATTATGTTGGCAACCCTATCCTTTGTTTGCCCACCAAGTCATTTTAGTGTCAGTCATTGCTCGAAGCGTCAAGAGTCAGATTATCATTTTCGTACGTTAAAAGTAAAATTTCACTGCAACTTCCAGAACGTATACAAACAAGATAAGTATCATTATTGGAATTATTCTTCGTAGTACTGCAGCAGGATTGTTTAAGCACACAGCCTATGCAAAAAGTTATTAAAAAGTAGATTTAATTAGAGGTTAGAAAATTTATTTTGTCAAAAGTGTGCTTGGTTGCCCCTTAGGACACTTTTCTGGTTGTACCATAGGACGTGTCCCAAGGTACAACCAACTACTTCATCTGCAATTTAACTAAAGTTTGTGCAATTTTAAAGATGGGCAGAAGTGCAACAGGGAAAAAGAGAGCGAAACCAGATGCAGAAATTATGGAGGCAGCTGCCAGTGATGTTATCACAAACAAACGGTTTCTACGAGAAGTAGCGAGAGATTATGGTTTGTCAAAAAGCACCATTGGTAGGCACCTAAAAAAATACAAGTTGTCTGGTCAAACTGATTTCAAATATGAAGCCAACAATGCAACACAAAAGGTCTTCACCCGTGAGCAAGAAGAAGAACTTCTCTCCTATATTTTAAAGGCTGCGCAGTGGAACTTTGGCTTGACCGTGGACGAAATGAAGAAATTAGCTTTTCAGTATGCCGAAGCAAACAATATCAAGTATCCAGAAAATTGGAATGAACATCGATCAGCAGGGAGACAATGGTACCGAACTTTTCGTAATTCATATAAAAACAGAATATCTCTTCGAAAACCGGAGTCTACAAGCCTAGGTCGAATGGCCTGTTTCAACAAACCAAATGTTGAAATATTTTTTGGAAAACTTCGAGAAATCTATGAAAGGTACAACCTACAACCTCAAAACGTCTGGAACCTTGACGAAACAGGTTGCTCTACAGTTCACAAACCGTCACGGGTCATTGGTGACATAAACGCCAAACAAATTGGAGCAGCTACTTCAGGAGAACGTGGAATCAACATTACAATGATTGCTAGCATAAATGCTGCAGGAACGTTTATTCTCCCAGCCATCATATTTCCTTGTGTTCATTACAAGGAACACATGATCAACAATGCACCACCCGGTACCCTTGGTATGGCAACTTCTAGTGGTTGGTCCAATGCAGAACTATTTGTGAAATATCTCAAACATTTTATCTCTATGGCAAAGCCTTCTCGTGGCAATGAAGTCCTCATCATTATGGACAATTACGAAAGCCACCTTTCGTTAGAAGCGATTAATTTGGCGAAAGAAAATGGAATAGTTTTCCTGACGTTTCCACCCCACACCAGCCACAAGCTCCAGCCATTGGACCGGTCTGTCTTTGGCCCGCTTAAAGCCTATTATAACAATGCTGCTAAGAATTGGATGATTAGCCATCCCGGAAAGCCGATTTCGATTTATGATGTCTCAGCATTGTTGGGAAAAGCATTCCCTCTGGCATTCACTCCAAATAACATCACCGCGGGATTCAGGGTTGCCGGTATATGGCCGTTCAACGCAGAAGTGTTCGGAGACGACGAGTTCTTGCCTGCTGAAATGACAAACAGGCCATACCCTGCAGCAGCAGCAGCTGAATTACAATTGCCCGATGCACTTGAAGAGAGGGAAAATATCACAGAGCAATCAGAAGAGACACCTTCGACAAGTGATGCATGTCAACCATCTACAGCTGTTACTCCAGAACAAATTCGTCCATTTCCCAGAGCTCCACCTAGGAAACCCTGTGGTAGATGACGAAAACCTGGGAAGTGTATGATTGCCACAGACACGCCAGAGAAGCAGAGAATTGAAGAGGAAAAGAGTAGGAAGGGCACCTTATTTCAGAAGAAAGAAGCTGCTAAAAAAGCTGTGAAATTTCGTAGTCTTCTTCTGATGAGGAATTACCTGAGCTCGGCGACAGCTCAGGAGGAAGTCGATTCTATTCTAGCTCCGAAGATGAGTATTTCTCTCTTCCTTCTTTCTTTCCACCTAACGAAAGTCCGCTGATTTACTCCAAAGGCAGTTGGGTTCTAGTTAAGTTTAAAATAGGCCGGTAGAGCTACAGGAGATGTTTACTACACTGGATTAGTAGTAGAGCAAGACAAGACTGAACCAGAAGTGATCATAAAATTTCTAAGGAAGCAAAGAACTTATTTTGTATTCCCCAGCGTCGATGATATCAGCAGTGTTAATCTGTGCAATATAGTGAAAGTATTGCCATATTCAAATGTTTGCCATGTCCCAAGGTAGAACCAAAGCTGTCCCAAAGTAAAACCACAGGTTGTACCTTGGGACAAAAATCACCAACTGATTAAACGATGAGTAGTGGTATACGGACTGGTGATAGCAACAATGTTTGTCAGCTAGCAACTGCCTACAGTTGTAGCCTCTTCAGGGCCAAAAAGCTTTTGCATTTGAACCAAAGATGTCTGTACAATAATTAAAAAAGTAAAAAATGTCCCAAGGTACAACCCTATCCCCTACTCACAGTTGTATAAAAAGATTGACAGCTAAATTTACATTATTTGATTGCAGAAACGACCAGTTTAATGAATGAAACACATCATTTAATACAGAATAATTCGCCTTACGATAATGATAGATATTGGCAGAGTCAGATAGGAGGAATGAGAGCCTAGAAGAATTGTGGGACTACTTTAAGAAATAATAATAACAGGTGCCGAAATAATATGTGGGAAGAGTTCTCAAAAGAAGAACAGCAAACCAACAGCCTGGTGGTCAGAGACAGTAAAAGCAGAAATAAGTAAAAAGAAGCGAATGTGGAAGAAATATCTGAGCACACAATCTACGGAAGATCTCGAAGCATACAAACAACAAAGAAACATAGCGAAAAGGAAAGTAGCAATCGCAAAAATGACTTCTTGGGAAAATTTCGGAATGAAGCTCGAGGAGAGCTATAGTAGTAACCAAAAGCTGTTTTTCAGAGTTTTAAAGAACCTAAGGAAGGAGAAAAAGAACCCGCTGGTGCAACTTGAGGATAAACAGGGAAAGATCTTAACGGAAACAAAAGAAAAAATCTGGTGTGATACACTCACAGAACTTCCTTTTACAGTGATCTTATAATTAGTCAAAAATTTCATTTTTAATTTTTAACCATTTGTTAAAAATTTTCAAAAATTACAAATTCTACAAAAACGGTACAAAATCGAGTGTTAGTTAAAGAGACAAATTTTCTCTAGAATTTTAAGGTGAATTCAAAAATGTAATAATATACCGGGTGTTTTATTTAAAATAGGAGTTAATAAAAAAATAGAAAAAAAAACAAAAGAAACCCACTTTAGAAGTATTCAACTGGAAAAAGCACCTATCTCACATCAATACACATTAAAAATGTAAGAAAAATGTAAAGTTTAAAAAAAATCGTTAGAGCCGTTTTTGAAAAAATCGAAAAAAACTGAAAAATCACAAGAGTAAACACCTACTTCCGGTTATGCGATTTTCTTCAAAAGCTTGCTGTCTCATCTACATAGTACACAAAACTTATATATGAAGTTTCAACGCCATACATCTTTTCGTTTTTGAGATATTCTGTTCACAGACAGACACACAGACAGACAGACCAATGAAAAAAAATATGTTTTTTGGGATCAGGGGACTCTAAAACGTGAAGATCCGTTGAAAACTCAATTTCGAATTTTTGGGGTGAATCCAATACTTCCTTTATAGTAAAAGGAAGTAATAATGGAACGATGGAGGCAGCATTTCATGGAACTTTTAGAGGGAACTGAACCAGGAAGGGCGGAAGCTAATAAAAATCTAAGCGAAAAAAGAGAAGAAAATATGACGGAACAAACAGAAGACGCAATCACCAAAGATGAATTACAAACAGCAATTAAAAAATGAAGCTAGGGAGAGCCTGTGGACATGATAAAATCGCCCCAGAAATGATTAGGAACATAGGTACAGCGGGGGAAAAACTATTACTTAGAATTATAAACAAAGCGTGGACGGAGAAGAAAATTCCTGCTGATTAGGAAGTAGCGGTGATCCTACCCATTTACAAAAAGGGAGATAGTAAGAAGACTGAGAACTATAGAGGAATATCACTACTTAGCGTACCTGGGAAGATTTATGAACGAATCCTTGAGGCTAGATTGAGAAATCAAGTAGAACACCTACTGGAAGAGTCACAGTGCGGGTTTAGGCGGGGTCGTGGTACTAGTGATTTAATATTTAGTGTGCGTCAGCTATCAGAGAAAACTATAGCGTATGATCAAAAGTGTTACTGCTGTTTCATAGACTTGGTTAAAGCATTTGACCGAATAAAGAGAGAGGAAATATGGAAAGTTCTTGAAAAGCGAAAAGTAGATCACAGTTTAATAGGAAGCATTCAAAGTATGTACAAGAGATGCAGGAATTACATCAGAACGAACAATTATGAGACGAAGGAGTTTGAGACAGGACTGGGTGTACGACAAGGTGGTACACTAAGCCCTCTTCTGTTTATTCTAATATTGGATGATGTGATCAAACAAGTTAAGACAGAAGTGAGAAAATGTCAAATAGGATATTATAAAATGGAACAATCTTCTTGACAGAATTGGCCTACGCGGATGATATACTTATAGTAGCCAAAACTGAGGAAGATCTGCAACACAATATAGAGTTATGGGATAGGGCACTTAAAGACAGAAACATGGAGATCAGTGCAGAGAAAACCAAAACTATGTTAATAGCAAGAGAGCAGGAAGAAATAGAAATAGTACTGAGGGGAAGACTATTAGAACAGGTGAGCAGTTTCAAGTATTTAGGGGCAACTATAAGTGCAGATGGAACGATTAAAGGAGAAATTAATAACAGAATAAAGGCTACCAATAGACTGTACTACGCAATGAGCAATGGCTTTATTAACAAAAAAGAAATTTCCAAAGAAACAAAAAGAGTATCTACAAGACAATATACATACCCACTCTTACATATAGCAGCGAAACATGGGTGTTAAATGAAAACAAAAAAGCCGGCTACAAGCAATGGAAATGAAATTCCTCAGAAGAATCCAAGGAGTGACAAGGGCAGACCGGATAAGAAATGACGTAATTAGGCAAGATTTGGACTTAAAAGTCTGTAAAACAAATTACAGAAGAAAACCAACTGAGATGGTTTGGCCACATAATCCGGATGCAAGACCAGAGCTGTGCAAAAAGAATATGGAACGCCAGGGTAGTAGCAAGAAGACCAAGGGGAAGGCCCAGGATCAGCTGGAACAAGGAAATAGAAAACACATACAAATAAGAGGATCACACTGGCAAGAGGTCAGTGAAATAGCCAGGGACAGGAAAAAGTGGAGAGCATTTACAAAATCCCAACCCCTACCTCGACACCAGTAATGGTACAAGAGGTCACTGGATTAAGTAAGTAAGTAAGATAATTATAGATAACATCGCATTTTAATTTTAAGTTTTGAATTATTTCAGTTTTTATAAGAAAATCGATTGGCGGATGATGCGTGCCAACCCTTAAGATGGGAACATCTGAACGATTAACATTAACAATCTTTGAATCATTGCACAATATCAAATCTAAGATCCTGTCATTATCATTTGCTATACAATTAAATTGCATAAGATTACAAAAGGAGATTGTGTCTAATGCATCCATAAGTTTGGTTGGAATGTTTGTCGGATTTAAATAACCATGCTCAGTAAGAGTCCACTTAATTACAGGTAAGTTGAAGTCACCAGTTACTAGAAACAAGTCATTTTGATTTGAATTTATGATATTGTTTAGCGAATTAATGACGGATGCAAGAGCAAGCTCATTGCCCGGTGGTAGATAAACACAACATATGTGTAGTTTGCGTGAGTTGCTTCCACTATTGACAGTTACCCATAAATCCTCCGCATCGCTGAGCCAAGTGGACCGTACCACAGCAGATAAATGTTCACGCACTGCAATGAGAGTGCCACCACCTTCTGATTTCACGGAGGCACTCGATTCGCGATCGCGGCGGAACAAATTATATTTGTTGCAGAACAACTCCGCGCTATTATGCACTGAACTATTTAACCAGGTCTCCGTAAAACCGACGATATCATAATCAACAGAAACTCTACCCAGCTCTAGGTCGGAAGTTCAACAAGGCTGCAATAAGAATGATACAACCAGAAGTCACATACAGCCAAAAACTAAAAAGTAACCTAGATTTTGTACAGCATATTAACAAGATCAATCACACTAGCACAAACACTACACGCCAACAAGTAAAGAATTCTCTGAACTACAAACTATGTAGAAAAATTAATTGACCAGATGAGTACGATGTAAAACCTGTTAATAAGCTAGTTTAATGGCTGAACTACTTAGAATGGCAATATGGAACGCCAACGGCCTGCGTTAACATGCTCAGGAAATTTTGCACTTTCTACAAATTAACAAAATTGATATGTTAATTCGGAAACTCATTTCTGAGACAAATTTATTCTATATCTGTTTTGGTTGTCTAAAATTTCTGGTCACTTCCAGACGACGTAGATAATTTGGTATGGTTAGAGGGCATAGCGTCCTAATAAAGGGAAAAATTTAAAACTACAAAAATTTCACCCCTAACAGCCACCAGGGACATAAAAAGATTACATTTCTTCACGGCTTAAATTAGTTTTTATAAACGATTTGTAGATGACATAATTAGTTGTACTAATAAAAACAGAATAAACGAACATTTTCGAAATTTTAATACTTACCACACAAGATTACAATTTACAATTGAGAATGAAAACATAAATAAATCTATAAATTTTCTTGATCTAACTTTAATAAGAACAGAAAATAATAACATTGAAACAAATTGGTATAGAAAAGACATTAAAACTGATAAATCTTAATTATAAATCTCAAAAATCTAGAAAATATAAAAACCTGTAATTAATAGCTTAATAAATTTCATAATGGTAACATGATAAAAATTAAAAAAATATTATTAGAAAATAATTATCCAATTAATTTCATTAACTCAAACATTAAAAAAAGAATTAGTAAACTTAAAATAGTAACACAGATATTAATAAACAACTATCGATTTATATCTTGACTGTTTAGGACAAGAATTTAATAATAATCCAAACATTAAAAATCCGTTTTACATTTTTATTCCATATATACCAAAGCTATCACTACTTTTAAGTAAAATATTAACAAACAAAAACAATGTTCAAGCTTCTTTTAAAAATTACAATACAATTGGATATACATTTTGTAATAATCTAAATAATAAAACAAAAATTCAGTCTTTATCAAATATTGTTTACCAAATCAATTGTAATAATTGTAATGCCAAATACATATGACATACAACATGCAAAATCTAAAAAGTAGAATAACTCAACATACGAATTTAGTAACAACTAAAATTTAATCCCAAATTTATCAAATCATTATTTAATTTTGACTCTCCTAAAATATTGCAAACAGAAAATATCTTACAAAAACGCTTAATCTGTAATATGATTGAAATAAAAGAAATCAAACTCCATTAATTACCAAACGTATATAGAAAATCTTCAATCAATATGCTATAACCTTCTCTAATTAAGTTTTTTAATATGAAATAATATTTATAATAACTAATTTATAGTATTTAACATTACAAGGTTTACAGGTTTTACTGGCGATAGGATTGGGATGACTGGCGAGCCGTTAGGCGAGCCTGTCATATCCTTGAGCCAGTAAAAATGGTTACCTGGCGTGTATTGTTGAATGTTTTATTTGTTCCTCACTTGTAAATAACTAGAAATTCACCATTTATTCAAAATGTCAAACTGACAAGCAACTAAATTAATCAATATGACACATACTAAGGAAGACAACTCTGGCTTTGCACGCATCATTTATCTATGAGCACGCTTGTAAAATATAACTGGCTAGCCAGTAAAAAATTTACTGGCTAGCCAGTTAAGAAACAGTTTCAAGGTGAATACAGTGACTTGATAAATTGATGTTTACAAGTGAGGAACAAATAAAAAAATTTACTTAATTAATTCTTAATATCAGAATATCCTTTTATCATAACAATTATTAACTAACTAGATTTGATAAATTGTCATTTGTCATTTTACAACAGAATTGTTTGCAAATTTTAATTATAATTTAAAAATGTTTGAGGTAGTTACAAAACTAATGGTATTGTTAATTCTACATATAACACTAGAATATAAAAAAAATTTACCTTTTGACTCATTTTTAGTTTAATTCCTAATGTACCCATATTGTATTTCGAAGAAGTTAGCTGAAGCTAATAAAATGTTAAGATAAATACCTATATAAATTAAGAAATATTGGCTGAATGATTTTCCAAACACAAAATTATATTTCCAATATTAGTTACATTAATAGTAACTGTCGAAAAATTTGGCCGCTGTAAAAAACACATTTATATGAGCAAATATATAACTAAATACCATACCTCGCACCATACCGGGTGACAATGACACCAGGGCCATGCTTATATCTTCGTTATTTGTGAATCGATTTAGATAAAATTTCATATGAAGATACTAGAGATAATTTATGATTGACCGTTATAGTGAAAATGACCGACTTCTGGTTTCACCGGAAATGATAGCAACTTATATTATTTAAATGAATCACTCTGTAAATTTTATGTTTTTTGGAATCTTTATTTTACGATAGAAGGCTGTGATTTGAAAAAAAATATGTTCTAATTGACACTGGTAACTAATAATAATAGCTATTTTATCAATGAAGTTGATAACAAACCCTTAATAAAGGAACTAAGTTTGCTAAACACGTTTTTTAAGAAAAAGTTAGTATTATTTCAGGTAAAACCAGAAGTCGCCCATTTTAATTATACTTATGTCAATCCCAAATTATGTCTAGTATCCTAGTATCAAATTTCATCCAAATTCATTCACAAGTAATGGAGATGGAAGCATGGCCGAGTCTTATTGCCACTCGGTATATGTAAATATTCCAAACCTGCAAAAATTTACATCAAAAACATTTCCAAAACCGATTACACTGTACTACTAGATTCCCACATCACGCATTACCTGAATAACAAATATAATTTCTAAAACTGGGAATATATCTAAAATAGCACACGAAATCTTGAAGTTTACTCCTTCCTGCCAAGAGCGAATCTAATCAAAATATCCATCTGTGGATTGTTTCCGAACCGTTTCCCTTCTTGTATTACTTCTTCCCGAATCTGCGCAATCTTCTTCCTGGTGTATTCCAAACCTCCAAATTTCTGTATAAGGGACAGACAGTGCCGTTTAAGTTTGTAATCAGTTGTACCTAGGCGCAGTATGTCTGTTAACTGTTAAGAAATTTAATGTTCAGCATTTCAATTTAAATTTTGAAAGGATACCAATAATTTGATGATCTTCTGGATGACTTCGAATAGCATGACCGATAGGAAAGCTGAATTTGCCTTCAGTAATATCATCGCAAAACGTTTTCCTTTTGAAAGACTGCAATAGCAAAACACAATCAAAATTGTGAATAATTTAATATTGTCATAATTTTTTGGTTTTCGAAATTTGAATGGTTTCATTTAAAGTATAGAACTAACAAGCTATATCCAACAAACTCACTATACTTACATCCTTAGAAGTAAGATTTTCGTAGTCATTTACAATTTGAAAACCCACACCCAAAAGGCTATTAAATTTTGTAAAATCGTCTTTTCTTCCACTGCACAACGACATCAAACAAGTGATTATATAAAACAAACTATTCGCTTCTAGAGAAAAAAAACCGTCAAGTTATCATTATTTGCTAGTTAAAGTAGCTTCTTACTAATCTCGCACATTTGAAAATATTCTTCTTCGGTGGGACAAATAAAATTTTCTCTCCAGTATATTTCCAGCCCTTGGCCTCTGAAACCCTCTACGCACTTTTCAATAATTTCATGAGTTTTTTCTGCAGTACATTCCTACAACAATTAAAATAAAGGTTATGAATCTGCGTTGCCAAAGCAAAGCTACCTACAGCTTATCATTTTCTTTTGATACGATATATTACTGCTAAAAGAATAGATATCATGCATAACGTTGTATACAGGGTGTTGATACTAAATCGTTACACTCGAAAGTGGCAGTTAGAACTCATTAAAACAAACAACCTTTCTTAGTTCCAATTGTTGATTTAGTGCCCAGGTTCGAAGTTACTGGGGTTCCTTTGTTTTTCGAAAAGTCGTCATAACTACCTTATTGTAGGGACTATTGGAAAAAAATTCAAAATTAGCTTTAGGCTTTTTGAAACATTTGCTTTTACAATTATTCTTTATTTTTTTTAAATAACAAAATGGCGATGGATCAAAAATTTCAAAACAAGATTTTTTGATAACCACTCCATCGATTTTTGAAAGTAAAACATTTATAAAATCTTTAAACTATCTACTATAACATTTATGCTAAAAATTTTTTTAATCTATCCAAAAAAGGTATTCATTCATTTACTTGAATTACAGATAGATATTAACAAACTAAAAAAACCATTCAAAACGAAGCCGCTTCCTGCCATTGCACAATGAAGCAAAAGAAGATTAGAGTTGACAAGTGAACTATTTATAATACATTTTCAAAATGCACACCATTCGCAGCAACACAATCCCGGCAGCGTGTTTTAATGTTGGTGGAGACCTTCGCAAGGACTGCTTGCTTCTCTTTTATATCTTCTAGCCACTAGTTCAAAAGCTGTGCTTACCGGTGTCTCGTATACAGAGGTCTTCATCTGACCCAAGAAAATAAAGTCTAGTGGAGTTAGGTTTGTCCGAAAACAGAATAAATTTTTAAAATGCCTTTGAAGATTACAACGTCGAAGAAGCCTACGACAGAACAACAGTCTTGCCTGGAAGGCGTGAGATTCCAAAACTTGCACTTTTTGTTTAGAGTACGGATATAAAATCCCTGTTCATTCAGAACTTGCCAAATTGTCACATTATTTACATTAATCTGTTAGCTATTACCCTTGTGCTCGTCGATAAGTCATCTTCAGCAATAAGGTACTCTATTTATACGAACAAGCTTGTCCGCCATTTTGAGTTACTGAAAGTGGCGGCAAATACAAATTCTAGTTACTTTCGAATTCGCATACGGTACGTCGGAAAAACAACGATCACGTCATTTAATTTTATCCGTCTTAAAAAAGACTGATTTTTAAACCAATCAAAAGAAAGCAGAAAAATCGGAACGAAAACACTGTTAACTAACACGCACGTGGTTCAAACTAGAAAACTTTAATAGACCTTAGCTCAAACTACAGTGACGAGTGACAGAACTCAACAGAACTGACAAATACAGTTACACACTGTATATAGATTTCAATAACCACACTTGGATGAAGACTCTAATTATAATTTGCACCGTAATGGAATGCAGCAAGATTTAAATCAGCGTGCAGTGTTTGCCTGGATCGAGCAGTGCGTACTGGAACGGTTTCCACTCTTGCTTGGTTGACAGATGAGAACGCACGGTTACCGGTTAGAGCAGCCAACGGCTTGGCGCTAAAGTCCCTGTGACACAAAATCTAGTGGAATAAGCTTGCTTGGTATATAAAGTACTCTATACAACAATATCAAGTTGTTAAGCCATTTTGCCGTCGGCAGTAATTTGAATTACATTTCACGCCTTTAGGGCCGTTTAGTTATATCGAAAACCTATTTTTAAATTTTTTAGTCACAAACGCATTCCGTGCTCATTCGTTTCCGAGTACCCTGTATGTAGACGCGCTTGGATCTTTTGGAACACCCTTTTGAACGCGTGTGACTGCAAGGCCTCACGCTCTCTTTGTCACCGTAACGTATTTGTTTTATTGGGCGCATCGCCATTGGCTGTCGAGAGTCACGTGGTAACGCCGTTTTGGCTCACGCCACTTCCGGCGTCGTAACGCTTCTTGCTTGGCAGTTCAGCTCAGGCCGTTGATCAAGGAGGTCGCAGAGTGTGTGTTGGCCCGGCGTTCCCGCCATGGCGGGGACGCCAGCCTTTTTCCCGTCTCGTGCTGCTTCAGCAAGTGTTTGATAAACTGTTTCGCCTTAAGCGAGGGTCGGCAGGAAGCTCTTGTGTGTGACGCACGTGTCGTTTTGTGAGCGCGTTTTCCTTGGCGTTGTTGTTGGGAACTACGTCCGGCCATGTCGTGAAAAGAAGTGGTTCTTTCATTCCTACAAGTTGTTGGGGACTCGCTGCAGGACGTGAATAATGCCCATACATTTCTGTCACACCAATCCCATGTGAGTGACTACATTGAAATATTACGCCATTATTCGGCGGAATCTTTGCCCAAGGAGATGTGCTTGCAAATGCAGGCGCTGCTGACTGCCACCCGTACTGCTCAGGAGAAGTCCAGAATAAATACCAGGTACCATTTAAAGAGATTATGTAACTTAGTGACCCCTTTTACGCGAAGGTGCCGTGTAAGCGATGGACTTTGGTCGCATTCATTCAGTAGTACATTCTTGGTTTGTAACTGTGCAAACATTGACTTTCGCTGCGTTGCTAATTTTAGGCGTTTCGAACGCTTTCTTGTAATATTCTATTTGGATATTGTTTTTTTGTGTGTAACATTTGTACGGTTTAGTTATAGTGCGATTACCTCCAGCGGGGGTTTACGTTAAGCCCTAGGTTTAGTATGGTGACCCATTCGTTGCCTGATCCTGTATAACGTCATTCAATAGACAATTGTGCAAGCGCGGGGCTTATTACTGTGTACAACCCCTCCATGCTTTACTTTTTCAGAATAAACAGCTAGTGTCACGATTAGATGTACGACGACCTCTGAGTAGTGGAGTGTGCAGGTAAGTGGAGCAGCCGCCCCCGCAGTGGCAGCACAAAACCCGAACTAACGATTCAAACCTCAAATTATCGATTTTGTCATCCGAGTTCGATACTTCTCGAGTACCCTTATCAAGTAGCAACTAGCGTACTTGTTGCCTCGTCTAACCGTCCAAGCCCGGTTACCCGAGCCCATTTAAAGTCAGGTTTGGTGGCGCCCTTATAATTTTGACGTACCCTATATATGCCTCAACACGCTTGCCCAGAACGTATCGTGTGACTCACACCCGACTCCCTGAGCGTTCCAGCCGTGGCCTTTAGTCTGTTTTTAGCAAATCTCAGGGCAAGTGTGCCAGTTTTCCAGGACTGATTCCGTGGTGCGATGCTCACCTTGGGTGGGTTTCGTAAAGTTGTTTTAATACCGTAACAAAGTACAGCCTCTTCAAATGCAGGGGTTCGACGTAATCTGTTGGCGTTGCCACCAATTGTTGGGTAGAAAAACCAGTCTTTGAAAAACGTCTACAATTTTTTCTGAAACGTTGGCTACTTGGTTGTTGACGATTTGCGTATCTTCTGCGATAAATTCTTCGAGCTGTCTATGCATTACGCCTTGCCTCCCCAAAAACCAAAAGCATGTCAAGAAGTTCAACGTTATGTTAACAATGCATTTTTACCTACAAATTATGCACCATAAGCACACAAATTATTAACTTTAAAGTATTTAAATTTGTAACATACAAACTAGAAAACATACGCGTGCATTAAGTTTGAGGTATCTTGTTTGGGTTTGTCTCCTTGTCAAATCTAATCTTCTTTTGTTTCATTGTTCAATGGCGGGAAGCTATTTCGTTTTAAATGTTTTTTTATAGTTTGTTAATACTTATCTGTAATTCAAGTAAATGAATAAAATCTTGTTTTGGATAGCTTGAAATAGTTATTTGTACAACTACTTTTGAAAGTCATACTTTTTTTCATGAAGTTGCAGAATAAAGCAAATGAATGAAAAAGAGGGATTTTCAAAACGGTTGTACACGTAGTTTCTTTGCATAGTGATCTCCTGTAACTCAAAATTTAGTTGAAAAGGACTTCGGAATTTACAATTGTCAAATTGACATTTCAATAGAAGAGTTAAAAAAAGTGTATTTTTAACGATTTTGCAATAAAAAATCTGGTGTGATATACGCACACAACTTCCTTTTACAGTGATCTTATAATTAGCCAAACATTACACTTAATCTTTAAGAATTTGTCAAAAATTTTCAAAAATTAGAAATTCTTCAGAAGCCATACAAAATACAGCGTTAGTTGAAGAAACAAAGTTTGTCTAAAATTTTAAGCTAAATTCACAAATGTAATAATATACCGGGTGTTCTATTTAAAATGGAAGTTAATAAAAAAATGCAATAAAAATGTTTTAAAAAAATCGTTAGCGCCGTTTTTGAAAAAAATTTAAAAAATGAAAAATCACAAGAGTAAATACCATACTTCCGGTTATGCGATTTTCTTCAAAAGCTGCTGTGGCATCTAGAAAGTACACAAAACTTATATGTACAGTGTGTCCCAGGATTGATGTTACAAGAGCAATATATTCTTTAAATTGCAGAGAAAGTTGAAAATAAACTTAAAAATATAATATCAAAACTGCTTTTAACAACAACAATACTCTAGGCAATTTGTTTTTTGCTAATTTAAAAGATAAAACTGAAACTAATATGGAATCTCAAGTAGTTTAGCAACTTAACTGTAGCAATTGTAACTCCACGTATATTGGTCAAACGAAGCAATTACTAAAAAATAGAATTAGACAACATAAACATTCTGTCAAAATTAACAACATTTCACCCTCATCCAATAAAACAGCCTTAACTGATCACGCAATTAAACACCTACATACATTTAATTTTAATACACCTACTATCTTACATAAAGAGAGCAATTTAAAAAACCGCCTTTGCCTGGAAATTATTGAAATTCAAAAACAGACCTACAACAATTAATTATAAAACAGACATTGACAATCTAAGTTCAATTTACCACAATATTTTCAAATAAATAATTCTTGTGATACATTTCTCAAATTTGTAAACAACCCTTAAATTTTGTTCATATTTTCTGTCTTTTACAACTTTTAAAATTTCTAAATTTAATTTAATACAACCCTGCGTAAATTAGTAGCAAGCTATATATTCTCACACCGACTGCGCAGTATGATAACAACTTAAGGAAACAACCTTGCATGCTTTTATCAAAAGTTCATTTACTTTCTGCATTCCATAATACTGAAACCGAGTGTAATGATATATTCAAAATTTCCAATTACAGTGCTCACCCCTTCAGGGGTGCATTTTCGTCATTTATTTTAAAATGTTGAATTTGTCATCATGTTACCCTCTGTAACAATCAACTTTTTAACATTACAATTAAATGTGAACTACATAATTTAAGAAAAATGGTCGTAATATTTTCAACAATACTTCAATCTTCAATTTTATAGTTTGGTTTTGTTTGAAATGAATGTATTCGCTAATCAGTGTTTTTTATTCTCTTTCAGAAATGGAAACTAAATTTTAAATAATTTTCAATAAAAAACTGATGAAGCAATCAGAAATTGCGAAACGTTTTGTAAACTTTTTATAATATTAAACATGTTACGACTGAGTGATTTTTTTTATTCTAATAATTAAAATCATGCATTATTAATATAACACATATTTCCAAAATTTTTGACATAATTTATCTCCATAAAATATAACTTTAAATTTCTAAATGTCATTTCACAAATTGAATTAACACCTGGATGTTTAAAAGAGTTATTCCTGAGAATGGAGGTAAGTAACAAAATAATGGATCCCTGCGGTACAATGCAGAAAAGCTTTTTCTGAACGCATCCCTAATAAACCAAACATCAACTTCTCTAAAACATAGTTACCTCAGCTTGAATGAAGTCCAGTATTTTGTCTAAACCGATATGGATAGCATAGTTAGCTGCCGCAAGAGTATTAGCAGCTCCATAAATACTGTGTGCAACTGGACTGCCTCTTCTGATGGTAGAACCATCCTCTATGTCGTCAATTCTGAAAAGATTAAGTTTGTAGTATTTAGCGAGCTTAAGACAAAGCAATTACAAAAAACCAACGTTCCAAAATATTCGCACAATATCTTCTATTGCGACCAATTTTTCTTTAGGAACATTAAACCAATAATTGTATGCATTCATCATTATTGTGAGGTTGGTCGTCTTTAGATTTTGCGCTATATGTCGATATGGTTGGAGCATCTTCTAAACGAAAAAAAATCTTGGTTGGAAAGTTTGCATAAGTTCGTGACAAACCTCGTCCTCCGATTTCTCTCCGGTTTTGCTGTAGATATCTGCATGATTAATGCCGTCTCGTCGAGTTTTCCGTGTTGGTTTGGACATTTTGGGAGAGATTTATAGCTTCTTCGAACTACGATCTGCAAGTATACTTTATTGTAATGTGTCCCGCCGCCTTATGATAACTAGACGACAATCAATCGTTTAAATTGAAAACTACATTAAATAAAACCTGTAGGTGTTTAAAATCGATAATCAAAATCATAATGGTTTAAAATTTGGAATTTGTGAGATTTCATTATTTTTAGCGTTAGCAGTAGTCAGATGTATGAAAATTAGCTTTTAAGTTAACTGTCAACATACATTTCCCACGAAGGAAGTATTATAATCGCGAAAAATATCAGTGTCGTTAGGTCGCTAGGGTTACCAGATGTCTGTCTGTCTGTCTATCTATCTGTCTCGCTGTCCGTCCGCCCGTTCGTCTGTCTGTGCGTCTGCCTGTCTGTCTATGGGTCAGGATGAGCACCGTAAAAGATAAAATTTTGCCTTTTTTTGCTTTAACTCGCGAACTATTCATTAAATGAAAATAGTATTTTACATAGCTCAGGCTTTTACCCTTGACGAAAAAGGACATATTTTGGACACAACATATACAGGGCGAGCACATTAAAAAAATGAATTTTACTAATTTCTGCTTTAACTGGGACATGGATAAAAGTATTAATTTTCAAATAACTCAGGTTTTACCCCTGACTGAATTGGGACCCACTAGACACTGGGTACGTGTTGTATAAGAGACCAAACGGGGAGTTGTGTGCGTTGTGTTTAATGCAGCCGCATCGCAGAGATGCTTGGGCTCAACATAGCCGCATGTGAAACGGGCGGGTTACTCGGGGGCTACTGCCAAGCGTTGAAATTTCATTCGCAGACGCTGACGTTTGAATCCTAACTCCGGTAATGTCTTCTTTATTTGAAAAATTATGTAATTTGCATTAGCAAGTGTTTCCTTTCATTGTTAATTATTAGGTATATTAAGATATTTTAACCACGAAGTTTATTTTGATTTTAAAAATTGTTTAGTGTCACAACGTCCACGTGCGAAGGAAGTTCTGAGTAAAACCCTTTACAAATTTTTTAATACATCCTAGTGCCTCGTAACTTCCAAGACTACTTTTGTAACATTTAAAAAAGTGACAACTATTGAAAGAAGCATTTTTGCCCACACTTTTAGCAATGTTTTCAATGCTATGATGACTAACTATAATACCTAGTTTAACTATTTCAAAATCACTTTACATAAGTACCTATACACTGAGTGTAACACGATCATTATACATCCCCTTTTTTCTCAATGTTTAAAGACACATTTTTTAAACTTGTAGCATCGTATGTACTTAATAAATAGCCTTCACTTTCTGAAATACCAATCAGTTTTTTTCCACTACCGGTTGCAACGAAAGTGATAGAAACTTTTGATTTGCAAATGGAACACCCTGTGTTATTATGCTTTTTATTCTACATAATTTTCTAAATCCAAGATCCACATAACTGACGTTCAAGTATAAAGCTTTTCTAATTTCATTTTTATTTTTTAACTTAAGTGTGCTGTGACTCTTCCGCTTTATTCCAATTTCACGTCGAAGATTCTAAATTATGTCATTTATGACTAAACAAATTTTTTCATCATTGTTTTTAGGATGAAACTCATTTTTAAGGACTTTTCTGGTGAACCCACTTCGCAACTGGGACAAAAAAATAGAGGTGAAATTGCAGTCTATCAAAGGCTTAAATACTTAATTTTAATGAAATGGCAATAAGTAACAGCCTCAGGTGACTTTGAATAAATTAAATATTTAACTTATCAAACATTTATGTTGGCTTTGCTGTGTTTTTATTATTTCTTAAAAAATTGCTTATAATTATCATTAATTTGGTCAAAAATGTCACAAATTTATACAAGAGATGAAAAAGTGGACATGTTAAACTTATCTATGAAAAATGTGACGATGGATATTCTGATTGAGAATGCTGTGCTAGAAATTATTTTTCAACGGCTGCAAAATGAATTCCTAAACAAGCGCAATAATAATCCCGAATTGAAACAAAATGGATTTTTAATTGTTCGCTTAACTGTCAATTTGATTGTATTAATCGCACATTTAAATACAAACCGAAATAGATATTTTATTAGTGGTAGTATTGAATGGTAGCTTGGTATCAATATGATTCAATTTAAAAGAGTTAGTTTAATTCCAAAAACATTGTCATAAATCACATAATTTAGAATTTTCAATGGGATCTCTATTTTGATAAGATTACATGGGTTGATTAATATAAATCCAAACAGTCACGACCCACTTAAATTAAAAAATAATAATTAAATTTGAGAAAGTTTGACATCTGAAATGTCGCTTATGTGGTGTTGTGACGTTAGCTCCAGCACAAATATTTATTTCTCATATTTAATGTTTGTCAATTTTGTCCATGGCTAATTTCCATCACTATCACCTCTTGATTTCGGAGGCTTTCACTTCCATTGTCATTAAGTAACAAACGACTTCCGGGATTGGACCTTGTCATTATTGAGGTCGACGTTTCGCCCACTTTCGTAAAGGGCTTCATCAGGAGGAAAAGCAAAAGAGCACGGTAACTCAATGTATTAATAATAATGAGTTAATAAAAATTATGCTACAGCCTCCAAACGTGTTTCTATTGAACAATACTTGTACAAAGAACTGAACGCCTTTTGGACGAATTGGTAGTTTTTCTTTCTATGTTTTCCGATTTGTATTCGGTATATTAGTAATAAACTTTAGACGTAGTTCCGGATGTATTTTTTTTTAATCATTAAAAGACGGCTACAAATTCCTACCCATTGTCACTTTTTACTGTTTCATCTCACTTTTCGCTAACAATAGGTAAAAACCGATTTCCTCCTTCCAGACTTCGCAATAATAAATTCCCGTCTCCCTTTCGAATTCTCCTTGGCCGAATTCGACGCAGATATGGCCAGCTCATGTATATAATACAATATGATAACGGCCATACCACACTGAAAGCATCGTTTTAATAGATTAGGAACACTAAATTAATATGTCTTAGGGAGAACGTCCCAAAAAGCGCATGACAAGCACCACTCGACCCCTAACACTGTGGCAAAGTATTGATAATGAGCTTGCGCTTCCTGATCTTGTTTACTAGTCTTTTGTACTTAAAATCTTCTACTGGTCTGATACTTTATATAAACTGTAAATCTATCTTTTCTACATACAAATTTTAATTTAAGTCTTTCTTTATGGGTAAATGAGTTCGACATTTACTTTTGCGTCGATTTTTACTCTTCTGTTCCTGTTTCTATTTGTGATTACTCTTAAAAAAGAAAAACGTTTCAAAATTTATCATTATTTTTTAATATTCCTAGTTCTCGTTCTTTACCGTTCAGTGTTTTTTTTAAATTATTTCTGACTAATTTCTATTTACTCGGTTTTTTATTTATCCTCAGGCCTCCTGTTGTTCTCGCATATTCTATGTTCCTTATTAACTATTATTGGTTCTCAGATCTTGTGGTTAATGTAATATGGTCCGGGCTGGTGCCTTCCTTGTTGATTTTACTTCATTTAATAATGTTTTCTAACACTAGATTAAGTAACAGCGTTGAAAGCGGACCACATTGTCATAGTTCATTGTTAACTTTGCTTTTCGGCCCTTCTCTTGAATTCTTACCTTTTGAATATTAGCAGTAATCATTTTCACTAATTTTACTAATTGACTGGGTATTCTCAAGTTACTCGTTGCCTTAGTTAATATTCATGTCTGACTGATCACAGGTTTGCTCGAAGTGGATGAATAAAATATGTAGTCCTAGTTTGTGTTCTGTGGATATCAGCTGAATTTGGTTTAATATAAATACTGGTCCGTAGTGCCTCTGTTTTCCTGAAGTTATATTGAGGTTGTGCCAAATTGGTCTCTTCGTAATTTTAACTTTTTTTATGCATCGTGCTAAAATTTAACCAGCTACAGAAATCCAATTCTTTGAAAATTGTCTTATTTGGTTTTATTGAATTGGAGACAAAAGCGGACGCGTCAAAAGCAGACACCGCAGTTTATCTCATAGCACCAAGTCTGCGACATTAGCGGATACCTATTATAATATTGCAATTAAATATATATTTATGATTTGTAGGCTTTTATACCTATACTTATTAGAACATTTAATAACTAGTGATGGTTTTAATGTAACGTAATAAATAGTAAATATAGATAAAATGGTTGAAGCAAAGGGATTGCAGATAAAACAGAGATTACTATTTAGTATCTTTCTTTTCTACATGTACATATTTCGAAAGTGCATTTACAATAAGTCTGTTAACACCCCACCCCCTAACAGTTATAGACCTTCCCTCGCACTTTTTCCAGGCAGAGGACTGGCAGCAAAGGGCTGGCGTGTTTAAGTCTTTTTTTATATGCTAATATATTTACAATGCAATCTTCATCAAAAGTAAAATAAAAATTATATTTTAGATTTTACGTTGCTTTTGATATAACTATACAATCTATTGTTTATGCAAGTTTCTGAATATACGCTAATGTCTGCAAACACTTTTTTAAATAGCCAGTTTCATTATATTTAACTAATGTTTTTGCTATTCGTTCATCAAGTTTTATATAAGCTTTTTACCTTCGCTTTCCTTTGATATGTAGGTTTATTTTGTCCTATAAAAAATCACTATACTCTGCTTCAGTTTTTAAACACTTGATGAGAGAAAATAGTGTGGAAAGAGGTTTTTTAAGTATGCTGTTTAAACGGTGGTTCCACCCTTCCACCGCGTTGTTGGTTCTGTGCCTCTGTTCGTGACAATTTCACGTGTCAACTGTTATACTGGAGTTTTGTAACCATTGATCGACAAAATAATCCTGACATTTTTGAAGTTGTAGGTAGTAGGGGGAATCCTCCATTATACATAACCAGCCATTTTCAAAGTCCATAATAGAAACGTAAGCAAGTGCAGCACACATTCTTACATGAAGTCCTACTTCTTCATTATTCGTGTAATCACGGACCATTCCGAGTTCTTGTATTTTACGCCAGATGCATTGGTTGAAATGGTAATTACAACCAAGTATTTGTACTGATGGAAACACATTTTTCAATGGGTCTAGGACATCTCGGCGCCGCCATCTCGGCGCGGGGCCAACTCGGTGTCGGGACAACTCGGGGCGGAGCCATCTCGGCGCCGAATTCAAATTCGCTAACTACAGTGTGCACTACGTAAGAAAATTATTATAAACAAATAATAAATAAAGTGATCGCCAAAAAGTTGGCATCAAATAAAAGAAAATATTTATAATTTCTTGGAAAATCAAACTGACGACGAACAAAAGTTGTCACGTGACTTCGGTTATCAGTCAAATTTTACATTTTTTAATAATAATTACGAAACATGCATTTACTAGTCAAGATAGAGACACATTACACAAAAAAAAGTTTTCTGGCCTTGTGATTGTTCAATCAGCAAAAACTAACACACAATGAAAAAATTTTATTGAAATCTTGCTTAATTTCCGAAAAATTGCACTTTTTGGATTTACACACTTTCGAAAAACGCCATTTTCTAACTAAGTAAAGTGCCTTTTATGTGACAAATATTTCTTTAATGTTTATTTAACAAATCAAAGAATTTTATTGCTAACAAAGTTTTTTTATTATGAAATAAAACACTTTGTTAAAAATATTTGTTTTTCCATAGCAGTCTTTGTTAAAAGTAAAATTCTTTGATATGGGATCTAAACATAAAAGAAAATATGGGACATCAAAGTTGGCCGAGACATTTTAAATTTGGTATAGGTGCCTAGATGTTGATTCTAAGCAACTTCTCTTAATAACTTTTTGTCGTATTTGCTACATAAAAGGCACGCTACTCTACAGTAAAATAGGTTTTTTGAAAATTTCCAAGACGTACTTGATTTTTCAAAACTGAAATGCTGTTAGAAATTCGCCTTTAAATAAGCAGGGCTGAACTCCGAAAAATGAAAATTTAAAACTATTTTTTTTACGTTTTACAAGAGTCGTTTCACCTATCCGAGGGCACACTGTATATACAGGATGATTTTAAAGTTGATTCTTTCCTTTTACCAGGAAATACAGTTAAAAATAATAAACATTGTTTTTATTTACCACTTTTCCGATATATCAAAACTAATGGAGGTACAGTGTGTTAAAGTTTCAAATTAAAAACTAAACTTTGGCGCAAAGGCGGCTGGATAATTTTATTTTTGGCTCCGCGCCGAGTTGTCCCGGTGCCGAGCTGGTTCCGCTCCGAGATGGCGGCGCCGAAGTGGCGGCGCCGAGATGTCCGGCTTCGGTATGGTATACACTTGAGTGAATTGTTTACTGCAACGTTTAAAAGTACCATCCATGAAAAGGGTTGCATGTTCTCAATAGTTTCCCTTCCTTTTGAACTAGCAAATATCAGTATTTTGTCTTCGACTCCGTCTTCGACAAGAAGAAAACTGCGATCGTCTTTCATTTTTAGTATATCTGGGATACTAATCTCCTCGAAGCTTGACGGTTCTGGAGGTATGTTTAAAGCACTTCTTCGAATACGCTGCATTGTTCGTTTTATTGATGAAAACGATGATACTTCCGTCACGAACTCGTAACCTATATTAAACAGCGGATCAAATTTATCTCGGTAGACCTTCGATAACGACTCCTCATCTTATCGGACCCTTTTTTTTTGAGATTACACGTTTGCTTTCGCACTTCCGTTGCAGCTTGATCTGACTGACAAACATGTTCAGAGAGAGGTTGTATTTTTTCGTCTTTCGTAGACATAGGGCCTTTACAGTTTCGGCTTCTATTCTTGACACACTCCCTATTCTTGATTACATTCTTCGCTGTCCCATGCAGTCGATACTTTAATCCATCATGCGCTAAAAGGCCTACTTTTAAGTGGTGGTCGTAGAAAAAAGTTTTTTTAAACTGATTTTCATTTATATTTTAAAATGATACGCGCCTGGATAAATTTTGAATGTTTTTAATCAAAGTGCATTCAGGTGTTTTAGTCACTTAAGATATCATTTTATAATGTGTCACAAATTTCGTGAAAAAAATACAGATATGCTGCCTTCGCATACAATTTGACTATTTAATATTGCAAAAGTTCTAAGTTTAGTAGATAGAATTGAACTTTATGCATAAAATACAACGAATATCGTCAATGAGTGCATCGGATTAAACTAACTAAATTAAAAGTGTCAAAACACAAACAAATTATTAACGTCACCGAAAAGTTGAGTGACGCACATAAACTTCGTTAATCATATTCATAATAGAATCGTGTATAAAATAAAGAAAGAACATTCTCTTTCACTTGGTTAGAATAACAATTTTTTAAGATGTTTGCTGGTTTTTGCTACAAAATTTTCCTTAACTATGTTTATGTAAACATGTTTTTATTAAGCGCGGAAAGAAACCGAATGAGCTGAAGCGCTAATGCAATTTGTAAACATTGGCATCTTGTTTTCTTGTTACAATTTATCAACAGTAATATCCCAAGTGCATTAAAACAGCCGATTCAATTTTGACGTTTTCTGTCAGAATGTTTTGCTAAGAAAATTGTCAAGGGTAATACCACAAAAGGTGAAAATTGTTTGAGATTTTTTTTCGTTCACATGCAAAGTATTGCGTTTAAATTTCTCGAAACCAAAACTGCGTTAAAAATTCCGCGAGACCGCAGGTCGAGTGGAATTTGAGCAGTTTTTGTTGAGAGAAATTTTCAATAATTTAGATGTTGCCGAAATAAATTCTCTTCAAAAATTTTGCCTTGAGTGGCATTTGGAAAGATTATTCAACAATATGGGTAGATGACTTTTACCGTGTTCGACAGCGCACATTTTTAACGTTTTTCACTATGAATTCAATACTGGAGCTTCCAACACGATTATTAGTTTCTAGAACGACGCTGATTTGCAAACTTTAACTTCACTAAATTGAAATCATTGAAACCAATCGGGCTCAGGTGAAAACACTGTCACATTAGGTGTTTTCAATGAGAGTCAATTTTGATTGGCCGTTTCTGACAAACTGAACAATTTTCATTGGTTCGTTCACTATAGTGTTGAATAATCAAGGGTAATACCACAAGCAGTGGATATATTTTTGACAAATATTTTGTCGTTTCCATCTAAATTATTGCGTTTAAATTTCACGATACAAAATCACATCAAAAATGTCACGAGCCCAAGGCGAGTGACATTTAAATGTGATTTTGTTGAGTGAAATTTGCAATAATTTCTAGGAAATGGCAAAATATTTAAAAAAATATATATCCACTTCGAGTGGTATTTGGGACGATTATTTAACAATATTAATACATAACGATTAACTTTATTGAAAAATAATCCAACATTTAATATAATTATTCATTCTCAATTAAATTCAGTGGAATACTTCCAAAACACAGCATTTTAAAATTTTTAAAACAAGCCACACAGTTTGTTGGGGTTTAGTGTTACGTAACCTAGCGATATCACTAAGGACAGAACATCGTTGCTAAGCGATACTTCGCAACAAGGCTATTTATTTTTTGAGTACGTACATTGTTTTGTGAATATTTTGCATGGTGCCCAATATTCAGTGATATACTGCTGTTATTGGTTGAAAAAAGCAAATGTCTGCAATGTGATTGGCTTATATGTTACAGTGTTGAATAGTCAACTAAATTTGCCGCTCAACAAGAATCTCGAGTGCGTATCACGAGGAAATTTGGGGCGTCAATTTACGAGATATTTTTCTTCTGACAGCAATCGTCATTATTCACGCTAGATTACATGCACGCCTGATGTTCAGGGTGATTATTTCCTAAATAAATAGGTAAAGATCGGTTGGTGAAGCACCTTTTATAATCATGTTAAAATTGTGCACAAGCAATTAAATTTTGACACATTTTTAACCAAGGTTAAATGTTGACGTTTAAATTGTTGCCATTATTAAACTGACAGAAATCATGGTGAATGGTACTGATTACGCATTATTATGGACATGAAAGAAATAATCAAAGTTTAAACGCTTAGCAAGGAAAATCTGATTAGTTATATCTATGGAGCTTAACGTTTCTGTTGTCGATGTTTTAGTTACATTTACATCCAAGAATCGCCTCTGGAATATTAATTATTCTGTACCACCACTAAGTAGACTAAATGACAAGAGCTTGATTTCACCTGAAAAATGCGTCTGTCAACATTATCAGACAAATGATGACAAAAAGATACAGCCACCCTGGTTCGTTTCTACGGTAATACCGACGCGCAAGTTAATACTAGAGTGCCTTGATGACGGTACGCGACATTTGGGCGCCGCCGTTTGGGCCCCGCACTTTGGCCGCCGCCGTTTGGGCGCCATACTTTTGACCGCCGGACGTTTGGGCGCCAGTAGTATACATTTTTAAATAGTTTGAAACTTCTAATAATGTTGCTTAATTATTTTTAATAATTTCACATAATGTCTTCTTGTAATTGTGGTAGATTATATTGTAGTTCTACTTTTTATTATGTGACTATATGTATACTACTTAAGTAACTGTAACCTGATTTTACTTGCTATATAATAAATAATTTCTATGACGATGATATTTGTTTTAATTTTCTGGAATGGTTTAAGATTATAAATGCAAAGTTTTCAACAAAAACTGGTGGTGGATTATATGGTAGATCTATTTTTTATTATGTGACTATATGTATACTACTTAAGTAACTGTAACCTGATTTTACTTGTTATATAATAAATAATTACTGTCACGATGATATCTGTTTTAATTTTCTGGAATGGTTTAAGATTATGAATGCAGAAGTTTTCATTTTTACCTAAGCCGTAAGTTGATTGTGTTACATTTTGTGGAGTAATTGTAAATTTACTTAGATAGATACATCTATATCAAATCTATTACACCGTGAACAATGTAATTTGAAATTGCTTGCAAAAAATCATATTTACGATAAATAACAGAAGAATCGTGGACTATTTTTACTATTTCTAAATTTCGGAGCCCAAATGTCCAGCGCCCAATCGGCGGGGCCCAAAAGTCCCGGCGCCCAAACGGCGGCCCCCAGGCGGCGGCGCCCAAATGTCCTGCTTCGGCCTTGATGATATGTCAGGTTTGTAGCAGAAGAGAGTGTGGCCTTGATTGTCAATCTGTTTTACGTTATGAATTGAAGTCAATCATGTGATTATCGATATGGCGTTTGAACAACAGGCGTTCGTCTAAGGGAATCTTTTTGTTTAACGCTAATAAATAATACCACACTATTTTTTCTTCAAACGTTGTGGTAACCTAATGTGGAGTGCAAGAACAAGTCAAGTCCAGTTTTATCCTTATAAATGATTTAGTTTTAAGAAGTATTGCTTTTTGAACAAAAATTAAACTTCAGAACAACTATCAGTGATATCTTTTTCATTGATCCATTTATATAATATAAAACAAATAAATAAACTTATGTAACGTCATTGTCCTCCACATAGTGACACATGTACACATTTGACAACAGTCAAGGCCTCCTATAGTGTACCAGGCCGTCTCATTGTCGCGCGCCTGCAAAATAGTGGTCATACGATAGCATTGCGTGTCCATTAGAAACAGCGTATTTCAGCACAATAAATGTAATAAACCTACTTCAGATATTGTAAATATGAATTTTAGTGATTGCAAATCATTTATATAACTATCATTCACCATTACAATCGAAAATTAGAAGTAGGTGATGTTTTATTAGATATTTATTAGATCGAAAGAATTTACAAAATAAGTAACAACTATATTTAAATTACAATTAAAATTACAATACATGTATACAGTTTCAGTAACTATTAATAATTTATTAACTTTATTTATTATAAGTGTAACCTATCATTATATATAATTGAAGTTCTTGAAAAACTTTTTTTTTAATCTGAGGATTTAGCTGATTTAGATGCAAATTTTTCTGTTTTTCTTTTAATTGCATCATTAATCATTTTATTATTTTTAATTTTAGAATAATTGTTTAAAATAATATTTGTAAAAGCATTTAAACACAAATCGAATAAATTGTAGAAATTTGTACCACACTGTTCACAACTTTCGTGTGATAAAGATTGCGATATTTTATCAATCGCCAAATGTTTCAAAACAGACTTTTGACACCCAAGTTTTAAAAAGTCAGATTCGTAATCAGGAGATATTAAAGTCTTGAAAAGTTCTAAAACTTGTAGTAGCGCTTGAACAAACTTTTGAGTCGGATATTTTAAGCCACCCCTGTCCAAAATTTTGAAATATTCGCTATTTTCTGAGTCAACCCAAGAGACTTGCATATCTTTGTCACATATCAAATATTTAATGCAATCGTCACATTTTGTTTTTTTGTGGACTTTATGTGCTAGATAACCGGCGATATAAATTATAACGCGTATATCTTCCTTTTGTACTTCTGCAACTGTTGTTAGGGCATCTTCAAACTTTTGTTCTATTACATCAATTTCATCAAGAAATGAAAAATCCTCGAAATCGACAAGAAACTTTCTTAATTCAAAGTCACCTTTTTTCCGAATTGAGTTTAATTATATTAAGAAAAATTTTTTTTAATTCAAAAACCTGTCTAACGCCTCTATGGTAATTACCGCCATTCATTTGTCTGTACTGACCAAATCTGGCTTCTAATGAATCCGTTTGAAATTTTCCAAGCAAAACATATTCAAACTGTACATTTTGTAATAAATATTTGCTTAATGAAATTAATGCAGGGGAAGTATGGCTAATTGCCATTTGAGTTTCGTTAGTTATTGCGATTTGTTTTTATTTCATTAGGTACCGGTAACATATTCCAATTATTTAACCACAAGACAAAATCTTCTAACAGTTTTAAATTGATGTTATTTCCTTTTGTTGTCGGATTTTGATATAAATCCCGTTTTGAAATGCCTTTAAATTTTGTCTTGTACGTAGTTTACAATTTTCCACCAAATTGTCATAGTTTCTAGAAATGACATAGTTCCTTTTATATCATGTGACAGATTTAACTGCTTAGATGCTTAGAACATTTTAGAGCCGCAATATTCTTTTCGTCAAATAATTTAAGACAGAGACTGACATTTTGGGGTACTAAAGACGTAGAATTTAAAACCTTTTTTGACAATGCTGGAGCTTTTTTGACGATGTTATTTTGTTTAGTGTAATACAATTTTCTAATGTCAGATACTGAAGCAAACATTTGTTGTTCGGTTTCGGTACTTGGGACAAAAGAAGGAATTATAAAAGTTTGATCTGCGTTTATTTTTATTCAACCAATTGTTCCTCGCACATTTAAGTAAGTGCATGGTGTCAAATAGAAAATATATTCTAGAATTTAGTTTATAGGGATTCGCAATGTGAAGTTGTAATTTTCCTCCACCCATTGTTTCAAAAGCTATTTATTTTATTATCAGATATAACTGTAACAACCTCATAACTGATTTCTGTCAGCGTTTTAATAACAATTCTTAGCAGCTCTGAGAGGTAGTTCGCATTCAGATTTTTTACTGGAAAAAGAACAAAATCTTTATTTTCTTAAAGTAATGACGTTATGATGAATGTCTGTATAGTAGATGCTTCGCAGTTGCCATTAAAACTCATTCCTTCTATTTTTCCACTTTTATAAGAAATTTCCAATTTTAGATATATCTCATCCAGCAAAATGTTAAATGTTTTTTCTCTTGGTTCTAACAATTTTAACTTTTCACTAAGATATTTAATGTGGGCATCTGCGATTCCCGACTGTGCAGATCCTAATTTAATCGAAAGTTTACGTAAGTATGATATATGTGATAATGTTAATACGCAAGTTTTTCTCAAGAGCATATAAGCCGCTGGATATGTGAAATACATTGTGCACACCCAAACTAATGTTTCTGGAGCATATTTTGGAACTCTCAGAGGAGCAAGTTTAGTTTGATCTTTTAAAATTTTTATTTTAGTTGTTAAATTTACAGAAACATCAGTAGTTTCATATAATTCAATCGTTTTTTGTAAAAGTTGTTCGGCAGAATTTACGTAATTAGTCATTTTTGCTAACGAATCTTCATGGAAGTTGCTTAAATAATCAAATAAATCTTGCAACAAAGAGCAAATCTTTAGGATGCAATCTTTTCCCAAAATGTTCGCTACTGACAAGTCATAAAAATTAATTTTACAGTTCCTTAAATAAACATCGACAGACAAATTTTGCTTGACAATTACAGATATATAAATTTCTGGGCCGTCACTAAAGCTGCTAAAATCTATTTTAATAAAATTAAAGGCATCAGGATCATTCACTACTATAACATCATGCAAATTTAAACGTTTTCGATAAGTATTGCGCAATGTTTGAATATTGAATCCAATATCCTGCTGTCTTCTTTCGTCGTCGATTTTTTTCGATCGCGCCGCTACCACCTTTAATCTTCTAGTTGAGCAATTTCTTTGAGTAGGCAAACGTTTCGTTAAATATGAAAGTTGATTTTTAAAAATAGTAGGATATGCGTCGTTTGCTAACCTAGGGCGATTTTTTTAACCTTCAGGTTGATGTAAATTATTAATTTTAATAAACCGCTTATCAAAATGGTTAGTGCAAATTATATTTGATTTTGCGGGTTTAAATTTATCTCGACTTTTGCAACGGGTCCACATCCGTGCCAAGTCCGCGTTTTTTGGAAAATGGAATACTGTTACGTAGTGTTCTTTATTATTAACGTAGTTTGAGATGCAACCGGGTACGCAACATCGATGTGGCATCTATAATAAATTATAAAAATAGTTCCATTAGTCTTTACTTGGATTCACCCCAAAAATTCGAAATTGAGTTTTCAACAGATCTTCACGTTTTAGAATCCCCTGATCCCAAAAAACATATTTTTTTTCATTGGTCTGTCTGTCTGTCTGTGTGTCTGTGAACAGAATATCTCAAAAACGGAAAGAGGTCTGGCGTTGAAACTTCATATATACATTTTGTGTACTATGTAGATGCGACAGCAAGCTTTTGAAGAAAATCGCATAACCGGAAATAGGTGTTTACTCTTGTGATTTTCCAGTTTTTTTCGAAAACGGCTCTAATCATTTTTTTACATTTTTAATGTGTATTGATGTGAGATGGGTGATTTTCCAGTTGAATACTTCTAAAATGTAGTTTCATTAGTTTTGTAATTATTAGTTTTGTTATTGCTATCATTGTAGTGTAACATTATTATTGTTTATAGTTAAATTAGGAAGCCTTTTGCTTGTTCCATCTATTTGTGACGTTGCTTTGTCGTGTTTTTCGATATTGTTGGCAATAACGGATATTATTATTATTATTATTATTAAAATGGGTTTGTTTTGTTTTTTTATTCTTTTTATTAACTCCTATTTTAAATAGAACACCCGGTGTATTATTACATTTTTGAATTCAGCTTAAAATTCTAGAGAAAATTTGTCTCTTGAACTGACACTATTTTGTACCGTTTTTGTAAAATTTGTAATTTTTGAAAACTTTTGACAAATGCTTAAAAATTTAAAATAAAATTTTTGGCTAATTATAAGATCACTGTAAAAGGAAGTTGTTTGCGTGTATCACACCAGATTTTTTATAATGTATTATTATTGTGATTATAATTAGATTTATTTTGATATCATGTCTACATACAAAATTTTGAACGGAACAGAATGCTAAACCAATATTTATTTCTAGGTATTTTAAAGAATCGTTACGTAATGTTAATCAATCGGGTTTATATTACATTAATTATAATAATATATGTGTATCAAATAGATATGTGTCATTAATACATACCTTGAAGCTTGAAATTACACTTAGATTTTATGAAGTACTGCAAATATACGAAAAGAACAAAACGTTTTTACTCTGCATTTAACTGGTTAGTTCCGTGCACTGAAGAAATTTTTAAGCAGATATCCATGTTATATTGAAAAATGGGTTGTAATAGATATGTTTTTCATACTGCTTAAATACCTTTACTATGACTAATCATGAACTTAATATTACTGCAACAATTTCAATTATATTATAATAGCAGTGTGGTATTTACCATTCTCCGATAATAATCGTTGTCCATTAACTAAATCTCTACAGTTAATGATAAAACTAATTAGGGTATTGAAGAATTGGTGTCGGCCCAGTTGCGCCCGGCCCACTTGCGCCCACCGCCATTGTCGACCCATATGCGCCCCAAAAGAATGTCAACGGTAATTAAGGTCTCATTTGCCTCCAGGCTTGCATCTCATTAGTCATCAGGACACCCGAACTTAGCCGACTGACTAGTGCGGCGGTCTTCTACCTGCAAATTAGTTATTAGAAAAACACAAAATTTAACAATTTTTCCCTTAGCTGTCTTAACTTCTATGCGTTTCTGTTGGTACTTTAATGTTTGTGTTTATTTGAGATTTAGTTTAAAATTTTAGTAAGAGTTTTTACACTGGTATCAAATTTATTGATTAATAATTCAGATGATTAGATTAGCGCATTTTATCAGCGTGGTAGTGACACCTAGTTTTTGAACATAATGTTATGGGAATTAAACAATATACTAAGTAACTTTTTATACTCGTATTTTAATAAACGAAAGGAGTTACTTAGTCGAGGATAGGGCGATAGGTTAACAAAGGTTGTACTATTTATAACTTTTTTTAATAGTTATTGTCAACTAAGGTCTTTCTATTTTAGCTGACCTTTGCCTGTGTTTCATTTAGTATAAAAAGAATGTATGGTTTATTTGGTAGAATAAAGATAATATTATTATTAAATATACGATTATTGTTTATTGAATCTGGCAAAAATGACTAAAAGCTTTTAAGTCGCTATTATTCGTAACAGACAATACAGCGTCCCAAGAATGTGTGGTTCACTTTTTAATAAAACAAATCTGACCAAAATTTCATCTATGCTTTTTTTAGATTTTGACGCTACTGTTATTGGCCTTAGCGTTTTTTAATTACTTCCAAAATCTGATCAGGTCTAAGTTAGGATCCAAACGATTTTTGGTAAAAATTTGTTGAAATCGGTAATTACAGTAGTTTTGTGTCAATATGCCCTTCATTTATTTTCTAAAGATGGATGGAGAGCTATATAAAATACGAGTATAAATAGTTACTTAGTATATTGCTTAATTCCCATAACATTATGTTTAAAACCTCGGTGTCACTGACACGCTGATAAAATGCGCTAATCTAATAATCTGAATTATTAACCAATAAATTTGATAGCAGTGCAAAAACTTACTCAAATTGTAAAATAAATCTCAAATAAACACAAACATTAAAGTACCAACAGAAACGCATAGAAGTTAAGGCAGCTAAGGGAAAAATTGTTAAATTTTGTGTTTTTGTAATAACTAATTTGCAGGTAGAAGACCGCCGCACTCGTCAGTCGGCTAAGTTCGGGTGTCCTGATGACTAATGAGATGCAAGCCTGGAGGCAAATGAGACCTTAATTACCGTTGACATTCTTCTGGGGCGCAAATGGGTCGAAAATGGCGGTGGGCGCAAGTGGGCCGGGCGCAAGTGGGCCTATATCGAAGAATTAAATTATTTTGAAGATTTAACTAAGAAATTCCAACTATAATTTCTATAAATACTTTCATTTTGAATACATGAATTACAAATATAATTATAAATAATCATGGCATGCTTCTAATTTTCAACTGTAATCATGTATGATAACTATAGAAATGATTTGCAATAACTAAAATTCATACTTACAATATTTTAAGACGGTTTATTACATTTACTGTGCGGAAATATGCTGTTTCCAGTGGGCGCGCAATGCTGTCGTATGACTATTTTGCAGGCGCTCGGCATGAGACGGCATGGTACACTATAGGAGGCATTGCAACAGTCCATCTTCCTTGCAATGCTAAAAAAATAATACTATGTCTACCTCTTTGTTTATTTGACAATCGTGACCACAGTCTCCTCTACTGCAAATTTAACATCAAGGCAAAACATATTTCCGGAAACAAATTTAAAACTTTTGCGAAACTACTTTTCGTAAACTAAAGCATTCGTGAGTATCTCAAAGAAGTTTAAAAGATTTGGAGTTTTTCTACTTTCTGTTTTGTTGAGAAAAAAACCCTTAAATATTTTGTTCTGGAAAAATGAATTGGGCTTGTTATATTTCTGATATTACTCAAAATTATTCTAGAACCCCAACAGTGTGAATGTGAAGGTTGCTCAAAGCGCAAATACTTTTTTACTGGAAAAAAATAATGATCGTACTTTAAAAAATAGATCATTTTCTGATTTTCACCAAACTTGTAAATTATTTTATTAGAGATAGATTATTATTATTTATAGACAATGTAGGGTACGCTGATGGCGTATGTTAACACCAACACGCACCGTTCTTTTCGTTTCGAGTAAATAAAAAACTTTTTGAGCTTAAAAATGGTTTATTACCAACGTGCCCCAAATCTGGGTGCACAGACGAGAGCGTGAACGAGAATAATGAATATACAGATTCGAGACTGCCTTTAGCGGGGGTGTAGCCGGCGGCGTTCCACCACCCTAAGCCGACTGGTCACCCAAACGCGCTAGAATATTAAATTTAAATACGGAAGCGACGTAACAGACAATAAGGCGCAAAATGCAGTGATTTATCAAATCTATTAACTTAGGAGTCTCAAACAGGAAAATATTAGCATAAGAATAAGCACGAAACAATTTAAGCAATAACATAAACATAATTATATTGTTATATGATTTCATTACTCAGTGGATTTTAAAAACAATTGCGAGATTAGTGCGTTCGGGTATCTCAAATTAAAAAAAAATAACTAGTCATGTCAGTACACAGCTTTTTCCTACAGAAGTCAATAATCCGGGGACATATTTCTTATACTTTCACGAACTCCGTAAAACGAAGTCGTATCTGAATTCGTTAATTGTGTCCTTGATTTTTAAATGTTGACTTCAAATTCGGATAGAAGATGAAAAGGTAGAATAGGAATGTCTGAAAAATCAACCTCCTATCTCGTAAAAAACATGGCCAAATGTAAGCAAAATTTTAAATTCTCTCTAGGAGTTGGTCTGGTAATGTTAGGTTTAGCATTTTTAACTAGTTGGTTAAATTTAACATGCAACACAAATTCCTTATTTCTTCAATTTTGTAATTATAACGGGTGTTCATAAACAGTCGTCATCCCAGTAGGTTTTGACTTCAGAAACGTATGTCTATTAAAATTGAGAAAAAATGCGCTATGACAGTATTCAATGACGTTTCATTGTGTTGCACGAATTAATCAAAGACATAACATTTTGTTTTTCAAAGCAACTGGGATGACGACTGTCTATGAACACCCGTTAGTTACAACCATAGGATTTGTAAGCGCATTAAATATATCTAACACAAAATTCAACTCACTTAAATTCCAGGCTTCTTTAGGAAACAACAGCTAGAGTGTCTCGTGAACGTTAACTATCATCAACAAGTAACTTGCACGTAGGAGATAGATAGTTTATAAGAAACAGGTATAAAATCAGGTTTGGTAAAGTAATCAAATCATAACGCACTAACGCGGAAGGAACTAATTAATGAAAACCTGTTTGCATATTCAATGATAGACTGCGGCAAAACACGGCTAAAACGCTTTAGCCTGAAGACACACGAAACGGTTCACGCAGTCGGCAGCCGACTCGGCCCATGATTCTACAGAGTGGCCAAGATGAAAGAGGTCCCGTGTGAATACAGAAAGGTAAATTAATATTATATTTTTATTTAAAATCTGCAGAACTGTATTCACAACCGTTATTAATAAGTGACAACGCAACACTGAGTAATACACAATTAACACAAAATGGACATCACGTGACCCCGCACGAGCGCTCAATATCACTTTCAGTATGGTACAGGACACGGGACCTCTTTTATCTTGGCTACTCTGTATGTATTTAAAGCGGACAAAACACACGCTGCGTAATGTAGCCCGTACGCCGAGCGCCTAAAATACCATGAGATAAAAAAATGATTCTGAGCAGGGCTTGATATGTGTTATACGTTTGGCAGTACTGAAGTGTATTGTCAGTCTATGTCAAATTCGAGATTTCCAGGTTAATTTTTGCATCAGTCTGTGTCAAACAACAAACAAAACCTAACCTTTTAATCTCGAATTTGACATAGACTGACAACACACTTCAGTACTGCCAAACGTATAACACATATCAAGCCCTGCTCAGAATCATTTTTTTTAAATCTCTTGGTACATAAAATAATGGGCTGAGTCGGCTGCCGACTCGGCGTGAACCGCTTCGTGTGTCTTCAGGCTAATTACTCTAGGCAGCTGCTAACAACGATCGAAACTAGTTTGTTACGTCACTCTGACAGCTAACTAAGAAAAATAACGGGTGTTCATAAACAGTCATCATCCCAGTTGCTTTGAAAAACAAAATGTTATGTCTTTGATTAATTCGTGCAACACAATAAAACGTCATTGAGTACTGTCATAGCGCATTTTTCTCAGTTTTAATAGACATACGTTTCTGAAGTCAAAACCTACTGGGATGACTACTGTTTATGAACACCCGTTAGCAGACAGCCGACTTCTCAGCCGGAGGCAGTATAATTTCTTCTTTCAAAGAAGTAATCTCGGTAGTACATATATATAAATACAAAAATATCAAATTGTCAGGCTAATCCAATATCACAGTGAAATTCAGACATGCACAAACCAAAATGGCATTTTTTTGTGATTTATTTTACCAGTTCGACATACAGTGTCATGCATGGTTAGATATTATATTATGTAAAATGTGTAAGAATGAGTAACTAAAACTGACAGTAAATTAATTATACAAGGTACATTATTACAAAAGGAACCGTTATCCGTTATATAAAATAATCATCATCATCATAATCATAATCATCATCATAACTCTATAATAAAGCAGAACACTTCCCAAGGTCAAACATTTCAACTCCTGGTCTATGAGCTGTTACAATTTTGGGCGTGGTCTTGATATTAGCAGCGTTGCCAGACCTGGTACAATTCTACGAATCTGGTACATTCTGAAACCGTTTCTGCAAAAGTATATTTTTAAAATATTTCTGGTACATTTTCATTCTCATTTATTAGACGAAACTCTCAAAAATAAATTAGCAGATCAGCCAGGCAAAGCGGAATTGGTAGACAAAAATTTTTAATCGTTAGGACGTAACACGTGAAAACGCGCATGCATTCAGCCTGGCAACCCTGCATATTCTGACCCGAGTGGTGCCGATGACGATCGGTTTGTTTCACGGTACGAAATCTCCCTCCTGCCAAGTGAAACTGTCATGGCTACCAAAGCACTCGGTTGTTTCCAATTGTGAGGAAGATAATTGCAATATTTTAATGACATTGCACCATTTTGTAACCCAGGTACGAATTAAAATAAATACAGTGCTCAAAGCACTCCGTTGGTCCCAATTGTGAGGAAGATAATTGCAATATTTTAATGACATTGCACCATTTTGTAACCCAGGTACGAATTAAAATAAATACAGTGCTGCAGTTCTAATATTAATTTTTGTTGAGGGGCTTCCTGGAGCAGAAGAACCGAAAGTTGAGCCAGTATTCGTGCCAGCTCAGTTTGACCAACTGAAACCACGAGGAAATCCAAAACCACTTGGGCCCAGGGCAGACAAATGTTGCAAGAGACTGAATACGTAACATGAAATCGCCGAAGGGAGTTATTTATTTTATGTTACCATTTACCGAGTCCGATTATTTATAGTATTTTCTGATGACATTACTGGTATCCTACTTTCACCATATTTCCTGTTACACGCTCCTCCTTGGCTGTTACTCTAATTGCCGATTGTGTTATTTTATGAATACCATGACAACAGACATTTTCATATTGCCCATTTCCTCCGTATAGAGAAAATGTGTTCTTTCTGTCACAATTTTTGTAACCTAGAAACTGATTTCTATTCTCGGTTGTGGAATTTTTTTTAATTTTTAACAGTCGTATATGTTGTTCTACGAGCGAAGCGACAAGTAATATCAATAGTAATATAACAAGGGCGAGACATACTTACCTATAATTTTGCACACGGCAAGGGTCGAGTGCTGGTTGCAATGAAAACTGTTCCGAGGGCAGTTTTCAACCAGCACGATCACTCTTGGCACGGGCAAAATTATATGTAACTGTGTCCCCCGCGTTTATATTTTGAAGATTATTACACAAAACACATACCTTTTACCTTTCTTATTATCAATTATTTGTAAACTGATCTGAATGCAGTTTAGAGTTTGTTATTTGTTGTATATTTTTTTACATGTGTTTACATTCATTCTTTCTATGGTAAATTATTATTTTAGTGCTTATGCAAAACCTGGAATCACCATTTAATCTCACTAGTGTCATTTAGAATTGGTTTCTTTTGTTTTTAGGTATAAATACATACACATATATCTTGAGCATTAATTCCGTAGACAATATATGTCTGAGATAGCATTATTTTATCAAAACTGTAGAAGTATTAAGAACAAATTGCAAGATTTCTTCATTAGTACTGCTGAAGGTCATTATGATATTATATGTATTACAGAAACTTGGTTGACCAATAATATTAAAAATGCTGAAATTTTAGATTTGAATATTTATAATATAGCTAGGTGTGACAGGAATTTTGAATTGACAGGTAAAGCAAGAGGTGGAGGTGTATTAATAGCATTACGAAAGCCGTTTAAAATTATAAAAATTGAAAAACAATGTAGAACGTATGATTCTATACTGGTAGAAGCAAGAATAAACAAATCAAAGTTCATTTTTGCAACCGTGTATATGCCGCCCAACTCAGGACCTAATGATTACAAAGAATACTTCGAATTTATTGCTAAATACATTAAAGACGATAATAGTAATATATTTATCTCCGGAGACTTTAACTTGGGAGATATCTGGCAAAAAGATTTAAATCATTTCAATATATCTGCATTTAATGAGTCTTACAAACAACTTGTCGAAGGGATGAATGCATCTTCTCTCGAATTATGCAATGGCATAAAGAATCACAATAATAAAACATTAGATCAATTCTTAACTAATATATACAATGTACCCCACGTTAAAGTGACCAAATGTGATTTTCCAATCTCACCTGAAGATGCACATCACCCAGCTTTGTCAATTAGTATAAATTTAAAAACTAAAATCAAAACTAAACATGCCGATACTAATTTTATGCATTATAACTTTAAACGCGGTAATTTCGAACTATTCACTGAACTTGTTCGCGCAGCTGATTGGACATCTGTATTATCTCAAAATAATATAAATACCGCATTGCAAGAATTTTACAATATCTTCTATTCTATAATGGACACTGCAGTACCTAAAGTAAAATACAGTTTAGCTCATTTTCCCGTTTGGTTTACTAACGAAATTAGAAACTGCTTCAAAGAAAAGACTAAATTAAAAAAAGTAAGACATCCTTCTACAGATCACTACAATCGTTTTTCAGATATTCTGAGAGAATTAAAAAAACTTATAAGAGATGCACACACTAACTACATAAATAATATTGAACAGTCCTTATACCATGATCCTAACCAATTTTGGTCTTACATAAAAGAAAAACAGACGAACGATTCACATGTTACAATGAAAATGAATGGTCACGAAATAGAAACGGATAGAATTGCCGATAATTTTGCTATTTTATTTCAATCTGTCTATAATGAAACCCCAGCGGCGTATACCGTTCAGTTTGATGATGTCGTGTATACGAGTGATTTGTTGAATATTGAAGCGATTACGCAGCTTGATTATGAACGAGCTATTAAAAAGCTCAAGCCAAAGAAATCAGCTGGAATAGACAAAATACCACCCTATGCTATAAAGGCTTATGCAGATTGGCTTAAAGAACCTCTACTTCATATTTTTAACTTGTGTCTGCAAACAGGTTCATTTCCTGAATGTTGGAAAACTGTCTTAGTAACACCAATCTTCAAATCTGGTGATAGATCAAGTGTGGAAAACTATAGACCCATAGCACTTTTACCTGCTGTCACTAAAGTATTCGAACAAATCATATACGATAAAGTGTGGAATCATATAAACCCCTATATTAACGATTGCCAACATGGTTTCGTTTCAAAAAAATCCGTTAATACAAATTTGACAAATTTTGTTCATGACGTTAAGACTAATCTAGAAAATAAATTTCAAACCGATGTAATATATACTGACTTTGCAAAAGCCTTTGATCGAGTCGATCACGACATCTTACTTCAGAAATTGTACCGTAATGGACTTACCTCAAATACTTTAAGACTATTTATACCATACCTGCAAAATAGGCACTTTGTTGTAAAGCATGATGGAAATACATCTGGTAAATTTAAAGCAAACTCAGGAGTTCCACAAGGCTCAAATCTGGGGCCATTGTTATTTTTAATATTTATAAATGATTTGCCAGATTGTATTCGAAATTCAAAGTGCCTATTATTCGCAGATGATATGAAGTTATATCAAAAAATAGAAACTATTAATGATTGTTGTAGATTACAGGCAGATATAAATCGTATCTACGAATGGAGTTTAATTAATAAATTACATTTTAATATATCGAAATGTCATAAAATGGTCATAACAACTAAACAGAATAAAATACTATTTAATTATCAAATGAATAGCGTCAATTTGACACAAATCGAAATTGTTAAAGATTTGGGAGTTGAATATGATTCCAAGTTAAGATTTGATTCTCATGTTGAACGGGTTTGTGGAGAGGGATCACGCAGCTTGGGTTTTATTATTAGGCAAACGAAAAATTTTAAACAAATAAAATCAATACAAATTTTATACTATACTTTTGTACGGCCAAAACTCGAATACGCATCCATTGTCTGGTATCCTCAAACTTTTCATCATAAAATACAAATAGAAAAGGTTCAAAATAGATTCTTAAGGTATTTATATTTCAAAAAATACAAATCCTATCCAAATTACTTAACTACCAGAACGATAGAGCTCCGTAGGACATTTGAAACTTGGAGTTTGGAAAATCGCAGACAATTTAGTGTGTTAATGTTTGGTTATAAATTATTAAACAATATGATTTATGATTCTAAACTTCTTGCTTTGCTAAATTTCAAAATCCCTACTAGACCCTTACGACCGTCAGCAATTTTTGCTGTACATTCACAACCTTTTAAGTGTAATTCTCCTATAACAGTATTTTTGCAGCTTGCCAACCAAGTTATGTCTGTTACCGATTTAGATTTTGCTATGAATCTTTGCAACTTTACCAAATCATTAAACCAGCATTTTAATGTAGTAAGTTGTTCTTAAAATATATAGATCAATCTTCATGGCTGCCTTCTCAGGCATTTAATTTGTCGCATTAGAGATTCTGTTGTTAGGATGTATATTGTGTATATATATGTTTATGTGTATATTTATATGTATATTTCCTTGCATTTTTATATTGCTACTGTGTTTATATTTTTTTTGGTACATTCCCTTGTAATGAGGCAACGCCTGTTTGGGAATAAAATAAAATAAATAAAAATAAAATAAAATATACGAATTATGATTTAAAATTGATCTAATAATGCCAACAAACTCAAATTGCGTGTTTCTTGCATTTCTATTTCTAATTATGCCACCATCTACGGGGTTGATAATTAGCACTAGGGAAGCTTATCAAGTAATCAGTTCGGGATTGGTTGATTTTCAAAAAATGCATGGTTGTCATTGGATGATATCAGTCATGTAACAGTTGTGTATAATAATCATTACACTTGAGGTAAGATACGAAGGCAAGCCAAGTAAACAAACGCAATTAGTCGGTGAATATCACGTGATAGAAAGGCGTTCTGCGGTTGGACCTTTCGAATAGAAAGTTGAACACCGTTTATACGCGTCGTTAACCTAGAGGAGGAATGAGCGTTATTTTGTTGTGCGGCAATTTCTTTTACGGCAACATGCGACGGAAGTTTATGTAAAATGCGCACCGGTGTGAAACTGGTTTAGCATGCACCGGGAACTGTCAGAATCTTTGTTTACGTCGCTTGCCTTCGTAACTTGGCTCAAGTGTAGAAACTACCATAAATAGAATGATCATTTTTTGTTAAAATTTATAGCATTCTTATGTACTTATTATTAATTACTAACTTTGTCTTATATACTGGACTACCCAACAAAGAAATTTTTTTATCGCTTTTCAATTTGTTGGAAAATATTGATAAAAATTATTATTTAGAATGGAACGTGGAACGTATTTCTACCATCGATCAATTATTTTTAACGTTATATAATCTGCGCCAGAATCCCCCACATAAAGATTTAGCTCAGCGCTTTAACTGTAGGCAACAGTTACTAATATTTTTTTAACTTTTTTAAATTTGTTACGCGAAGTAATATTTTCCAGTTTAATGTCATCTGTACCATCTGTTAAAGATAATCAAGCATGTTTACCTAATTGTTTTGCTTTCTTTCCGATTACAAGAATGGTATTAGATCGCACCGAAATTCTTTCTGAAATTCCATGTTTGCTTGAAAAGCAAAAAGCGACATAGCCATTACAAACACCGTAACACTTTAAAAGGTCTTGTGGGAGTTGCACCAAATGGAGTTGTGATTTACTTGAGTTTATTGTATCCTGGTTCCACTTCTGATAAGAAAATTGTGCAGAACTGTGGAGTACTTACTATTTTTGAACCAGGAGATTTGATAATTGCAGATAAGGGATTTCTTATTGGCGACATTTTACCGGCAGGTGTTTCTCTAAATATTCCACCATGTTTGTGCCAACCACAGTTTACTCCTTCTCGGGTATTACAAACCAAAAATATTGCTCGTGCTAGAATTCATGTGGAAAGAGCAATTCGTCGTATTAAGGCATACAAAATACTAAATCTAATACCTCAAAATTTAATGAACTCGGCAACCAAAATCTGGAAAGTGTGTGGCGCACTAACCAATTTCCACCAATAAAGGAAGTTGAAACATATTTTGAAGGCGAACAGTAAAAATAGAAATAAGAGTGTTAATTAACAACTGCTTATTTATTTAAATAAGACATTTTTTTATTATTGTATAGTTGTACATTACTATATGTTAGTTTATGTTTACTCAAATATTCGTTTTGTTAATTACAGAACTTAACTTAATAAATAAAAGTATTTACAAAAATATTGCTCTAACTGCTATCTAATAAAAAATTTCTTATTAATAGTACAGCAATATCACGGAAACAAACGGTGAACGTCATCAAATATTTTGTTATTAATTTAAAGTTACCGTTTGATTCCGTGATTTACCTATAGTTACAATAAATATGATTAACTATAGGTAAATCACGGAACCAAACGGTGCACGTCATCAAACAATAACTTTAAATTAATAACTAAATATTTGATGATGTGCACAGTTTGTTTCCGTGATTGCTTCCCGCGCTGGGATGAGCTCCATATAGAGGAGGTCAGCTAAAAGCGCGAAGTTGGAATAAGCCTTCTCACGAGGTATGTATGCTATTTTACTCACAACATAGTTACACATTTATTTAATTTCGACATTCACTAGAGATGAAAGGCATTTTGTATGATAAAAATTCTTCAAAATTTCTATATTTTCTGCCCATTCTTCTTTTTTTGTAACTGGAATTATTGCTATGACTTGAGGAGTCCAGATAACTAGATACTATTTCTTTTTATGTATTTGGTGTAAATATTCATGGTTTTCATTTACCACAAACTGTTGCAGTACCTTATCGTAAGAACAAATATAGCCTTTATCATGTGCAATGATTCCATCAAGTTGGAATTGCGATATTTAAATGGATATTTAACTTCCACAAGCTCTTTTTCGTCTACAAGGCCATCTGGGGTGGCCCCAAGGTATCCACACTGATGGAGCCATAGTCCAGCAGATGTCACAGGAAGTCCAGTTGCTGCCCCAAATGCTTCTATTGCATTATTTTCATGTTCTCGCCCCCACCGAATTGCCTATACTCCATCTAAGTTATATGTGCCTGCATAATAAGAGAACTTTATGAAAAAATGTGAAAAATATTTTGCAAAGCAAACCTGGTAGTTTTTTGAAAAGCGATGCAGGGTACCGATTTCTTTTGCAAGCTGCTAGCACCGTACCGAACGAACTGGCTGTTAAACGAAACCTGCGAATAATTAAGCACAAGGGATTTTTTTACTGCCCTATGGTTTACTCAAATATAGTTATTGCTTAGGAGAAACATTCACTTTTTGTTCAAAATAACTAATTATTTCAGATATATTTTGATATTCTGCGAAGAAAATTATATAACTAATCTGCGGAACAATAATATCTTCCTGTGCAGTAAGTCTAGGTGCTAGAAGCCAACTGAATCCTACCACCCCTCCAAACGAATCAAATTTTTCTCTAAGCGTTTCGATCTCTTCCTTGGTAACACTTCTCTTTGAAGCTCGATATTCCTTAGACGGCAAAAACAATTCATCGATTGTTCTCACGTTTTCATCAAGTGCTTTGGATTGTTTAGGCACTGACCAGCTACATGACTGGTCTGTAACTGATGTATTGTAATGGGCAAATAGTGCCAGTGCAGCAACATGATGACATGAAACTTGTCCACGAGGACATGTGCAAGAAGTTGAGGTTATGTTTTTGTCTTTATCGAGGAAGATCTACAAAGTAAAAATATATACTTAGTATTCGTTACTGCTTAGAATCCATCTGAAGCAGCAATCAGTATTTTAAATAATTATACTTTTTAAGCTAAAATGTATCTTACCTGAACATTGTATCGCTTATCTTTCATGCTTGCGTGTACTGTACCATTTACCATTTAATAATAAACAGAAAAAGAAGACACTATTCAATTCAGCAGTATTGGCCGTATCCAATATGAAAGACAGTTGCCTGGAGGCTATCCAAGAATGTCCATAAAACGCTTTCCAGAGGCGAGCGTTTCCTTTCCAGATACTTTCCATTTGAAAATATATTTTTTGGAACTTTTCCTTATTGCCATTCTCTAGCGTGCTTTTAAAACTTTCTTTAGTGCAACAAAAGTTATTAAATTCGTCCTACATTTTAAATGCGGCATATGCCGCGGGTTTCAGCTAGTAAGACATAATGTGCTAATTACTAGTTTAAAGATTTAACAATGATAACTAAAACTAAACTAAAAGTTATTTGGAAAGAAAACATTATTTGATGAGTATAATAGGTGCAATGTTATGTTAATCACTGTCATCCGTTAGTAGGACATCCTGTGAAAGGCGTCTTTTGAGGCGCACGTGAAGTCCTTGTTGACCGAGAGAATAATACCGACAAGAATTAATATTTGCGAAAAATGTTTTAGCTAGTTTTCTGATAAACTGCACTATAGTTGGTATGCCCAGTTCTTTATGCACCTGAGAATTTCTAATGAACCATGGCGCCCCAACTACCATACGTAGCACCTTGTTTTGTAATACCTGTAGTTTGTGAATATGTGTTGGAGACACTGCACACCATACAGGACATGCATAAGTTATTATGGGTCTCAGTATTGATGTATAAATCAATATCCCGCACTGCATTTTGAGAGGAGACTTTCTATTGCTGACTGGATATAGTTTGTTTAGTCTAACGTAGCACTCTTTTATTTTGTTTTGTATGTGGGCACTCCAGTTGAGCCTCCAGTCGAAAAAAACGCCAAGATACTTGACAGGTTCTTGTTTAGGACTCCATAGGACTGCTTTGCCATTGATTATGATATTAGAGGGCTCCACTACTCTTCTCAGTGTGAATATCTTGCAAACGCACTTACTTTGATTCAAGGTTATGTGCCATTGATTGAACCATTCTATCAGGATGTTAACAGCATCTTGTAACATTGCCGCGGATGTTATTAAATTATCGCTTTGCGTTATTATAGCAGTATCGTCTGCAAATATCGATAGAGAGGAATTTGTAGGTTCTTGAATGTGATATGTAAACAAGTTGTATAGTATTGGGCATAAAACAGACCCTTGAGGTACTCCTGCTCTTATTGTCCTGGAAGTTGATGTCTTGTCGCGTACCTTGACCATAAACGTCCTGTTTGTTAGAAAGGAGGAGATTATCCTAACAAGGTATGACGGAAGTGGTAGCTGAATGAATTTGTAGATTAAACCCTTGATCCAAACGCGGTCGAATGCTTGTTTTACATCAAGAAAAGCAATTGTAGTGTATTTATTCTCTTCGAATCCTCGTTCTATGATTTCTGACAGTCTGATTAGCTGGTGTGTGGTAGAATATTTGGTCCGGAATCCAAATTGAAACTTTGGAATGATGTTGTGATTATGAAGTTCATCGGCCAGTCTAAGTTTGATTATTTTTTCCAGCAGTTTAGAAGACTTGACAGAAGACTAATAGGACGGTAACTGGAGGGTTCGTGTGGATTTTTGCTAGGTTTATGAAATAAAATGATGTCGGCGTGTTTCCAGTGGCTGGGAAAATAACCTAGTCGCAGGCAACTATTGAAGGTTGTTGCTAACAAAGGAATGCTTTGTTAGTTAGGTTACGTAGTATGATGTTAGATATTTCATCTCTACCTGGATATTTTTTAATTTTTAACCTCTGTGTTAATGTTCTCAATTCTTCTGGGCTTGTGGGAACTATGTGTTCAATAATTGAGGGTGGAATACCATCTACTGCTTCAGTAACTTGATCTGTAAAATTGGCGTTATTCTGCGTCTGGTTAGTTGTAAACACAGTCTCTAGGTAGTCTGCAAACAAGTTAGCCTTTTCACTGTCAGTCGTGAATTCTTGATTATTTTGTTTTAGTGCTGGAATGCTTGCAGGTTCTTTTAGAATGCGTTTAGTAGCTCTCCACATAGAAGGATCCCCTGGTTCCAACTCTTGTATGTACTTGGAGTAGGAATCGATTCTATATTTATCTAATTCCCACTTAACTTGTCTGGATATTTTATTTAGTTCGATTTTAATCTGAAAATCCCTTGTTCGTTGCCATAATCGCCTTAATCGGTGTTTTTCTTTGATTTTATTCAGAATGTCCATCGGTGGATGCATGGAGTTATTCGGACGACGATGCTTTATGGTAGTAGTGGATTCAGATATAGCTGCTTTTATTTTAATGTTAAAATCCTCTATGGCAGTATCAATATCAGCTGTAGTCATTATAGACGAAGGACACTTAATCTTTGCATCTATTCTTCCAGAGAAGTTTTCCCAGTCAACTATACCCTTGATTAACCGCTGAGGTGGTGAATATATTTCCGGTTTTGAAACAAATGAGATCAAGACAGGCAAATGATCGGAGTCTAGCTCGGGTAGTACTGTTTGGTGGATCGACAGGTTAAAGTTTTTCAATACAATGATGTCCAATATGTCGGGCTTGTGATCGGTGCGATAGGGAACGTAGGTATTTTCAGTAGGGGAACAAATTTGTGCTCCATTGTTGGAGGAGTAATTATGCAATCGTATTCCATTTGGGTTGCTAACACGGCATCCCCATAGTACATGTTTACTATTAAAGTCGCCGATGACAAGGGTAGGTTCACTTCGGCTAAGTAGGATATTAATATCCTGTTCGGCTAGTTGCTTATTGGGTTGTTTATAAACACATATTATTACTATATTGCTGTTATTGTTTATAGTGAGTTTAACTGCAATTGCTTCTAAGCTAGATAGGTTGAGTTCCAATAATGGTACGACTTTCAGCTGCTTTTTTAACTATAATCGCAACGCCACCTGAAGCTATAAGAGCATCTCTGTCTTTTCTGTAAATGTTGTATCCAGACATTTTGAAGTTTTCGTCTGGTATTAGATGTGTTTCACTTACACAAGCTATATCAACGCTGTGTCTCGCCAGGAATGCAATAAATATAGACCGTTGTGTCTTGATGCCATTGGTATTCCAGTTTACAATAATTGTATTATTAAAGGGATTTTGCATATTATTTGCAGACATTTTGAAGTAGTGAGGGTAACAGCGAAGCTAAAAGTGTTTTAATTTGGTCCATATGTGGGGCCAGCAATTCTAACAAAATTTTTATAAGTTTAGTTGCAGTTGAATTTTCTTCAGTATTATTAGGAGTATGTGTGTGATTGTGGTCTGATTGAGTTATTTGGGCGTAGAAAGTACCATCTCTTAGTCTGGAATGTCGTTTAGGTAAATTATTATTAATGGTTTGTCGAGCCGAAGAAATAGATCGATAGTATGAGCAACCCTTGTAATTTGCAGGATGCTCTTGGCCGCAGTTCACGCACTGTGGCTTCGTAGTTTTTAGTTTTAGACAATCTTTGTAGTAGCGGTTCCCTGTACACTTTACACAACGGGGGTCCAATTTACAATAGTTTTTAGTATGCCCGTAACGCTGGCATTGTGGTATGTCTTTGTTCTTATGTTTTGGCTCAACAGTTACAATACAGTGGTATAGCGTTGTTACATCAAAAATTTTCTTCGCTTTGTCGTTCTTTGTTAAATTGATAACACATAATGGAATCGGGTTTTTATTTTTACTTAGCATTCTAGTGACGCTAATTACAGGCAGTTCTTTCTGCACCAATTCTGCATTGATTTCCTCGGTAGTGATAGAGCAAGGGACGCTTCGTATTACAACCGACATCGGTGCATCAGCGGGGTTATTGAACGAATGATATTTAACATTATTGGCGTTGTAAAATTTGGTCAGTGTCCGATAATCGTCTATTGATGTTAATGTGATTTTCAAAAAATCGCCTTTGTAACTGGTAGTAAATTCCTTCGATGTATTAGCTTTTAAATCTTTGATTGCCGATTGATAGTCTGTAGCATTATGTAACAAAATCGGAGGAATTTTTTGTTTAATAATTTGTGGTTCTTTGCTTGCTTCAGTCGATTCCAGGGAATAGTTTGTGTACTGTAGAACGTTTTGGTCAGCAAGATAGTATTTATTTTTGGCTAGAAGTTCTTCATTCGTAAATAAAAACTTTTTCCTTGGAGATACAGCTGTGGGATAATTATTGTTCCTTTTCTTATCGGATGTGAAACCAGCATCGCTGTTCTGTGGCACGTCTTCGCAATCCATTTCAAGCATATTTTTTGAGGCAGATTTGCTGTTGCGTGATTGTTTATTTTAGGGGCTCTTTTTTGAAGAGCCCCCTTTAAGTAGCGTTTTAACAGAAATTTGTGAGATTTGGCAAACTGACGACAATTTAAATTAAATAAAATTATCTCACTTGTAGCGCGTGTGGCGCGAGTTGATTACCAATTCAGTGCTGCAAAATCACGACCGCATGCACCGGGCTCACAACTCAAAATGGCATTTAACACTAACAATCAGATTTGAGGTTGGTCTCCAATTAAAACAAAGTAGACGTCATATATAATAACTAAAAGTTATGAATATTTTAGAAAGTATAAGTAATTCGCATAACTGAAATATTAATTGGCATTCCATAATGGAATCACAATATTACTAAATTGCAAGTAAAACACATACAAAGTAACGTTACATTCTAAAGATTACATTTTGGGTTCAGATTGAATTTGTCTCAAAACCCACAAATGCATAGATATTCTCAGGGGTAATATAACAAGTGGTCGCCTGGACGGTAAATATTCTGGAATTTTGACCTGGGCCACAAATTGGCTAAGGAGATGGTTGCCAGAAAGTTAAAAAGATACAGGTCAGCTATAATTTACAAAAAAAAACGACAAGCATAAAAGAGTAACATTTAGATCTTTAGATCTAATATTAAGTAATTTTGAATCAATATCAGTCATTGAATGTTTATCTTCTCTATCTAAGATTGATAATCATCATCCTCCTCTTGAAATTAGTATTAACTTTCCCGTGTCATCTCCTTTAATTAATAGCGAAAGAAAAATATTTAATTTTAAAAGGGCAGATTACATTGCTATTAACAATGAATTTAATTTAATTGATTGGAATAATAAATTTGCTAGACTTAATGTAAACGAATGTGTTAGTTTATTTTACAATGAAGTAAATTCTATAATTGATACTTACGTGCCACACAGAGTTATAAGGAAAAAACAATACCCCCGTTGGTACACCTACGACATAATTGTTTTACTGCAAAGGAAGTATCGCGCTCATAAAAAATACAAGAAAACTAAATCTCCTTTTGATTATAGGGAATTTTCATTTTTAAGAACAAGAATAAAAACTTTACTACGTCAAGCTTACATTAATTATATAGAGAATACAGAAAATCAAATTCTAAACAACTCTAAATTTTTTTGGAAATATATAGCCGGCAAAAAATCAAAAGATGGAATCCCCAATTCCATGAGGTACAAAGATGAGATCGCAACAGAGGGAGTCGAGATCAGCAACTTATTCGCAACATTTTTTAACTCAGTATATAATCAAAGCTCAGATACAGGTAAGTCAAATGAAATTTCTTATTCCCATGTCAATCTTAATAATATTCAAATCACGGAAGTCAAAATTGCTACACTAATCAGTAAACTAGATTCAAATAAAGGTTGTGGACCAGACAATATACCAGTTACGTTTATAAAGAATTGTCACTATACAATTAGTAAACCCTTATCTCTAATCTTTAACAAATCGATCGAAGAGGGTGTCTTTCCGGACACTTGGAAAATCGCATATGTTACTCCGATTTATAAATCAGGTGATAAAAATAATGTCGAAAATTATAGACCAATTTCAAAATTATCAACTTTTAGTAAAATGTTTGAATTAATCATTTACGAATTAATTTTTAACTCGATACGGGAAATAATAATTCCGCAGCAACATGGTTTCTTCAAAGGGCGTTCAGTTACCTCAAACTTAATGGTTTACTCTGAATTTTTACTTACCTCAATGGACGAGAGAACGCAGGTGGATGCAGTATACACCGATTTTAGCAAAGCTTTTGATAAAATTGATCACTTTATCCTAATTAAAAAATTGCAACAGATCGGTGTTTGCGGCAACCTTCTGCGTTGGGTAATATCTTACTTAACTAAACGTTCCCAGTTAGTTGTAGTTAAAGGATTCCGTTCTGAACTCTATTGTGCGACCTCAGGGGTACCTCAGGGTTCGCATCTGGGTCCCTTATTTTTTAATATTTTCATTAACGATATTAGCAAATGTTTTAAGTCAACACAATTTCTCTTATATGCAGATGATTGCAAAATTTATGCGAAAATTCAAAGTTTAAACGACTGCCGCATGTTTCAAGACGATCTCAATTTGTTTTATGCCTATTGCTTAGATAATAAATTAACATTAAACATTGAAAAATGTTTTACAATAACATTTACAAGGAACAGACATAAAATAGATTTTGACTATATCGTCAATAAACATGTGTTATTGCAAAAATTAGAAGTAAGGGACTTAGGCGTAACTTTTGATACCAAAATGATTTTTGACGTTCATTATAATAACATTGTTCATAAAGCAAGTAAAAGTTTAGGATTTTTAATTAGAAATACCAAACATTTTAAATCTCCAAAAACACTTGTAATCCTGTTTTATTCTTTGGTTAGAAGTCATTTAGAATATGCATCTGTTATCTGGTCACCACAATATCAAGTTCATATCAACCGTTTAGAAGGAGTACAAAAAAAATTCACAAATTATTTATTATATAAATTTCCACACTTTAAATTTCATCCAACTCCTCTCGGGAAAAGGAGAAATATATGCGATTTAGTAATTATTTACAAAATAATTATGAATATTACCAACTGTGCTCCGCTATTATCACTTTTTTCGTTCAGAATTCCTGCAAAATCTACCAGAAGCGACCAACTGTTATCAATTCGGTTCAACCACACTAACTCAGCTATGAATTCGCCTGTATCTCGCTTATCACTTTTACTAAACTCACAAATAACTAAAACAGATCTCGACATCTTCTCTATTAATTTAGTAAATTATAAAAAAATTATCACAAATAATAATTAAACTGGATACTTTCGATGCAAATAAACATTATACATTATAATTTATTAACTTCTTTTTCTTTTAATTCAAGAACTTTTCCTTATTGCTCTGTTTGGCAATCTGGGTACTATTATTATTATTATATATATTAAGTTATTATTAATATTATGTTTACTTTTGCGTTCACGCTCTCCTTAATTTAATTGTAATTTTTTAATTTATCTGGGAAATTTGTTATTGAGCCTATTGCCTGTTAATTTCCCGAACCTGTAAATAAATAAATAAATAAATAATATGGAAGCGGTATACAGGGTGTCTCAAAAAGAATGGGACACCGACTGGTCATACATCCCTTAGACTATAAAGAACCGATTAAACCGAATATGTCTTAGTACAAAGTCCCTTCAGTACAAAGTTATAGAGCCTTGAAGTTTGATTTGAATTTTTTTTATATTTTTACGTAAATTTTCACAAATGTAAAGATATCGATCTCAACTTTAGTACACATACTTACTATTGTGTACTGCACTAATAAAAAAAAATCGTCAACTAGACTTGACTGCAAGAGACACTTTGCCTATCTTTAAGATCTTTATGTATTGTTTGAGGCTTTCGCGGTTACTCGAATTATTCTCCTTAGCATAGAATTTCGGCTTAGACCGCGTAGTATTTGTATATGAACACCCAGCATTTTCTGGCTTAATGTGCCTTGCACCTTGTGAAGTCGAGCAAAAACCCGCGCGATGGCCATGCTCTTTGGTGGCTCGTGTTGTTTGAGTATCTTGAGAACGAGGATACTTAGGCAGATTTGGCCGTTTTGCTGTTTGTGCATCCATATTCACTAACGTTTCGCAAGACCTTGCAGCTTGCATCATCAGAGTGAAAGTCGCACTAAGAACCGAAGGTCGGTGTGGAGCTATTTATAGTCCTCTGTGCCAGGCGCGCGGAGTGGCGTAACGCTGGCGCTGGTTGGTCGTCCGAGTGCAACGTAATCCGTTACGGATGCACAAACAGCAAAACGGCCAAATCTGCCTAAGTATCCTCGTTCTCAAGATACTCAAACAACACGAGCCACCAAAGAGCATGGCCATCGCGCGGGTTTTTGCTCGACTTCACAAGGTGCAAGGCACATTAAGCCAGAAAATGCTGGGTGTTCATATACAAATACTACGCGGTCTAAGCCGAAATTCTATGCTAAGGAGAATAATTTAAGATCTTTTTTAGCTTTAACTTTGTTATCAGTAACATTTTTTTGTGGAAATTTTACGTTATTATTTAGAGGCAAATTAAAAAGCGTAAAATAAGATAATCTTAGTTCATAAGCGTGAAAGCAACCGTTTACCTTAAAATTCCTCTCAAAGTTTTAGGTTGTTATTAAAACGTGCAATTATCAGGTAGCCATGAGCACAAAACCAATGGGTAGTGGTCGTAGTTTAGTAAACAACAACGATAAATAAATTAATGACGTTAGTCACATAGAAATTTTGTCTTTTGCGTTTATTTCGTGTTGTCAGGGAAGATAGACGGTCGGCCTCACCTTTTGGCGAAAGTTATTTTGCCGGCTGGTAACTATCGGCCTAATTGGGCTAGCTCGCCGCGAGGGTCGCAGGGTTCCAGCTATGCTAAAAGAGAATACAGAAAAAAAGGAGTGGGCGCCAGGTCCTAGTCTCAGATCCAATTCCTCGTGCCGGACCTTACACAAGGTCGAAGATAAAAACCAGCAAGTCAAAAATAAACAAATCAACCAATGAATAGATCACAGCTTTATTCTAAATATATTGGTACGTACTATAGTGCCAGATATACCCACACACAAAAGCAAATACAACAATAAATATATATATCAAGGCAAGCTACGACAAAACAAACACTTTAAAATAATTAGTTGGGTGCGGCATAAGTAATTAAAATTTTATCACCCTGTAACGGCGTTTCGCGAATAAAAAAAAACATTAACAATAATCTAGCCAAATAAATAAATCGTCTGCACGCATCCCGTGAGGCAGGGCGTGGCAGGAGAGAGCTATCCAAGCAATCAGCTGACGTCTAACCCCGAGTGCCAGCTCAAAATGACTAAATTAGTACTCAAAATTTCTACGAAGCGAAAACACTGACGAGTATATATGGCCATATAAAATTCTAGGTAGTTTTCTATTGCAAAGACATCAAGTAAGTCAATGAACGCTCCAAAATCTACTTGAATATGCCCCTTTACATTGTTAAACATATTTAAAATCGCGCAAACAAATCACGGAAGCTTGAAATTGAACAAAAGGGTACCGCGTTCGGTTCCCTAGACACAGCCGTTAATTTAATACTAATAAGATTAAGTTTACGTACAAGCAAATGGCAGATACTAAACTACGTAATTTAAGAGTGAGTTTACCGCAGCCCCGGCCGGCTAACACGTCAAGAACGTACTACCGGGTAAGTAAATCAATCTAAACAAATAGCTAATTACGCAAATAAGGCACACAGAGCATAATACACAAAATACCATAATCGAAATTCTAAAAAGGCATATCTACAAACCAAATCGACAAACAATACATAAGTAACTAAATTGCTCTAAAAACCTCTCAGGTACCCACGGCACGTGGTGCAGAGCTGGTGGACGAAGCAACCAGGAGGTGGCCTCGCAACGGGCAGCAGTCGAGCTTCGATAGTTGCAATGAGGCGACCGCAGGGGATGAGCGGCACGCCGATTTGGCGTGGCTCCAGCAGTCCCAGGTAGAATAAACCACACCAAAACTCCAAGCGATAACACCCAGTTCGCAGGACGCAGAGGTAAAATCCAATTTCCATGGCGTACAAATAAATCCCATTTTCATGGCATAGAAAAGTTAACGCATTTCCAAGGCGTAGAATAGTTAACGCATTTCCTTGGCATAGAATAGTTGGCTATAAATTACAAATTTCCAGGTAAGCAACCACGCTGACGAAAAGAAATCGTAACAAACCTGCGAATGGTGACGAACAGCCTAACGCTCCATTCGATCGAGAAGAGCCCATTTCAAAACCGCAACAAAAGCGAACGAACGCTGGCAGCAACTCCCAACGGCTTCCAGAACGTTCCAAAGGGCGCCTTGCCTCCAAAAATCCCTCAAAACGACGAGGACGGCTATAACCAAAGCCAGAGAAGCAAAAGGTCCCCCAGGGCACAAACTTCAACGATCGAAGCAATGGAAAAGAATGGAATGCAAATTGGCCAGAGCAATTCACGATCCCAGGTTATCAATGTCAAAGTCAAATTCGAAAAAAGGAAGAAATACTATAGGTGCAGGTTGTATGTGCAGAACTGATAACAAAGTGTTCCTTTTAATTCAAAATTGAGGCTGAAGGTATTTGGGTTGCCTAACTATAGATGAAGTACTGTATATTTAGAGAATAAAAGTAAATTGCCAAATCTGACTAATTATTTCAATTAACAAGTAGGAAAATGTCAAAATGAGCGTAACAGTGTCATCTTCGTAAACGTAAAAGAAAACATTTCTATGCCTCCAGCGTCAGTAATTGGTTAATCATAGTAGTTTACTAGATTAACAAAAGATAACAATTTGATTTTATAAACTCTGTTTTTACGAGTATGAAGCAACAAAACTAAATAGTCTCAACAAAAGGATCCATTGGTAACTCGAAATGGGGTTGTATATCACAGGAGAGATATTAAAAACACCAAACCTTCCCCATGTATCACATTTAATAAATGCTAGGTTACTACAGTAGCGACATGTTTCGACTAAAAAGTCATCATCAGGCTAACTACAATTAATATTACAGATTAGTAAAATAGAACCGTTAAGAGGCGAGAACTTACATCTTAAAACAGTAGTTTAAAAGATAAAACCATAATTAAGCAAATCAGAGATGAACCTTGAAGAGGTGCATGTGTTAAACCATATGTGTCGAGTCACATGGATAATTAAGGACCTAGTTGGTCGTGAAGGCGCAAATTACATGCTAAAAAAACAATCTAATTAGTAAAAATAGCTTAATCAAAGGTAAAACTTACGGGAAAATCTTAACAAACTAGTTGAAAATAATTAAAACCTATTTAAGGCATATTTAAAAACAAAATTAAACTATCATCCATCGTGAGGCGAAGTAAGACAGAGAATGCCCGGAAATCGAGCAAATTTGAAAATTTAACTTAGCCGGTAAACAAGAAAACTGTAACGATAATAAAACTTTCTATAAACCAGGTGACAACAATAAGAACTAACGGAAGAATAGCAAATCGTGGTTTAAGTTCAGGACTTCGTTAAGAGATGACTGGGGGTTGGAATTATGATTTTTAAGAATTTCTTTAGTTTCCAACAAATTCAATTTAAGCCCCTTATTGCAGACATGAAGGATGTCAAAATTGGTGGAGGAATTGAAGGAATGGCCGGAGTCTAAAATATGATTGGCAAAAGCAGATTTTGAAGGAGAAATCGCTAAGTTGTTGTTTTTAATACAAGTGAGGTGTTCTTTGAATCTAGTTTTAAACTTCCTACCCGTCTGGCCCACGTAAGAAGCGTCGCAGTCTCCACAATTCAGTTTGTATATACCTGACTGATCTAAAATGTTGATTTTATCTTTAGTATTAAAAAGGTAAGATTTGACATTCTGTTTGGAGGAAAAGGAAATGTTTAAGTTGAATTGTTTGAAAATATTCTGGAATTGGTGAGAACACGGACCAATGTAAGGGAGAGAATAATAAATTTTATTAGAAGTTATTGTAGGAGTTAAAGTGGTATAAAGTTTAAATTTATAAGACGAAAAAAATTTATTTTGAAGTTTTTAAATTTTTTTAAAAACAGAATTATTAAAATTACCCTCCTTAATGGAGGTTCAAAACGCTTTATTAATCTAAGTGATGTCGACTTTGATTCAGATGAGGTTGCAGCTTTGAATCTTGGTCTTAAACATAATCCTAATAATTTGGACAAAAAACTTCTTGATGAATTCACCCTTGATCTCGAATGTCTGATACACAGATCCCCTCAGGACAAAAACCTCATTAGGGCTCTTTGCCAAAATAAGCTCAATAAGATCTCCATTAAGGAGGGTAATTTTAATAATTCTGTTTTTAAAAAAAATCAGAAAAAACTTAGGACCAACGATCTCATCTGCACCAAGGCTGACAAAGGCAATGCCTTAATTATTATGCCTAAGGTTGATTACAATGTTAAGGTTGAGGATTTTCTTAAATCTGATGACTTTGAACCTACTAAATTAAACTTTAACAATTTTACTATTACTGTCAGAAAATTTTTAGTTTCCAACAGTTCTATTTTACTTGAACAATTCAATACTCATTATTACAAACTCTTACTTATGAATCCGTTGCCACCCCGCCTTTACGCCCTACCTAAAATTCATAAACCTGGTGTTCCTGTTAGACCGATTGTATCCTTTTTTAACACCCCGGTCTCGAAAATCACAGCTTGGCTTAACCAAATTCTAAGATCGAACATACAATTTAATTTTCCTTTTGCCATTAATAACTCTCAGTCATTTGCTAACGAACTTATTCAATTAAATTTATCTAGTAATTATAAATTAGTCTCCTTTGATATTATCAATTTATTTCCTAGCGTCCCCTTTGATGACTGTATGGTTGCCGTTGACAATTACCTCTTATCCAGTAACTTGTCAGATGATGCTTGTAATTTCTTAAAACAAACTTTACTATTATGTCATCGTCAAAAATTTTTTCTGTTTAATTACCAAATGTTTAAACAAATTACAGGTTTACTCATGGGGAATAATCTGTCTCCTCTTTTAGCAGACATTTTTCTTTCAAATTTAGAAGTCAACCATATCTTCACCAACCCTTTAATTAAAAAACATTTTATTTATTATAAGAGGTATGTCGACGACATCTTTGTTGTCTTCGACATTGACGACTCTGATCTTGTTAATTGCCACAGTTTCTTGAATTCAGTTCACAGCAACATCAAATTTACTGTCGAACAGGAAACCGAAAAGGTTTTAAACTTTCTGGACTTGTCCATCACTAGAAACGATCATTCTCTCTCCATTGGTATCTACCGAAAACCTACTACTACAGACAATGTTATTCCATTTTGTTCCTTTCACCCTATGTCACACAAAATGGCAGCCTTCAGGTTTTTCTTTAATCGACTTTATAACTTACCGCTTAACCAGTGCTCTTTTAATAGTGAACTTCAAATTATTTATCAGATTGCCTTTAATAATGGTTACCCTTTTGATCTTATTAAAAAACTTCAAAATAAAATTTTTTCGTCTTATAAATTTAAACTTTATACCACTTTAACTCCTACAATAACTTCTAATAAAATTTATTATTCTCTCCCTTACATTGGTCCGTGTTCTCACCAATTCCAGAATATTTTCAAACAATTCAACTTAAACATTTCCTTTTCCTCCAAACAGAATGTCAAATCTTACCTGGTTAATACTAAAGATAAAATCAACATTTTAGATCAGTCAGGTATATACAAACTGAATTGTGGAGACTGCGACGCTTCTTACGTGGGCCAGACGGGTAGGAAGTTTAAAACTAGATTCAAAAAACACCTCACTTGTATTAAAAACAACAACTTAGCGATTTCTCCTTCAAAATATGCTTTTGCCAATCATATTTTAGACTCCGGCCATTCCTTCAATTCTTCCACCAATTTTGACATTTTTCATGTCTGCAATAAGGGGCTTAAATTGAATTTGTTGGAAACTAAAGAAATTCTTAAAAATCATAATTCCAACCCCCAGTCATCTCTTAACGAAGTCCTGAACTTAAACCACGATTTGCTATTCTTGCGTTAGTTCTTATTGTTGTCACCTGGTTTATAGAAAGTTTTATTATCGTTACAGTTTTCTTGTTTACCGGCTAGGTTAAATTTTCAAATTTGCTCGATTTCCGGGCATTCTCTGTCTTACTTCGCCTCACGATGGATGATAGTTTAATTATGTTTTTAAATATGCCTTAAATAGGTTTTAATTATTTTCAACTAGTTTGTTAAGATTTTCCCGTAAGTTTTACCTTTGATTAAGCTATTTTTACTAATGAGATTGTTTTTTTTAGCATGTAATTTGCGCCTTCACGACCAACAAGGTCCTTAATTTTCCTTGTGACTCGACAGATATGGTTTAACACATGCACCTCTTCAAGGTTCATCTCTGATTTGCTTAATTATGGTTTTATCTTTTAAACTACTGTTTTAACATGTAAGTTCTGGCCTCTTAACGGTTCTATTTTACTAATCTGTAATATTAATTGTAGTTAGCCTGATGATGACTTTTTAGTCGAAACATGTCGCTACTGTATTAACCTAGCATTTATTAAATGTGATACATGGGGAAGGTTTGGTGTTTTTAATATCTCTCCTGTAAATAGTCTCATCCACGAACATTTATTGTAAAATTATGGGTGGCCATATGTTTCGAAACCAAACTGCTTTCATCATCAGGGGATACTGATCATTAATATAGGCAGTAGTCGAAGCACATGTTAAAAGTGAGGTTAAAATATTTAAACATTGAAGACGATATAGAAAATTTATTAAAAAAACGCACCACATGGAGAAGTAACTAATTAACCAGCAAACTACGTTGTAAAGATCGTCGCACTGGTTAATAAATAAAAGTTAATTAATTAAAAATTGCAAAGTTAAGGAGTGGCAGTTATTGATGATAGCAGCACTCAGTGCTCTTTTAACATGTGCTTCGACTACTACCTATATTAATGATCATTATGGCCTGAGGATGAAATCAGTTTGGTTTCGAAACATGTCGCCACCCATAATTCTACAATCAAAGCATCTCCGCTGAAAGCATGACGGATCACCTTCCTATTAACTCCGTTTATATAAATGCAAATAAATGTATTTTTACTGTAGGTACATTTTGAGGTTAGAGTAAGCTACCTTCATTAGTGTGCTAACATGCGTTTTAAATCATTCAGATGATTATCAACGTGTAGCCCTAGATTTTTTGCTGATTTCACTGGAATCAATTTCGTCTCTAATTTGCCTATTCTCGAATATTACAAAACTGGATTTTCCAGCGCTTATTTTTAGGCCACAATCAAGAGAGGTTTTTATTAAATTATCAAGATCCTTATTTACAGAATTAGAGGCTGAATAATAGAGTTGTGTATCATCGGCATTAAAGTCAAATGTACAGTTGATAATAGAAGCATACAATTGGGAAGTATATATGGCATATAGAGTAGGCCCCAGTATAGAACCCTGAGGGACTCCACTAGCAACTCGACGACTATGCGATAAGTGATTTCCTAATTTTACTGTTTGGTTTCTGTTGTTTAAGTACGTGGGTGGGCTGAAAAGTAATGCACACATGATTGTAGAACGCGATCGCAATGATCTACGGAGACGCGCATGATTATATTCAGAAGCTACATCCTTCCTTTATGCGCGTGTTAAGTTTGAATGAGTTTCGTTCACCAGTCTGTTTTTTAGTAGTGGAAGTATGGAGACGTGTTTTCGTGCTATGTCAACGCGACTTAAACAGAGCGAGCTTAAAGAATTTTTAACTGCTGAAAAAGTGATTTCTAGTGAGCTTCATTGCCGTTCACGATCTTTTTGGGTCAGGTGAGGCTATGACCATCTAGTAATTTTGTTGGCAGAACTTCTGTTGCAACAAAACTCCCTCATGGAAATTGACACTTTTTGTGTTAGGTTAGGTTGTTTTCAGTTTAAGGTTATATTTTCTGAATAGGTTCATGGTTGCCGGATATTCTCTAGTCTCCACATCGACTCGCGTTTTTTTTTAAATTTGGTCTGTCCTTTTTAAATTGGAAGTAGCATCGTTTAATGGAATTTTTTTGTTGTAACAAAATTATTTTGGGCATTTTCACTTGTCCTTTGACGGAAACTAAAATTATTTTTACACATTTGATAAAACATTTATTTTCTTACGAATATTAAAATAATAAATCTGCCAATGTGGTGGCAAGAAAATGTCCAACAGACACTGATCGAAAAAAAAGCTGCATCCGCTACATCATCGAATCAGTCCAACATGAAAAGAAAAAATCATAGCCAACTCTGTCCCAAAAAGGTCGTAAACGGCTTATACTGATATGAATCAATGGGTAATAAAATTTTCTGGTTGCGAGGTCGGAAAAGCCGTAATTGATGACGGAAAACGCAACGGACGTCCGATCACTGCTACTGACGGTGAACATCGCAAACCGCCGGTAATTTTGGATCAAATTGTCGACGCGTTTGCGATGTTCATCGTCAGTAGCAGTGATCGGACGTCCGTTGCGTTTTTCGTCATGAATTACGGCTTTTCCGGCCTCGCAACCACAAAATTTTATTATTCACCCATTTACAGTAGTCGTATCAACAGTATCGTCACCATAAAAGGCGTTTATTTCATACTGATGTCAAAAATGACATTTTTCGGATTATTTATGGTACAAGAAATGGAACATTAAAATCCTAGTACTTTAAAGTAAAATTTTAAAGTTCAAGTACTTTAAAACTTATTTATTGTACAAAAAATGGAACATTGAAGTCCCAATACTTTAAAGTAAAATTTAAAAGTTCAAGTACTTTAAAATTATACGTCAGTTGTTGACATGAAATTTGAAATTATTTACATCTTTTTATTTAAATTTAATTAAACTTGCAGTATGAAATAAACCGTTGTATTCACCACGAACGAAAAGTGTTTTTAAACACGTAAACAACTTTCTCGTCTTTAAAATGCCACTTTTCGTTCTAGATAAATAAACTACTATTAAATGGGGACAAATCTCAGTCGGAATCACGTTTTCAGCAGTTAAAGATTCTTTAACAGCGCGCTTTTTAAGTCGCGTTGATATAGCACGAAAACATGTCTCCATACTTACGCTACTAAAAAATGAACTGGTGAACGAAACTCATTCAAACTTGGCATGCGCATAAAGGAAGGATGTAGCTTCTGATTTATGAATACAACCATGCGCGTCTCCGTAGGTCATTGCGTTCGCGTTCTACAAACATGTGTGCATTGCTTTTCAGCCCACCCACGTAATTTTGAAAGAAAGCGTAATAATCATCACTGAGACCCACTGGTGGATCTAAGAGGGTGTCAGTGGGGTCAATTGACACCCCCTTGGGCCTGTTTAAAAATTTAATCGGATAAAAAGTTGACTACTTTGTTTTAATTATAAACAAATTGCACCCTTGTAGCATCCGCTCGTAATTTAAATTTAAGTTTTCCGAATGCTTTTTCAACATTCTTATTTTTTTTTCATTCCAATAGGCCTCAAACCACAGCGTTGGTGGGGGTTTTGTCGCTGGTCGATGTCAATTCTGTAACCTGTGTATACCAGTCTCCACTGGACAAAACAATGAACTGAATCTGGTGCATAGTTATCGGCTTATTTTAAAATTTTGCTACTATAATGTTTTCATTGTTTGCTTTAAATTGAACAAGTAGATAGTCAAAGTTTAAAATATCCAAGGCCGGCCAAATTTTAATTTTAGAGTAAATCACTCGTATGTAAAACAATGCTTAATTTATAACATTTCGCGTAAAATAGAAAACGTATATGCTTGATTTGACTGTATAAATTACTTGACATTCATACAGAGATCCTAAGCGTTACATAGAATAAGGCACTTCCTCACTGGTTTTATAAATTGTTATTCCAGATTTATTCTCTTCCTTTTACATATTTTTTTAGAATGGCGCCATCTTCTAAAAACCAAAAAAAAAATGAGACGCCTTTATACAAAAACCAAAAACCACGGCTCTTCATGTCAATCAGGATAAGACGGTAGAAATTCAAAACCCTGAGAAAGCAGATGATTTGTCAACAAATACCACAGAAACTGAAAAGCATCCACTTCTATTCCCGCTAATAATGGGGAGCTTATTTTGACACCAAGGATAGACTTCTTGAGAGTCTTTCTAATTTAAAGAAGAAAGAATTATTGGAGAACCCTTAAGTTCCCCGAAAAACGAGCATATTTCCTCTCCCAGAAAAAATTACGTGTGCAAGTAATTAAAATACGTTTTAAAATTAGTTGGATAAATCTACTTGGCTTGTCTATTCGTATATAAAACAAGGAGTTTTTTGTCGGTTTTTCTTGAAATGAAGCATGTTAAGTGGCTCAAATCGTTTTTTAATGAAAATCAGTTGAATTAAGAGTTATGACGTAACATATAAAAAAACTCATTAAAAGCGCTTTTCAAAAAATCATACAAAACCTTAAAAAACCGAAATTATTAAATTTGTTAATGTTCAGCACTATGTATATCAGTAATACCCAGAAACACCATTTTCCACTGGAAAGGTAGTTCACGAAAAGCATACTTTTTTGGTAAGGTTTTTTTTATTACATTTTTTTCTCTTACAACAGCCGCCCGAAATACAGCATCTTTTACATAAAATCGTAGATATGTATCTCCAAAACAACTGACATTAGACCCATACAACTTGATATAAAATTATTAGTGTTTCAATGCAAAACTTTCAACTTATCTAAATGTAGGACAATCTATATAACAAAGTAAGTTTGATTCCCTACACTTTTTTCAGCCGCCCTGTACAATCAAAATCATTTTATTAACGTGCACCACCTTCGTATTTACAACTTTTATGTACACAATATTTTATAAGTACACAATATTTATGTAACTCTCATAGTTTTAGAAATATCTTCAACCCCCCCAATCGTTGCCAGGCCCTGTAGATAGTTTACCTTTATTTTAGCATAGCTGGAACGGTTTATTGTTTCTTCTTTTAAATAGTATACAGTTTACTTTTTTGTTTTTTTGTATAGCTTATATAGCTAAAATAGCGGTTCAATATTATTTTTTTATGTGTAGTGTTAATTTAACTTATGTCTGTTATTTGTTGAAATCGAAAAAAATAAATATGAAAAATCAATTTTTAGGTTTTACCTCTTTTATTCTAAATATCTTCCTAGTACCATCCCATAGTAGGCAGTACCTACTTAAACTATTAGTTTAGCCTTACTGTTCTATCTACACACATTAGTTGACACCCCCCCCCCCCCCCCAGGAAGTTTCTGGATTCCCCTATGCTGAGACCAATGTAGTGTAACATAGCAACTAAAAGTTCATGATTTGATTATATGGAACGCTTTGGAATAATCAAGTAATACTAAGGCTATCATTTTATTATCATCAATAGACCTGAAAATGTCATCTGTAATATTAAGCAAAGCCGTAGAGCAACTGTGGCCCGCCCTAAAGCCACACTGTACTAGTGGTCAAACGTAAAATTAGTTTTTAAATGTTCCAAAATTTTATCGTTAACTGCACGTTCAAGAACTTTAGAAAAAATTGGCAGAATGCTTATGAGCCTGAGATCTTTCAATTCTAAAGGACTATAATAGTAACTTTAGGTAAGGGTTTCACTAATGCTGCTTTCCATTGAGAGGGAAAGGCACTATTCTTCAAACAATGGTTGATAATGTGGGCGATATCGGGTAATATAATTTGTAAGCTTATATTTATTACGTCAATGCTAATGTCATTAACTCCAACAGATTTAGTTTTAATTCTATTTAAATTTTTAAAATATCTGTTTCCGAAATAGCCTTAAATTCAGATTTAGTATTGATATTACGTTTTATTTGTGACAAGTAAGAGTTTTTTAATCTTTCAAAGTTGTTTGTCTTAACAGAATGAACAGAATTTACAAAGAAATCCTTAATTTTAAAATAGTCTTCGTTAATAATTTACAATTGATACAGAAAAACCGTTTATTTCATATATTTAATAGAGATTAATATTTATGAATGCCGACCGCAACCGCTTGCCGTTGCAGCTCATTCAAAAGTGTCCGCCGTTCTCTCCAGTTGTGGATATTCCATTTCACAGCTCTTTCCCTCGAAATTGAGCTCCAATGGGTTGTGGTCCAGCGAAAACATTCATAGCTGACGTCGGGAGCTTACAGTCGGCCACGCTACTCATTTCCACGTCCTCGTGGAATAGGCTGAACTGTAAAAGGAGGTTATCCCTAACATTTTATTGAAAATAACCTTAACTGAAGGGTTAGTAAATTAAACACAAAATAACAGAATTAGGACTCTCCTGCCAACTACAGCTATAGAACCTTGCGGATGCAGTGGCGGTGCAAGATCACCTTGGGCCCCCAAGCAAATATTTAAATGGCCCCCCTTGTAAAAAGATTTATATTCTTAATGAATTGTATATTTATAGTTTATAGTATACAAAGTAAACGTTTAACAAAAAATAAAATAACATCCTGTTATAACCAACAGAAATAGAGTAGTAAATGCCTAACATATCTAACAAAATATCAATTAAAAATATAAAACTAAATAAAATCTTCAAGTTGGTATAGGCACAAATACAAAGAAAACTGATGGATAAATATCTACCTAGATCCACCTCCTCCATCCAACCATCTTGACAGACAGAAAGTGATTATGAATAATGAATAATGACTAGATGTCTAATTAGGACGTTGCCTTCTTTACTAGGTTGCGCCATCTTTCACGGTTGGAAGTATTTCTGACAGCTTCTTCAAGATTGCTATTTAATAAAGACTCAACATTATCAATCCATCGGCAAGGCGATCTTCCACGTCTCCTTTTTCCATTAGGTTTCCCTTGAATGACTAACTTTTCGAGATTATCACTTCGTGTGATGTGACCGAAGAATTTTAAGATGCTAGCGTTGATAATAGTTAATACCGTTGTTTTGGTTTTATTTCGTTCAATACTGATGCGTTAGTTCTTCTCGCTGTCCAAGGGATTCTAAGCATTCGACGCCAACACCAGAGTTCGAAAGCATCAATACGACGGCGATCCGCCATTCGAATGGTCCAAGTCTCAGATGCATATCTAAAAACGGAGAATACTAACGTTTGAACTAAATTAATTTTTGTGTTTCGGGTTATATCGGAACTTTTCCATATTTTGGTCAATTGAATCATAGCTGTTCTACCCATTTGAATTCGGCGGCGTATTTCTTGTTCACAACTGCCGTCGTTTTTTATTAGTGCGCCTAAGTAAAGAAAGCTGTCTACGACTTCGTAATCTCCAATGCAACGAACATCGGGTCTGTTATTATGCTATCTGTCTATAATCATTATTTTAGTCTTAGTAGTGTTAATATGGAGACCATATTCAGAACTAATAGTTGTTAGGTTTTCTATTATGGTTAGTAACTCGTTTTCGTCTTTTGCAATAAGGAGAGTGTCATCGGCGTATCGTAGGTTAGACAAACGCGTACCTCCTATATTAATTCCACCTTCCCATGTTTCTAGCACTATTCTCATTATGTAGGTATTCACTGTATACATTATATAATAGAGGTGAAAGTATACAGCCTTGTCTGACGCCTTTATGAATTCTGCATTTACTCGAACAGTTATTTTCAATTCTTACCATTGCTAGACTGTTATCATATAGATTCTTAATAAGGTTTACTAAATGTTCAGGTACACCCATCTCTATTAAAATGTTCCAAAGTAGTTTCCACTTGACATTGTCGAAAGCTTTGCTATAATCAACAAAGCATATATATATAATGGACAATAGTATTCTCTTGCTTTCTCTATTATCTGACGTAGATTAAGGATTTGTTCTCTTGTTCCTCTACCGCGTACGAATCCTGCTTGTTCAGGTGCTAACTGATTTGCTAGGAATGGTTGCAATCTCGCATGTATGATGTATAACATGATTTTACTAGCATGCGAGATTAGTGCTAGCAGACGATAATTGTCACATACACTCGGCGAGCCTTTCTTATAAAGTGGTACAAGTATAGAAGTGGTCCACTCTACAGGCCATTCCGTGGTTTTCCATATTTTTTGACACAATTGGTAGATAATATATTTGAAACTCTCAGGTGTGGATTTAAATATTTCTCCAGTAAGTTGGTCAATTCCAGGAGCTTTGTTTGTCGCTAATCTGGCTATTGCATGCTCGACTTCTTCAAATAATATATCAGGTTCCTCAGTATACGAGTCTTTGTTTATTGAACTAGTAGAGTGGTCATCATCATTATAAAGTTGTTTGCAGTAGACACGCCATGTTTCTAGTACGTCCTCAAGGTCAGTAACTAAGACGTTATCCTTATTTTGGATGGCCCGCGAATGGGGTTCAAATTTTCCTGTAATTTCTCTGATCTTCTGGAATACCTCTTTGGTGTTAAGGGAGTTGCAATAGTTTTGTATCTCACGACATATGCTGTTAATAAAATTGTTTTTATCTCTTCTGAAGTAGTTTTGTATATTTAATGATAATCTTTTATATTCAGACATTTCGTTGGTAGTGTGCAACCCAGATGCATAAAGTCTTCTTCTTTCTTCAATAGCTCTGAGGGTGTCTTCAGAAATCCATGGTTGTGTTTTGCTTTTACGCTCTCGTTCTTGCGTTGTAGTTATAGAATTTACGAGTACGCGTTTTAATTCCAGCCATAGATGGTTTGGATTGGAGGTTTTGCTTATGTCTCTTATAGGTTGTATATGTCGTTCAATGTTATTAACGAAAGATACCTTATCAGTTATTGTCGGTAGTTTATGATAGACATTGGTTCTTTTGGGCTTCTTCAGTTTGATGCGCAATGAAAAGGACAACAATTTGTGATCAGAATTGCAATCAGCACCGGGCAGCGTTTTGGTGGATAAAATTGTCGATCGCCATCTCTTCCGTATTAATACATAATCTATCTGATTTCTAGTTAGACCATCTGGCGACGTCCATGTGTACAGCCTGCGTATATGTTGTTGAAATAAAGTATTAGTAATTGTGAAGTTGTTATCGATACAGAATTGAAGCAATCTTTCCCCATTCCTGTTACGTGTGCCGATTCCATATTTGCCAATATATTCCCGTATGTGATCTTCATCAGTTGTGTTGCCTATTTTGGCATTAAAATCCCCTATGACGATTAGTACTTCTCTATTAGGTATAGTTTCAATTACCGTTTCTAATGCATTGTAAAATTCGTCAACTTCCTCTTCGGTGGCATCCATTGTGGGAGCATAAATCTGTACAATGTGGAGCGTACATGGTTGTGCCAGTATTTATACGAAAATTATTCTATCACTAAATGTATTGTATTCAAGTACATATTTATTAATTTTATCTTCGATAGCCAAAGCAACGCCGTTTCGGCTTTCATGGTCTGGGCTTGAGAAGTACACAGTGTACCCCTCCGTTTTAAAGTGACCTTTACCTCGCCAATGAGTTTCTGCAAGTCCAATTATTGATATGTTATATCTTTTGCTTTCGTTTAGTACAATTCCTAATTTTCCAATCTGTAAAAGTCCGGGAACGTTCCAGGTGGCCATACGATTGGTACTTCGTCCATTGTATTTACCTCCACTGGTCACAGATTTCGCATATGGTGCCCAGTGGGCCACCTCCACATGCCCAGTAGCCAATTTCACACTCTCTACCCTGGACGTAGAGGAGCGCCGGGTGCTGGCCGGATCACCAGGCAATGTCTCATCAGATATACAATTGTTCATAATCATTATTGTTATCTACCTAGATAACACTAGTAAAATAAAATAATATTCAGGTAAAATCCTAAGAACCCACATCAAAATAGGTAACAAATACTTACTTAGTATTTATTTGTATCATTAATATATGTAAAACGCAGTAAAAATAAATTGATCAGAAATAAAAAATGTATCTTGCTGGCCTTATTGACAGCAAATTGTTCCAACAGAATTTTCCTTGTCGTAGACGATGCTTTTTGCTCAATGGACAAAACCGAAAGGTCATGTAGCCTATCTTGGCTCGTAGAATTTGTTTGATTACTTTCAACGTTCTAAATGATCTTTCTATTGTGGTTAATGTTACAGGAGAGTCAAGAATAAAACCAATGCAATAATAATCTCGCCAAAATTGCTTTCAAGAACACTATATTTCTGTAGGAATAAATTTGTCAAATCTGGAACACTCATGTTATCATTTAAATCCTCTTTTAGTATGGCGAGATTATTATTCAGAACATCAGAGTACTTTTTCTGAAGCAAATCTCATCGGACCTGTTCAGCTTCTTGTATTCTTAAAACGTTTTTCGGTTCTAAAAATTCAGAAATTGTTGTTAGTTTTTGAAAGCTCTGAAATCGAATCTGATCACTGATGACTGATAACTGAGAGTGGGGACTAAGGTTGCAGTGCTATCACTCTATACCCTATAGAATATATCGAGATATTTAATAAGCGAATACAGAACTTACCGGGCCCCCCAAAGGGCCCTCGAAGGGCCCGGGCCCCTAAGCAATGCTTATTCCCGCGTATGTATAGCACCGCCACTGTGCGGATGTCTGAAAACAATTCCTGCAAATCATCCTTAGTCTACGTTAGTATCCTATTACTATAAACCTGTCTCACATTTCGCCTGTGTAGGGTTTCTTCAGAGCTTTTTTCAGGTTAGTTGCAATGTTTTCGTTAATTGCAACAAGATTGCTTGCTATATTTTCGTTAATTGCAACAACCTCATCAGAACATTTCGTTCGATTCTGATCTCACTTTAGTTGCAATATCTTCGTTAACTGCAACAAGGTTGCTTGCAATATCTTCGTTAATTGCAACAATCTCGTCAGAACTTTCGTTCGATTCTGAACTTAACTTCAAAATTATAGTACATTTCAACCTGACCATTTGCCCTAGGAGTGGCTGTAGCATTTAAAACGTGTTTTATGTTCAAACCCTTACAAAATTCTAAGAACTGTTTGCTTGTATAACAGCTTCCTCTGTCGGTAATTATCCGTCTTAGTACACCAACATTTTCAATAGCACTATCTAGAAACGTTATTAATGGTCGTACTTGCGTAGAAGGTACCACTTTCACAAAAACAAATTTTGTAAATGCATCTACAATCACGATTAGGTATGAATTTTTGCTCTTAGATTTAACAAACGGGCCTAAATGGTCAATATGAACAGTATCAAATGGAACGGTAACCTTTTCAATGGGATGAAGATACTTTTTTGATATATCGTCTCATACCGTCGAATTTTTTGGAAGGCCAACCACAACTCGGAACGATTTTCAATCACTTATTTGAAGAATGTAAGTTTGGAGGAGTTTGTTTGCAATTGATACGTAGATGCATATGTATAATTGTTTTCGACTTTATTTATCGTCTAAAAGGGCGCAACCCTTTCGTCTGCCTGACGGCGTTTACGGGGCTTGGTGCGTCCCTGGCTAGAAATTCTTCTTTCAAAAGTTTAGGAAACCAGCCATAGAATTTGGGGCAATAGTATCTATTAAAAAAGAAAGCGCGCAAGTGTTAAGAGTTAACTTGAAAGCGTATTTGCATACATCTGACTACTGTCAAACAGGTTAAAAATAATGTACTCGCAAATTCGAAGGTTTAAACCATTATGATTTGCTAATGTGTAAATCTTCTCGGTATATATCGTGGTTATCGATTCCAAGAACCTATAGGTTTTTAATGTAGTTCTAAAGTAAGACGCCTGATAAAATCATTTATTAACTATAAAGAGGCGCGGAACACTTTCTAACATTCCACATTCAGCGCCTTTCTCTGCCCGCTGCAGCCCAATCGCTATTTGTACATTTGATATTTATGAAATAAAAATTACTCATGCTCTGCCTAAGGTTTAAAATGATAATAACGATGAAAAAAGAATTGCAAACAATATTTCTGGTTTATCGTTGCAGGGCTATGGGGCATTGGCTCCTTATACCGAGCGGCCATTGGTCAGAATTACCAGAAATCTCATGCGCTAGTATCTATTCATTTTGGAGTCTAAAAAACTCGTCTAAAAGACGACTGTAGTATTGTAAGTTTTGTAAGTACCTATTGCGAAAAAATCACTTTTCGAGATTTCTTCAGATCTTCACGTTTCAGGGTCCGTAGAGGACGAAAAACATGTATTCTAAATTCCGCAAGTCTGTCTGTCTGTTGACGGTATAACTCAAAAAATATTTGTTAGAGAAAAACTATATTTTCCATGCGAATAATATGCCGAAACCTAATATACTGCCTGTCAATATACACAGGGTGACACCCTTAAAAAATAAAATGTTGTTAGTTGTTGCTTCAACTAGAGATAATCTCTGAAACTTCTTTGTGGCGTGAATTCCTAATTCATATTCTTATTTGGGTATTTCGCCACTCTGCAAATTAAAAATATTAAATAACGAAAATATTAAGAACGAACGTTTCGAGGGACAATCTGCCTTCGTTATCAACGAATAACAATTAAAACGAACAAGAACTTAGCTTTTTTCACTGGAAGGAAAAACGACCAAACTCCAAACGTCAATGTCAAACAATTCATTAGAGGTGAGTGGCGAAATACCCAAATAAGAATATGACTTCAACTAGAGATATGCCGTTAAATAAAAGTAATATTTTACACGTAGGTCAGGCTTTTACCCTTGACGAAAATAAGCATATTTGGGACCTAACATGTACACCTTAACAAAATTTAAATACCTATTGCCTGTGATATTTTCAAAAAAATTTGTTTCAAAACTTCTACTTGCGAGGGAAGTTTTGAGTAAAGCTCTTTATTTGATTTTAAGGCAGATTCAAAACCTTTTATAATAATTTTTTACAAGGGTATAATCCAGAAACAACTCCTGCACTTGCTGCAATAATTTTAGAGCTGTTCAGAGGTCAAGGCCAGGAAATATACTAAAAAGAGAATTTCATTTGCCCCACGGAAGAACAATATTGTTATACTAGCGTTCTGCACCCAAATTGGGCTCAAAATAAATCATTTAATGCAATTTGTACAAGAGTGATCCATTTTGTGTGTCGAGTTAATTTTGAGGTTAGCTATCAACAAAAAAATCCACATTAAAAAGTCACTTATGAAAATTTTAAAACCCTACTACTGGCTTACTTGCGTCGCCCTGAGTCGATTGACACCAAAATCAGTCATCAGCCCACGGGTTCGCTCTCAAAAGTAGTAACTTCTGTTTTACTATTGCGGTCTTCGAAAAGGAAAGAGTTTTGCGAGGACATTACTGAAGGAAAATTCGGTTTTCCTATGATTCATGCTATTCGAAACCATCCAGATGGTCAGGATATTATGGGTATCCTTTCAAATTAAAGCTGAACTACCAAACCAAATTTCTTAAAGAAGAACAGGAATACTTCGCCTACGTACAATGATAAATTTAAGGCCGTAGAAAAAATATTGTGTGCAAACTCGTGCTAAAAGTTGTTATGCACGAGACATGTTAATTTTACATGTCTCGTGCGTAAACGTCCACTTTGTTGCACAAATAGCTATTACAGTCATATATATGATTTTTTCAGTATCTTATACACAGTTTAAATCTAAAACTAGTGGACCCGTTGCAAAATATTTTGCAAGTTAGAACACTTTTTTGTAACCTATGGCAGGATCTATTAGTTAAAATTTAAATTTTTAAGTTTATAAAGCTACTCACACGTGATATTGCTACGTATACTTGACCATGGCTAAATACTGGTTGTGGCAAATACGATATATTCCCACTTTATCCATAGTTTGTTCTTGTGATTTATTAATTGTTATTGCAAATGATAGGCGTACAGGACAATTTCTTTTCCGAAGGCAAAAAGGTAGTGCAATATTATGTGTTAATCTATACACAGTAATAATACTCTTCTGCCTGGCTTGTGGCTTGTCCATTTAATACGAAATCTAGGCAGTTATAAATAAATTGCGTACCATTAGTCTTATCTCATCTATTAAACTAGTAGACACATTTAAACTTTTCAAAGGAATATCTATTGATCCTATTTTTAGTGTTAAGCAGTGTGGATATATTCCACTGCAATTTAACGAATATATTAATTTCATAGAAGATTATAAAATGTTGTCATTATGTGATACAATTATATTTACACTCAAATATTGCTTTTCATATTCAGGCAAGAGAAATGTAATTTTGTTGCGCTTCACGCGAGAGCCGACAAAACTCCAAATTAACTCGCCCCAAGAATATGGGCCATGTGCACGAATTTTTTTAGGAGCTTTTTTGCAACTAAGACTGCCAATCGGCGCAAACTTAAATGTCCAAATATTCGCTTGTACACCAAAACTCCGCCAAACGGCATGGGGCACACAAAGAATCAAAAGCAGACTAACTCCCCATCGGATTATAGAATCCGAAAAACCGTGCAAGCTGCTATCTTTGCTGTAAAAATGAGACGAAGGCCGAAGTGCCATGAGTTTGCAAAATCCGAGAATCACAAAAAAAATAATCGCCAACCTAGCAAATTTCGATAGGCGCGAACCGAATATCGGCACTAAAGGTTTGTTCACACATTATCAACCGCTAAGAGATCATTTACACCGTAGCACCCTTTGAGGGTGAATTCCAATAATTCTTGGAAATGATTTGGTCTATTTGTAAGACGATCTAATATGCAAAATTTCAACTTCCTATCTGTAGTAGTTCGTTCGTTAAGGTAATCTTTAAAAACAGATCTATCTCATTTAACTCTTTTGAGGAGAGGCAATCTGCAAAACCCTGAAAATGGTTTTACATGATTTGTAAAACGAACTAATATGCCGAATTTCGACTTCCTACCTGTATCTATGTCGTGACGATCTTTAGAAGAACACATTTACCCCATTTAATCCCTGTGAGAGGATACATTTCGAAAACCCTGACTTGATTCGATGTGTAAAACGAACTGGTTTGACTAGATGTGTAAAACGAACTACTGTGCTAAATCAACTTTCTACTTGCAGCAGTTACCGTATTATGGCGATCTTTAGAAAAACACATCTCTTACATTTCTTTCGGGAGTTAATTTCGAAAAGCCTGAAATTGATTTGACCTAATTTGTAAAACGATTTAATATGCCGAATTTCAATTTCCTGCCTGTAATAACTACTTTGTGGCTATTTTTCGAAGAACACTTCTGGTTTATTTAACCAGCTTGAGGGGATGTATTTCGAAAAACTAAAAATTATTTCCGATTAGTAAAGCGATCTAAAATGCCGAGTTTCAACTTACTGCCTGTGGTAGCTTTCCCGTGGCGATATTTTGACAAACAGATTTGTTTCATTTAACCCCTTTCGGTGATGAATTCTCCAAAACCCTAAAACTGATTTGACCCGATTTGAAAAATGTTCTAATATGCTCAATTTTAACTTCCTGTAGTTGTAGTAGTTTCCTTGGAGCGATATTTAGAAAAACATGTTTGTCTTATTTAACTCCTTTCGGGGATGAATTCTGCAAAACCTTGACATTTACTTGATCTGATTTGTAAAACGAACTAATATGTCGAATTTCAGCTTCCCACCTGTAGTAGTTTCCTCGTTGTAGATCTTTACAGAAACAGGTAGCCACATTTAGCTCCTTCGGAGGAATGAATTTCGAAAAGCCCTGAAAATGGTTTGACCCTCCCTGTAAAAAGAACTAATATGGCGAATTACAACTTTTTACCTTCCCCCAGATTCTATTATGTAACGATCTGTGAAGTAGAAGTCAATACCTTCGAATAGAGGGTAAACGCACTTCTTTGTAGACAATATTGGAGGTTTTCCCTTTTGGTTTGAGCACCACTAAATTGTTTGGAGAACTGACCCCTAAACAGTCTAGATAAAGTTGATCGAGAAAAAAACAGTCTTCCCTCAAGTCGACCCCAGCCTGATTCAGCGACTGTCCCTGCACCTTATTGATCGTCATGGCAAAGCAGGTTTTTACGGAAATTGCAGTCTCTTAAATTGAAAAGAATAGACTGAAAGCATAAGGGTTATTCTCCAACACCCATAAAAATTTTGGCCTCAGTGACGTTACGATGAGAAGCTTTCACCTGCAGTCTTCACGTTTCTCAGTAGTATAAGTGCTCTAACTTTCAAAGGCAGGCGATTTGGAAGAAGTGCCCTGGTAGAGAGTGTGGAGAAACTCAATGTGGTAGTGCACTGTGTCATCTGCCTCCACCACAGTGTTAATTGATTGATAGATCTTTTCCTCCGAATGAAAGGCCTTGGAATATACTCTTAGGTGAACCCTTATGTAAATTCAAGACAATATGTCCTTATTGTAGGGATACTGCATTTTTAAAATCACTATTATAACACGTATTTGTCTTAAGAACAACTGCCATTTAAATTTCATCGTCGAGCTGATAAAACCAGAGTAAATAAAAAACTACTAATTTAACCCGTTGAAAAATATTTTGCAATTTACAAACTCCTTTGTAGACAATGTTTAACGCATCCATCAAGTAAAATTTTAATTTTTAAGTTTTCAAAACTACTCTCACGTGACATTGCTACATACACTTGACCATAGCTAAATACTGGTTGTGACGAATATTATATATTCATACTTTATCAGGTGTTTGTCTTTGTGGTTTATTAAATGTCATCGTACATGCTAGGCGCACAGCGAAAATGGGAAGGGTACCAGAAAGAAGAGCTAGGAGAAAGCCGAATAGAATTTTGAAATAATAGATTACAAAAGCGATGACTGAATGCAACTTAAACGAAAGAAACTGTGAGGATGGAAGAATATGAAAAACAGGTGTCGGATAACGTCGAAATACGTTTTAAAAATATACTACGTTTTAAAAATATACGTATGCTTGTACCAACAGGGAAACCAATGAACCAGTGTGTAAATAAGCACATGCACATAATCATAATAAGCATAATAACCTTACAGCGTATGAGCAATACCGATTTTCGTTAACTGTCATTTTACATGTATTTTGCCGTTTGTCTCACTAATCAGCAGACCGTTGATAGAATAGATGTCGAAAGAAAACGCTTCACTTTTTAAATATATAGATTACAACAGGGCTTCACTATGCTCGTATGTAATTTATGTTAAAACTTCAAACGGTGTCTGTATTTATGTAACATTCAATTACCTTTAAAATTAAAAATGTTTAACGAATTGGAGATGTGACGCTAGTACTGGGTTCTTCTAGTGATTTCTGTGAAGCTTTGAAAATGCGCAGTTTTCGCGAATTTTTGCAAGTTGTACGTATTGCAGGTGAATGTTGTTGGTGTCATTTTGAAGATCTCGTCAAGAGCGAACTTTCTGGAGAAGTTGTGAAAATGTAAGATTCGAGGGGGCGATGATACAGGGGTTAAAACGACACGAAAGCGTTCGGTGCTATTACATCGCATACATTTTGAAAGATTCAAATGTGATTTGAGGCTAGTTGGAAAGAGCATGAACCAACGCCCATCGTACTGGCCGTTTTTTGAGGTCTGCGATGCACGTGGGCGAAGTTACAGGGGTAGAAAGCTGAGGTGCATTTGTAGCAAATTGGATGTTTGCATAAACAGGGGGAAAGAAAAAAATGTCGAATTTTGTTTTTGGCAGTATGGGGATGAAGCTGTGGGTTTTTAAAAATTTTGTCGATCAGGTGGATTTAGGGGTTGCTATATGGGGAATTAGTAATAATTATCAGAAAAGTTGTAAAATTAATATTTGTGTGAAATGCGCTGTTTGGAGACGTTCTACTGGTCGATTGTATTTTTTAGGAGAATGCGGGATGTGGGGTTTTTGCAACCCAGGTGGATTTGGGGGTTGTAAAATTAGGAAAACCGTTATAGTACAGTCAAAATACAATTGGCCTGGGCAAAATTGCAACACAAATGATTCTTTTTGCATTATGCTGTGAAAAGTGTGTATTTCAACATACTCAAAATCTCCATTAATCCCGGCCCAGGAACTCAGTCAAAATCCAAGATGGCGACTGAATTTGCCTTTTTTCTCTTGCAGGATTTATTGCAGTAAAAAAGATAGTGTGCACGCAAAATAGGTACTTATTATGTACTGAAGCATGCCATTTACATCATACTTTTGCATTACTTTCACGTAACGTTATATATATTCTTCCATCGTTTAGGATCATTTCCTATACTATTTAAGTCTCTTACAGAAGCCTTGTCTATTTTTACAGAATCTGGGCACACGAATTACACAAAATCAGTTTAACTTCACTTACAAAACATGACTGAACTTGACAACACTCATCCTGAAGTCTATGCTGTTTTCATTAAAGGTGATCATGTGATACGACGTACTGATAAAATAAGGGCGGAATTTCCAGCAGATTTGGTAATTGAGCAGTGTTTAATGAGGTCACTCAAGACAAGCAGAGGTCTAATTAGAGGTAGTGGTATGTCCAAAATACTAAAAATTACTTGGATCTTGTCAATGCCTGTGTATTCGGAATACAACAACTCAATGCAAAAGCTGACAAACGTTTCATCCGAGTCTAGAGAACAGCATAAAGGTATGACTCCATCACGAAACAAAACAAGGAAGACTCAGATAATATACTTCAGCTACTGAGATCGATTTCACCTTATTCAGACGATCCAACTTTGCGAAACTTTGGTACTGGTGTCACAGCAGCTGAACATGTGAATGTTGAAACATTTAAAACCATTGATATGGACATTGTGGGGAAGAGGGACAGGAGGTGTTTTCTTATAAAATGAAACAAAATGACAAGGCAAAAACGATTTCTTCTGTATCATTCATTAAGTTCAAGAAAGAGGGGGCAACTATTGACCCACCTCTGTTATTTCAGCGGTTGTTTATGTCAAGTGAAATTGATCTTGCAGAAGTAATGAAATATGAACTGTGTTCCTTTCCTCCTGCATTATTTCAAAGTCCAACAGTATTGTTGAAAGCAGACAAGCCACAGCTATCAAGGGCATTGATCAATTATTGCTAATAATTCTCAGCCATTTGCAACAGCAGGAGAAGGTGATACTAGTTATGTGCTCGATGGAGGTTCCTTGCTGCATTGCCTGCTATGGCATAAAGACAGTACATTCAGGTATATAGCAAGATCATATGCGTCGTTTGTGAGAGCGAAGTATGGGCGAGCAACTGTAGTTTTTGATGGTTATACATCAGAATACACGATAAAAAACATGACCCATGTGCGCCGAAGAAATGCAATTTTCCCCTCTGTGAACTTCACACCAGATATGCCATTCACAGGAAATAAGGAAATTTTTCTCGATAATAAGGGAAACAAGCAGAAAATAATTACTCTAATCCCTGAAGAAATGAGACAAAATGGATGTTCCCTAATTCAAGCAGTTGATGATGCTGATGTTGACATTGTTATATCTGCAGTGGAATCTTCAAAAAGTAGAAATACAACAGTGATAGGAGAAGACACTGATGTGTTGGTATTGCTGATTTATTGGTGTAATCAAGCACACAACAAGCTGTTTTTCAGAAGTTATAAACAGCTTCCTAAACAAAATAACGTTTATGATATCAATGCCATTAGATATTACTCCCGGAAATAACTTAGCGGACAGTCTATTCTTTATACATTCGTATACAGGATGTGACACCACCTCGAGGATATTCCATATTGGAAAGCAATCAGTTTTCAAACGTGTTGTTGAAGATCGATATTTTTGTGAACTTGCACTATCATTCAGCTCAAATAACCTAAATCCCAGTCAGGCTGAAAAAATTGGAAAGAAGATAATGGTATGTCTTTTTGGTGGAAATCCAGATGATACACTAAATACACATCCGTGCAAAAATATTTTGGATAAAGTATCAAAGGCAAAATGTTTCATTAAGCCACAGAACCTTTCCCCAACTGAATTAGCAGTCAAGTACCATAGTTTCCGTGCATATCTGCAAATTTGTAAATGGATAAAAATGCAACAAGGCTTGAACCCCACAGACTGGGGATGGAGTATACATGATAATATGTATGTACCGAAAACAATGGATTTGCTACCAGCACCTGAAAGTATATTACGCATAATACGATGTAACTGCAAAACTGGCTGTGGTGCCATGAAATGCAGTTGCCGAAAAATGGTTTGGAATGTACTAGTTCATGTGGTCACTGCCAAGAAAACAAATTGTGAAAACAATCCACAGCGAATACTAGACGAAGAAATCGAAAATACAGATGAAGATTATGAAGAATTGTGAAAAGGAAACCAAACCATGAAAAGGTCACATACATTGAAATTATGTTTCTTTGTTCTTGTAAGTCTGATGTGTAATAAAAGTTTATCTGATGTGTAATACACAATTTGAGCTACTCAATACATGTAATCATTTTATTTATATGAGAACTGCCTGAATATTGATGACAAACATGGCAAATTCAGCTGCCATCTTGGATTTTGACTGATTTCCTGGGCCGGGATTAATGGGGATTTTGAGTTGATGTAACTGGCATGCTTCAGTACATAATAAGTACCTATTTTGAGTGCACACTATCTTTTTTACGGCAATAAATGCAACAAAATAGAGAAAAAAAGGCAAATTCAGCCAATTAACAGATCCACAAAATGGATCCACGAAATGGATCTGTTAACTGGCCACCTCTTTCGTGCGATTTGACGCCGTTAGATAATTTTCTTTGAGGATATGTAAATGCCATAAAATTATCTTTCAAATAAAGCCAATTTCATGGATATTAAAAACATTTTTCTGTGTTTTATTTCAATTTAAAGTTCTCCCACTCTAAAAAGAACACCCTTTACTTATCAGAATAACCTTAAGATCAATATTTGTGCGAAATTCGCTGTTTGGAGGCTTTCTACTGGATAATTCGGAATGTGAGAATGTTGCAACACATGTGGATTTGGGGGTTGCAAAATGGGGAAATAGTTATAATTATCAACATTAGAACCAATATTTCTGTGAAATTAGCTGTTTAAAGACTTTTTATGGGTCAATTTTTTTTAAAGATAATTCGGAATGATGGAATGTTGTGGATCATGTGGTTTAGGGTTTGGAAAATAGGGAAAATATTATAATTATCAGAAAAACTTTAAAATCCATATTTGTGTAAAATTCGCTGTTTCGAGACTTTTTGCCGATCGATATTCGAGGTGTGGGAATTTTGCGGCACAGTTCGTTTAGGGGATGCAAAGTGGGGAAACGTTATAATTATCAGCAAAACCTTAAAATTAATATTTGTGTGAAATTAGCATTTTGGAGACTTTATACGAATCGATTGTATTTTTAAGAGAATTCGGGGTGTGGGAATTTTGCGGTCCAGGTGGATTTGGGGGTTTCAAAATGGGGAAAACTTTGTACTTACCAGAAGAATCTTAAGATCAATATTTGTGTGAAATTCGCTGTTTAGAGGCTTTTGACTGGTCAATTCTATATTTTAAGATAATTCGGGATGTGAGAATTTTGCGATCCATGTGAATTTGGGGGTTGGAAAATAGGGAAAATATTATAATTATCAGAAAAGCCTTAAAATCAATATTTGTGTAAAATTCGCTGTTTTGAGACTTTTTGCCGATCGATATTCGAGGTGTGGGAATTTTGCGGCACAGTTCGTTTAGGGGATACAAAGTGAGGGAACGTTATAATTATCAGCAAAACCTTAACATTAATATTTGTGTGAAATTCGCATTTTGGAGACTTTATACGAGTCGATTGTATTTTTAAGAGAATTCGGGGTGTGGGAATTTTGCGGTCCAGGTGGATTTGGCGGTTTCAAAATGGGGAAAACTTTGTACTTACCAGAAGAATCTTAAGATCAATATTTGTGTGAAATTCGCTGTTTAGAGGCTTTTGACTGGTCAATTCTATATTTTAAGATAATTCGGGATGTGATAATGTTGCGACACATGTGGATTTGGGGGTTGCAAATTGGGGAAATCGTTATAATGATCAGAAAAACCTTAGAATCAATATTTGTGTGAAATTAGCTGTTTGAAGACTTTCTATGGGTCAATTGTATTTTTTAAGATAATTCGGAACGATGGAATGTTGTGGATCATGTGGATTTAGGGTTTGGAAAATAAGGAAAATATTATAATTATCAGAAAAACCTTAAAATCCATATTTGTGTGAAATTCGCTGTTTCGAGACTTTTACGGATCGATATTCGAGGTGTGGGAATTTTGCGGCCCAGTTGATTTAGAGGATGCAAAATGGGGAAAACGCTATAATTATAAGAAAAACTTTAAAATCAATTATTCCATGAAATTCGCAGTTTGGAAACTTTCTACTGGTCAATTCTATTTTTTAAGAGAATTCGGGCTGTGGGAATTTTTTAAACCATGTTTATTTTGGGGTTGCAAAATGGGGAAAGGTTATAAATATCAGCAAAACTTTAAAATTAATATTTGTGTGCAAATCGCCATTTCGAGGGTTTCCACTGGTCAATTCTGTATTTTAAGAGAATTCGGGAAGTGGTAATTTTACAGCCCAATTGGATTTGGAGATTTCGTAGTTGGGAAAACCATAATAATTATTAGAATAACCTTAAAATCAATATTTGTGTGAAATTCGCCGTTTGGAGACTTTATACGGGTCGATTGTATTTTTAAGATAATTCGGGATGTGGGAATTTTGCTGCACAGGTGGATATGGGGGTTGCAAAGTGGAAAAAACGTACTTATCAGACAAACCTTGAAATCAATATTTCTGAGAAATTCGCTGTTTGGAGACTTTCTACTGGTCAATTCTATATTTTAAGATAATTCGGGATGTGAGAATTTTGCGATTCATGTGAATTTGGGGGTTGGAAAATAGGGAAAATATTAAAATTATCAGAAAAACCTTAAAATCAATATTTATGTAAAATTCGCTGTTTCGAGACTTTTTGCCGATCGATATTTGAGGTGTGGGAATTTTGCGGCACAGTTCGTTTAGGGGATGCAAAGTGCGGGAACGTTATAATTATCAGCAAAACCTTAAAATTAATATTTGTGTGAAATTCGCTGTTTGGAGACTTTATACGAGTCGATTGTATTTTTAAGAGAATTCGGGGTGTGGGAATTTTGCGGTCCAGGTGGATTTGGGGGTTTCAAAATGGGGAAAACTTTGTACTTACCAGAAAAACCTTAAAATCAATATTTGTGTGAAATTCGCTGTTTAGAGGCTTTTGACTGGTCAATTCTATATTTTAAGATAATTCGGGATGTGATAATGTTGCGACACATGTGGATTTGGGGGTTGCAAATAGGGGAAATCGTTATAATGATCAGAAAAACCTTAGAATCAATATTTGTGTAAAATTAGCTGTTTGAGGACTTTCCATGGGTCAATTGTATTTTTTAAGATAATTCGGAACGATGGAATGTTGTGGATCATGTGGATTTAGGGTTTGGACAATAGGGAAAATATTATAATTATCAGAAAATCCTTAAAATCCATATTTGTGTGAAATTCGCTGTTTCGAGACTTTCTACGGATCGATATTCGAGGTGTGGGAATTTTGCGGCCCAGTTGGTTTAGGGGATGCAAAATGGGGAAAACGCTATAATTATAAGAAAAACTTTAAAATCAATATTTTCATGAAATTCGCAGTTTGGAGACTTTCTACTGGTCAATTGTATTTTTTAAGAGAATTCGGGCTGTGGGAGTTTTTTAAACCATGTTTATTTTGGGGTTGCAAAATGGGGAAAAGTTATAAATATCAGAAAAACCTTAAAATCAATATTTGTGTGCAAATCGCCATTTCGAGGGTTTCCACTGGTCAATTCTGTATTTTAAGAGAATTCGGGATGTGAGAATTTTGTGACCCATGTGGATTTGCAAATTGCGTAGATGGGAAAACCATAATAATTATTAGAAAAACCTTATAATCAATATTTGTGTGGAATTCGCTGTTTGGAGACTTTCTACGGATTGATATTCGGGATGTGGGTTTTTTCCGCCCAGGTGGATTTGGGGGTTGCGAAATTGGAAAAGTGTTAGAATTATTAGAACGTGAAAATTAATATTTGTGTGAAATTTGCTGTTTGGAAACTTTTACTGGGCGACTATTCCTTAAGATAATTCGGGATTTGGGAATTTTGCAGCTCAGGTGGATTTCATCATCATCAAACAGCCCGTTCCGTCCACTGCTGGACATACGCCTCCCCCATGGCTCTCGATCTTTCTCTATCTTGGCTTGCTTGAATCCAGGTGGATTTGATGTTGCAAATTTGAGAAAAGGTTATAATTATCAAAAAACTTTAAAATAAATATTTGTGTGAAATTCGCTGTTTGGAGACCTTCTACGGATCGATATTCAGGATGTGGGAATTTGCGGCTTGGTTTTGGGGATGCAAAATGGGGAGACATTATTATCAGAAAAAAACTAAAAATTTATATTTGTGTGAAATTTGCTGGTTGGAGGCTATGGTCGATTGTATTTTTAAGATAATTCGGGGTGTGAAAATTTTGCTACTCAGGTGGATTTGGGGGTGCGAAATGGGGAAAACGTTATAATTATCAGAAAAGCCTTAAAATTAATATTTGTGTGCAAATCGCCTTTTTGAGGCTTTCCACTGGTCAATTCTATATTTTAAGAGAATTCGGGATCTGACAATTTTGTGACCCATGAGGATTTGGAGATTGCGTAGATGGGAAAACCATAATAATTTTTAGAAAAATCCTGTAATCAATATTTCTGTGGAATTCGCTGTTTGGAGACTGTCTACGGATCGATATTCTGGATGTGGGCATTTTGCCGCCCAGGTGTATTTGGGGCTTGCGAATGGGGAAATTGTCATAATTATCAGAAGAACCTTAAAATTAATAATTGTGTGAAATTTAGTGTTTATTTATTTATTTATTTATTTTAGCAGGTTTATACTGCGGCCAACAGTACAAAACTAAAAATGGGCCACAGTTAAACAAACATAAACTGGCATACTAAATTATTTCACATCACACAAATTAAATATAATAATAATTGAAGTGCAACTAACGTGTTGCAGTGGTACACACCTAAATATATACATGTACGTATTCAACTAAATATATAATTTCATATTTCGATAAAACACCAAATGAACAAAAAAAATTTATGTTTACCACAAGTATTATAAATAAAACAGAAAAATTTAAAAGAAATAATAAATAAATGTTATATAATAATTTAAAAACAATGGTAATGTCTGATCAGCAAACAGAGAATAACAAATTCTCCTGAACTTTATCGCAGATGGCATGTAAATATCTAGTTTTCTGGCGAACCTGTTAACCAGACTACACATTCTGTATATTGATGAATTTCGGAGTGTGTTGGTTATGGTGCACGGCAAATAAAATACTAATTCATTACGAGCTGAAATTCTTGGAACAAAAAAATTTAGTTGTTGTATAATGTATGGATGAATGTCCACTTGAGAGTTTATAATTTTGTGAATAAATACTAGATCGAATGCGTTTCTACGATTTTCCAAAGACATTACGTCAAAATATTTCAAAATAGTAGTATATGAAATAAATTGAGGATTTTCTTTGGTCTTTCGAAAATATAGACATTTTAAAAATCGTTTTTGTACGCGTTCTATATCTAATATGTGTATATTGTAACAAGGATTCCAAATTACAGATGAAAACTCTAATTTGCTACGTACGTATGCATTATATATTTGCAACGTTGCTTCAGTATTTTGAAATCCATATGTAGTCCTTAATATAAAGCCAATCAGTTTTAATGCTTCGGTAGTAATTTTAGCGATATGGGGAACAAAAGATAATTTAGCATCAAACTCAATGCCTAAATCAGTTATTTCATATTTTTGAACTAGTGGTTCCCCGTTCATGCTATATTGAAAATGTATTGGGTTTATATTACGTGTGAAGGATATACTACAACATTTGGTTATGTTTAAATATAAACGATTTATTTCGCTTCACTTATAAAGCGCGTTAATATCGCGTTGTAACAAAATGCAATCATCTGCATTTCTTATAGTGCTCCAGATTTTTAAATCATCAGCAAATAGTATGTGTTCAGAGTTTAGAAAAATCTTCGATATGTCATTAATAAACAGTAAAAACAAAAGTGGTCCCAAATTTGAACCTTGTGGAACTCCCGAAAGTGCTTTATATTTATTAGATTCAGAGCCAAGAAATACCACATACTGCCATCTGCCAGAAAGATACGAGACAAATAAGTTAATCATAGATGGTGAAAATTCAAAAGAACTTTACTACTAATAATTCATGATTTACATGGTCAAATGCCTTCGCAAAGTTCGTATAAATAACATCCACTTGTAAGTTGTTACCTATAGCAGTAGCTACGTCTTGTGTAAATGGCAATAAATTAGTAACAGTCGAGCGGTTTGGCATAAATCCTTGTTGAAAAACAGACAATTTATTTTTGACGAATGGAAAATTTTTATTATACAATACCGTTTCGAAAATTTTTGAGACAGCTGGAAGTAACGCTACAGGTCCATAGTTAGAGACGTCCTTTTTGTCCCCACTTTTATAAATAGGACATATCCTGGCTGTTTTCCACTGATCGGGAAAAACGGCAGTTTCCAAAATTAAGTTGAATAATATATGTAATGGATGGGACAAAAACTCTGAACAAGCTTTATATTTCTTAGGTTTCATTGCCTTAAGAGCTTTATTTATATCATCAATTGTAATGGGAAGCACATGAAAATTACCTGGTTCGGTAGATGTTATTGTTGTAGCATTACCTTGCGAGCCAACATACACAGACTGTAAATTATCTTCAAAGGCATTTGCCGTTGCTTGATTATTACATAAAAAGTTGCCTTTGTAATGCATATTATGCGCAACATTTTCTTTCCTCTTATTTTTAACAAAGGACCAAAACAGAGCTGGTTCGTTTTGCAGTCCATTCTCAATATTTTTTAAATATTCTTGATATGCAGCATTAATGTCATGTTTGACTTTATTTCTCAATAACGCTACCGTTACCTCTATTTTGTTTAATTTTTTTAAACAGGCGATTTTTCTTTTTTATTGCTTTAATAACACTCAAAGGAAACCAGGATGGGAATTTATTATGAATATGTTTAATTTTAGGAACTGTAGCATCAAGGGCAGTTTTGAAAAGTTCATAAAATTTTGATATAGCTAAATTTACGTCCTTAAAATTTTCAAGTACTGACCAGTTAGTTTCCCTTAACCTATAATAAAGTTCCAAAAAATTACCTTTTTTGTAATTATACTGTTCATTGTTAATAGTAGGATTATTTGACTTTCCGTAATAAATATAATCGCATTCTAAAGGAGGATGATAAATATCTGGCTGAACAAGTGGCGATTCAGAACGCGTGACATCGATGTGCGAGTTAGCTAACACTAAATCGAAAGTTCTATTTAAACTATTTTTAACGTTATTATACTGAATTAAACCATTAAAATTTATAAAATCTATAAATGCAGCATATAGTGGATTTGCAAAAAAAAACCAGCTCTGGGTTCAAATTAGGCAAATTAAAATCACCTACTATAACTAAATGTTTTTGAGTAATTTCTGAATTTAATTCAACCATGCGAAATAAAACCTCAAACAAGTTCAAACCGCTGGCCGGTGGAAAATAAACTAAACAAAAATATATGTCAGTTACACCAACTCTTACGTGAATCCACAAGTTTTCCAAATGAGAGTCCAAATGCATCAACTTGCGCGATGGAAACTCATTCTTCACTGCCATTAAAACGCCACCACCCCTAGTCTTTCCAGTCTGAACAGCACTACGATCTTTACGATAGATAACATAACGATTATCTAGTAACTCACTATTAGAAACACTATCGTCTAGCCACGTTTCTGTTAATAATATAATGTCATAATTTTCACTAAGAGCGTTGTTATATAAAATACTTAGTTTAGATTTCAGTCTTCTTACGTTCTGATAGTAGAATGTAATTTTGCGTTTATTAATGGACATCTTTAAAATCGGATGTAGATTTGATTGCATACACTCTACTCTCGTCCTTTGCTCTCATGAAAATTTTCCCATTACGAGTCCAGAGATAACGAATGTTATTTCCTTTTTTATACTCCCGTGCTTTAGCCATTAATTGTTTATTTTGCTGGGTTAGTGACTCGTTGACGTATATGGGATTATTTACAGATGACAGTTGACGAATATCAAGGCGTAGATCGCTAACTTGAAGGTTTCTTTTCACCCTTTTGGCCTTCAAAAATTCTTCCTTCACTATCCGCCGCGTAAATTTCACAATTATAGCCCTGGGTTGGTTAGGGCTCGATGGGTTTGCCTTTAAACGGTGACAAGCATCTATCATCCCAGGATCGACGTTGAGTCCAATAGCGGTTCCCACTGCTTGAACCACCATAATGGTATTTTCATCCCTGGCTTCCGGGACTCCTTGAATTTCTATGCAGTTGTTGCGAGAATACTGCTCCATGTCATTGATCTTTCCGCGCAATTCAACATTTTCCTTTTGTAACGCAATGTTATCAGTTTCTAACTTTTCTATTCGCTGCAGATACTTCAGGGTTTTTTCTTGCCTCTTCAATGCTTCATTGCAATCATTTATCTTCTCATGGCAAAGATTCATAGATTTACACATTTCTGCTTGTTCGGATTTAATCAATTTGAGTTCTTTTAGTATTTCACTCAAAGTATTATTTTTAGAACTGCAATCGCTGCACTTCCATGCATCTAAATTTTGAGGATCTGCAGATGCATTAGTGCAGGCAACATGAAACATAATACCGCAACTTATACATTTGATTTTATCTATGTCTGTTCTAGACATGCTACCACCACATTTTCCACAATTACTAGGCATGTTGTATTTATTTTATCGTCCCTCTGCCTCCGTTTAGATAGAAATATTGCTTAAAATTTGCAAAGGTGTATGGAAATGGTGATAATTATTATCAACCTTGCTGCACTCACGTTAAAGGTCAACCACTGTGACACGAATACTTTCTATGTGTTTAAGTAAATTTCCAAATTTCTTTATATTGTTTATTAATTTCACAATAAAAATACTAGAATCACTTCAACTACACTCAGCACTAATTGCACATTAAAACCCAGTAAAAACAGATGATTTTAAACCACTTTAATTGCAAGTTAAATGCAGAGCACTTTTTGACACTGCCAGTGCTGTGAATTGTAATTTAACCAAGACTTTTTACTGGGGGACTGTATTTTTAACATAATTCGGGATTTGGGAATTTTGCAGCTCAGGTGGATTTGGGGTTTCCAAATGGATAAACCGTTATAATTATCAGAAAATCCCTAAAATTAATATTTGTTTGAAATTCTCTGTTTCGAGACTTTCTACGGATCGATATTCGAGGTGTGGGAGTTTTGCGTCGCAGTTGGTTTAGGGGATGCAAAATGGGGAAAACGCTATAATTATAAGAACAACTTTTTAATCAATATTTCCTTGAAATTCGCAGTTTGCAGACTTTTTACTGGTCAATTGTATTTTCTAAGAAAATTCGGGATGTGGGAATTTTTTGCACCATGTTTATTTTGGAGTTGCAAGATGGGGAAAACGTTATAATTATCAGAAAAACATTAGAATTAATATTTGTGTGAAATTCGCTGTTTGAAGGCTTTCTACTGCTCAATTCAATAATTTAAGAAAATTCGGGATGTGAGAATTTTGCGATCCATGTGGATTTTGGGGTGGCAAAATGGGGAAAACGTTATAATTATCAGAAAAACTTTAAAATTAATTAGTGTGCGAAATTCGCTGTTTGGAGACTTTATACGGGTCGATTGTATTTTTCAAGAGAATTCAGGATGTCGGAATTTTGCGGCGCAGTTGAATTTGGGAATTGCGAAATGGGGAAAACGTTGTAACTATTAGAAAAACCTTAAAATCAATATTTGTTTCGCTGTTCGGAAACTTCCTACTGGTCAAATCTATATTTTAAGTGAATTTGGGAGTGAGAATTTTGCGAACTATGTTGATTTGAGGGTGGCAATCAATATTTGTGTAAAATTTTCTGGAGATTTTCTGATGGTCGACTGTATATCTTTTCGCCCCGATGGATTTGAGGTTTGCAAAATGGGGAAAACGTTCTAATTATCAGAAAAACCTAAAATTAATACTTACTGACTTAAAAATTAGTATTTGTGTGAAATTTGCTGGTTGGAGCCTTTGGTCGATTGTATATTTAAGATAATTCGGGGTGTGAAAATTTTGCTACCCAGGTAGATTTGGGGGTGCAAAATGGGGAAAACGTTATGGGTTTTAGAAAAACCTTAAAATGAATGTTTGTGTGACGTTCGCCGTTTGGAGAACTTTTACTGGGCGACTGTATTTTTTAAGATAATTCGGGATGTGGCACTTTTTCGCCCAGGTGGATTTGGGGTTTCCAAATGGGGAAAACGTTATAATTATCAGAAAAGCCCTTAAATTAATATTTGTGGGAAATTCGCTGTTCGAAGGTTTTCTACTGGGCGTCTGTATTTTTTGAGATAATTCGATTGTATTTTTCAAGAGAATTCAGGATGTCGGAATTTTGTGGCGCAGGTGGATTTGGGAGATGCGAAATGGGGAAAACGTTGTAATTATCAGAAAACTTTAAAATCAATATTTGTTTCGCTGTTTGGAAACTTTCTACTGGTCAAATCTATATTTTAAGAGAATTTGGAACGTGAGAATTTTGCGACCCATGTGGATTTGGGGATGGCAAAATGGGGAAAACTTTCTAATTATCATTAAACCCTAAAATTAATAGTTGTGTGAAATTCGCCGTTTTGAAGGCTTTCTACAGGGCCACTGTATTTTTTAAGATAATTAGTCATATGGGAATTTTGCGGCCCAGGTGGATTTGGAGATAGCGTAGTTGGGAAAACCATAATAATTATTAGAAAAATCTTTTAATCAATATTTGTGTGGAGTTCGCAGTTTGGAGACTTTCTACAGATCAATATTCGGGATGTGGGCATTTTGCCGCCCAGGTGGATTTGGGGCTTGCGAAATGGGGAAATCGTTATAATTATCAGAAAAGCGTTAAAATCAATATTTGTGTGAAATTTGCTGTTTGGAGACTTTTACTGGGCGACTGTATTTTTTAAGATAATTCGGGATTTGGGAATGTTTCAGCTAAGGTTGATTTCATCATCATCAAACAGCCCGTTCCGTCCACTGCTGGACATACGCCAACCCCATGGCTTTCTATCCTTCTCTATCTTGGTTTGCTTGAATCCAGGTGGATTTGGGGGTTGCGAAATTGAGAAAACTTTATAATTATCAAAAAAACTTTAAAATCAATATTTGTGTGAAATTCACTGCTGGTAGACTTTTTACGGATCGATATTCAGGATGTGGGAGTTTTGCGGCCCACTTGGTTTGGGCGATGCAAAATGGGGGACGTTATTATTATCAGAAAAACCTAAAAATTAATATTTGTGTGAAATTTGCTGGTTGGAGACTTTTTACTGAACGACTGTATTTTTTAAGATAATTCGGGATGTGGGCATCTTTCCGCCCATGTGGATTTGGGATTTCCAAATGGGAAAAACGTTATAATTATCAGAAAAACCTTAGAAATAATATTTGTGTGAAATTCGCTGTTTGAAGGCTTTCTACTGCTCAATTCTATATTTTAAGAGAATTCGGGATGTGAGAATTTTGCGACGCATGTGGATTTTGGGGTGGCAAAATGGGGAAAACGTTGTAATTATCAGAAAAACCTTAAAATCAATATTTGTTTCGCTGTTCGGAAACTTTCTACTGGTCAAATCTATATTTTAAGAGAATTTGGGAGTGAGAATTTTGCGACCCATGTTGATTTGAGGGTGGCAAAATAAGGAAAACGTTATAATTATCTGAAACGCCTTAAAATCAATATTTGTGTGAAATTTGCTGGAGATTTTCTGATGGTCGACTGTATATCTTTTCGTCCAGGTGCATTTGAGGTTTGCAAAATGGGGAAAACGTTCTAATTATCAGAAAAAACCTAAAATTAATACTTACTAACCTAAAAATTAATATTTGTGTGAAATTTGCTGGTTGGAGCCTTTGGTCGATTGTATATTTAAGATAATTGGGGGTGTGGAAATTTTGCTACCCAGGTGGATTTGGGGGTGCAAAATGGGGAAAACGTTATGGGTTTTAGGAAAACCTTAAAATGAATGTTTGTGTGACGTTTGCCGTTTGGAGACCTTTTACTGGGCGACTGTATTTTTTAAGATAATTCGGGATGTAGTATTTTTCCGCACAGGTGGATTTGGGGTTTCCAAATGGGGAAAACGTTAGAATTATCAGAAAAACCCTAAAATTTATATTTGTGTGAAATTCGCTGTTTGAAGGTTTTTTACTGGGCGTCTGTATTTTTTGAGATAATTCGATTGTATTTGAGTATTCAGGATGTCGGGATTTTGCGGCGCAGGTTCATTTGGGAGTTGCGAAATGGTAAAAACGTTATATTTATCAGAAAACTTTAAAATCAATATTTGTTTCGCTGTTCGGAAACTTTCTACTGGTCAAATCTATATTTTAAGAGAATTTGGAATGTGAGAATTTTGCGACCCATGTAGATTTGGGGATGGCAAAATGGGGAAAACTTTCTAATTATCAGAAAAACCCTAAAATTAATACTTGTGTCAAATTCGCCGTTTTGAAGGCTTTCCACTGGGCGACTGTATTTTTTAAGATAATTAGGGATGTGGGAATTTTGCAGCTCAGGTGGATTTGGAGATAGCGTAGTTGGGAAAACCATAATAATTATTAGAAAAATCTTATTATCAATATTTGTGTGCAGTGCGCAGTTTGGTGACTTTCTACGGATCAATATTCGGGATGTGGGCATTTTTCCGTCCAGGTGGGTTTGAGGCTTGCGAAATGGTAAAATCGTTATAATTATCAGAAAAACCTAAAAATTAATATTTGTGTGAAATTTGCTGGTTGGAGACTTTTTACTGAACGACTGTATTTATTAAGATAATTCGGGATGTGGGCATTTTTTCGCCCATGTGGATTTGTGGTTTCCAAATGGGGAAAACGTAATAATTATCAGAAAACCCCTAAAATTAGTATTTGTGTGAAATTCGCTGTTTGAAAGCTTTCTACTGGGCGACTGTATTTTTTGAGATAATTCGGTATGTGGGAATTTTGAAACCCAAGTGGGGTTGGAGATTGCGTAGTTGGGAAAACCATAATAATTATCAGAAAAACCTTAAAATCAACATTTGCGTGGAATTGGCTGTTTGGATACTTTCTACGGATTAGTATTCGGGATGTGGGAGTTTTGCGGCCCACTTGGTTTGGGGGGACGCAAAATTGGGAAAACATTGTAATTATCAGAAAAACCTTAAAATTAATATTTGTTTGAAATTCGCTGTTTGGATACTTCCTACTGGGCGACTGTATTTTTTAAGATCATAGGGGATGTCGGCATTTTATCGCCCAGGAGGATTTGGAGTTTGCCAAGTGGGGAATACCGTTATGATTATCAGAAAAATTTGAAAATTAATCTTCTTTTTAGGGTGCCTTCTTTTTTCACTGGAGGTTGGCGACCATCATTTGGAACTCCTCTTTATCTTGTGCCAAGTGTATAAGGGTGCCAGCATGTCTGATATTGAACCAATCGCGTAAATGACTAAGCCACGAAAATCTTTTGCGTCCTATGCCACGCTTCCCTTCGATCGTGCCCTCAACAATTAACTGTAGCGGTTTATATTTGGTGTTTCTAGATATGTGGCCAAAGTATTCTGCTTTCCTTTTCTTTATTGTTTTTACAAGCTCTTGTTCTTTATTCATTCTTTTGAAAACCTCATTATTAGTCACGTGATCAACCTATGGTATTTTTAATATTCTCCTATATAGCCACATTTCAAACGACTCGATGCGTGATATAGCTCGTTTTTTAAGCGTCCATCCTTCCACGCCATATAAAAGTGTTGACAAAGTGTAACATTTAGGGACCCTCCATAGAGTTTCTATATTTAAATCTCGTTTGCATAACACCGATTTCATTTTACAAAACGTGCTCCTGGCTATTTCTATTCGACTCCTAATCTCTTCGTCAGAGTTCCACTCTTCATTAAGGCAGCATCCTAGATATCTAAAGTGTCTTACTCTTTCTATATCCTGGTTTCCTATACCAATCCTTGCATCGATGACTCTCATTTTGCTAATTTTCATAAACTTAGTTCTACTGATATTTAATTTAAGACCGTGCTGTTGGCTGATGTTATTTACTTTGTTTAGTAAATGTTGGAGGTCATCAAAGCTGTCAGCAAGGAGCACCGTATCATCTGCATAGCAAATGTTCTTGACTGGTTTTCCGTTTACCTTTATCCCTCTTTCTGTTCCTTCTAGAGCATCTTGGAATATGGATTCTGAATACAGGTTAAATAAAAGGGGCGATAATATGCATACCTGCCTTACTCCTTTAGTTATTTCTATGTCAGATGATGTTGTATTGCCTATTCTTATATGAGATGATTGATAACAATCATAAGTTACTTATAATTCGTATGTTCTTGCCGTCTAGATTTATTGATCTTAACAGGTATAAGAGTTTCTCATGGTGTACATTTTGAAAATTAATATTTGTGTGAAATTTGCTATTTGGAGACTTTCTACCGGTCAATTGTAGTTTTTAAGTGAATTCAGGATGTGGAAATTTTATTACCTATGTGGATTTGGGGGTACAAATTGAGGAAAACGTTATAATTATTAGAAACGCCTTAAACTCAATATTTGTGTGAAATTCACTGTTTGGAGACTTTCTATGGGCTGATTTTATTTTTTAAGTGAATTTGGGATGTCGGAATTTTGCAGTCCAGTTGAATTTGGGGGTTGGAAAATGGGAAAACGTTATAATTATCAGAAAAACCATCAAATCAATATTTGTGTGAAATTCGCTGTTTGGAGACTCTACTGGTCGATTGTATTTTTTAAGAGACTTTGGGATGCGGTTATGAGGGGGGGGGCATTGGCACTAACTAGGGCGGCATTCATACACGCGTACATGCATAATTACAGGTGCACCAGGTGCTTACAGGCGGATCTACGAGGACGGATATCTGGACGGTCTCGGGCGGTCCGTACTAATTTGATTTGGTACTGGGACATTTCCTGGATAATACTTCAGAAGGAATTTTTCTGGACTGTACAGGGTTTCAGGAAGATCTTATCTGAATAGGAAAGGACCTGAACGGGGATCTCGGAATTCTGGCTCAGGTAGATTTTTCTGGACCGCTAGACTGTAACAGGTTTTGTACATTATCCAAATTACATTATTTACTAGTTCTAGCTTTTTCAGGGTTTCGGTCTAGAGGGTCATTTGGATATTGGAACGGCTGGATGGTGTTTGTGCGTTTCTTAACCCATATACATTTGAGTTTTTGTCTCTGCTTATTGGCAGCAATATACCGTTTCCAATGTCCCTGCAAAGGTATTTTTGTAGTGTTTCAAACTTTATATGTCCCTGTAAAGGGCTTTCTGAATTTCTATCTTGGGTTAGCTCAAATCGGAGGCAGGATTCGCTCAAACTGAAATATATGCAGATAAATACCATAAATATGATGTAGACAACTATAATACAAATTAATATGCAGTTTTAGAATTTGTTAATGTTTCAAATGATTATAACGACACTCAAATATGTGAGAGTGACACTTACTTTATCATGTCCGGGACACGTCGACCCCTGTCCTGGAAATCTTAAAAACAGGCCAATAGCCACGGCTTGATACGATCAAGGAGATGGACGTGGTCCTAGAAACGGTACACCAAGGGCAAGCGTGACGGTATGTATAGGGTGTTGCGAAAGAAATGGGCGCCACAAAATTCAAACTTAAATCTCACGCTTGGCAGAACTCCGAAAGCCAAGCGGGAGTAGAATATTTGTGAACAGCATCACGACTCCCTACACCGAGGCGACGAGCGCACTGACTTACCTGCGACGATTAAAAACTCCTCTCAGGCTTCACCTGACACAGTGTATAATTCGACCTGAAAATAAGCATGCACAGGCCCGTGGGAAAAATTATAAGGCAACTTACAGTAAACCGATCTATTGGTCTAGCACAATGCAAAGCGCCGACGTTGTCAGCGTACACAGAGAATAAAAACCAAAGAATGGGCAGATGGGCACTATAACTAAAAATCCCAACTGGGGGGGTTGCTTTACCTCTAAACTATTGCAGGATTATAACAATTAGTACACTGCCCCAAACGCGGGTGGCTGGAATTTGCCTTGAGGACCGTTTGTTAGTGTTTGCGCACAGCCCAGGGGACGGCTGGTGACTAAGCGCATGAATTATTCGTTTGTAAGCAACCCACTCTGGCGGCCGGCATGTAACACATCGGTACAGGAATTATTAATTATAATTGAACGCTACACACAAATTGGCAACAGGAATTATTACTTATAAACAACCTACGCTGTCTGCTGGCTTTTAGCATGCAATATTAATTACAATTAGGAGCTACACACATTACCTTAATTAGTCGGTTTTGCTTTGCTGATTCGATTAAATTCGGACGCTCATTGCTAGACCAGTCGGGTTGCGACTTGATGCGCGGGTGTTGTACGATGTCCACTGATCCCCCTTATATTCAGGAACCGATGTGAAACCGTCATGGGCAACAAACGAAGACCGGGACACCTGTAGTTTGCACGCTCTGAAGACGGGATCCCGACCATGTGGCGGAAGAATTTCCCATTCAGGCTTTCGAAAATTGAAGAGCGGCGGTTATCGAAAACGGACACGCACTAAACACTCCAAAAAGCACGACCTTTTACTGTCACGGCCCGTAAAGAACTCTCCGAAAACAAACCAACGCTGCTCCCGCCAGACTCGCTAGAAACGCGGAGTGCAGGAGCATCCCGTTCGCCGTATAGCCTGAGCACCCGTAACCAATCACGAAGCGAGGAAAGCCTGCCGTTAGATCGGATCGACTAACTCTCTAGAAAAAGGCTGCATGCCAAATCTCAAAATTCCAAATAACCCAACAAAGTAATTATGAACGAAGCTACCAAAACGGGTGCCTTACAGAAACTTAGAATGGCCGTCACAGTTGCTTAAATTGTGAACCGCCAGCTGCCTGCACACAATTTGGTGAACTAATAAACGTAAAAATATGACTGGAAAACCTATATACAAGCAGGATCAGATTCTTTGAACTGAAAATATCCTGACAAATTAAGTGAATTGTACATTATGAAAATAACAAGTTTATCGGAGGGGGGGGGGTAATGTTTAATTACTTCTTGGTAAACTGCAACCCTCCTAGCAGATTTGTATGGCAGGCGGTTGCAACGGGGGATGTACCAAACGTCGCAGTTAATTTCGGAACGCGGCTGTGGCAGGCAACGGACCGATTATAGGTTTTAGACTGTAGAACGAATTTTTCGGCCGGATGACCACCAAATCCCAGTATTGTTTATGTTTACGGTGCTGGAATAAAATTTATAAGTCACGCAGATATAAGCGATACCTGCCCCTCGGGGTTGGCAGAGGGGTTCGTGCGGGTCTTGCAGGCGTCCTAGGCTGTCCTAGCGTACCCCTCCGAGTGACGGCGATGTGAAATTGGGTGTGGAGTAGTTAATCAATTTTCAGCGGGCGGCGGTCATTGACAGCTCGGCGGCCCGTGAAGAATTTACCCGCGGCCGGGCCCAAAGACGTGTTCGGAGTACCGGCTCTAAACGTTCAGAGCGGACCCTTCAGGTAGGTTTATGTATGCGGATAATGGACCCGAACCGCATTTATACGGAAAGTGCAATTTTGATTCCTATTGATAGTGTTATTAAATAGTCTTGGACTGTTATAGCGGCGGATTGTAATGTAGTCTTGAGGTTATAGGAAAGCAAGTTAGGAGGCGGGCAGTCACCACCACAGTCTAACAAGCCGGTCAGGTTTTGAAATTACAGTAAGGTAATGTTAGGAGGCGGGCGGTCACAATCCCAGTCTAACAAGCAGGTCAGGTTTTCAGCTTAATAAGTTAAGAGGCGGGCAGTCACCACCTCAGTATAACTTCAAGAGAGGAGTTTGGGATAACGGCAAGTTCATGGACTCAAGTTCGGGACTGGACAGGATCAGGACTGGTAGACTCAAGGGGGAAAATCTCAAGTCAAGTAAACTAGTCGCGGAGCTTCTTATATACCCTTCTCGCGGTTTTATTGCTAGAACGGGTCTGGGGAACATTGAGTGAGAAACGACGCCGTAATTTAAACAGCGCGAATTTGTGCATAGCAGGAGCCTTCGCATTATTGGAAAACCAAGCGCCGAATAGATGCAACGCTTGATTACGCGATGCGTAAATTAATACAATATTTAATGTTTAATTATAAATTTATGCAGATGCTGGCGTTACACTGTATACTAATGGGCATGCTTCCACTTCAGATAGTTAGCCATTAGCTTAGGCATCTTTGAAAGAGTATTTATACCTACTGGGTGCACCGTACATTTTCCTGAACGATAACACCAGAGGAAGCTTCCCTCGCCAAAAGATTTAGATAGATCTCTAAATCATTAAAACCAGTTCCTTCAACATGAGTATCAACAAAAGAACGAGATTGGTAGTTTTACGTTTTTAGAATATTTTTATCTTCAATATTAGATGTTTTGGGATTTACTAATTCACCGCAACTACAAGCACCCATAGCTCCCATTGCAACAACCATATTCATAAACAGATAAATCTCATAGGAAGCTTCACTTATAAACTTCTCCACATCTTTCTGATCAAACCTTTTCGCTTTCTTAGGTTGATACCCCTTAGACTTACTTTTCATAATCGCAAACAAGATCTTATATCTTGATATTAATCACACAGACGCAAAACGGCATAACTTCTTAAATTACTTCTATGCCAAGCTACTCGTCTTTTACCACAGCTGAGGAGAAAAGCTTATGAAGATGAAGCTGAACGTCTTAAATCTAATGACCCTTGACTATCGGCGGAAACGTGGCTATCTCATTTTAACGTACCGTATCATATTGGGTGACTTGTCGCCTATGCTGCTAACATTTTTTTATTTAAACAGAGATCTCCGTCTTCGAGACCACGCATATAAATTACAACGTAAACACTTTAATCGGTGTGTTAGAGAATTCTTCTTTGCCAATCGAGTATTTGCCAATACATATAAACCCAAGCAAGATATAAATTTTCGAGTAGTTGGTACAACTCTTTATCCTTCGTCAGACTTGTATCGTTAAAACAAGAACTAGGAAAACTTTGGAGGTATAACACGAACGTCTCACGCCAGATCAATTCTTGACTGCTGTCAAAGTGCGGATTAGGGTAGCTGCAGTTAGTGTGTACTTAGTACAAAATTGCTTGTATAACCGGAAAAAAGTTATTTATTCCAAATGTAGACAGTAATATTAAATTTGAATTTCACGAGCAGTATGTCTTTTATCCATGGCTTATAATCCAGTTTTACCATTTATTTAAAACCGCTGACATAACAGTTCCTTCCTGCGCGTTATCTATAAATATCAAAATATATACTGGCTTTACTGTAGTTTTCCCTAGAACTTTTGTGGAACAATCATAGGGAAAGTTTTACGGGAGATGTTAACAACAAAGACAAATTCAATTAGCCGGCAGAGTATTCGCATTTATAATGTAGAACTCATTTTCTTAGAGGACAAACTACTTGCTGCTATAAATAGGTTGTTACGGTATTAAATTAGCCTTACGACACTTACGGATGGGCGAGTATCGAGTACTAAACAAGTCCGGAAAAAAGTGCACGTTCACCCCGAGACATCGTTAAAACATGCTAAAGGCCTCGGCTCGAATGCGCCCAGGGAGATGGGCGTGGTTCAAAACGGTACACCACAGGGCAAGCGTGACGAGGTATATACAGGGTATTGTTAAAGAAATGGGCGCCACCAAATCCAACTCTAGATACCCACGTTCAACCGGACCCGGAGGGTTAAACGGGGCGAGAAGTATTCAAGTAACTATTTCGGAAGAATACTCAAATAACTATTTTGGGGAAATACTCAAATAACTATTTCGGGAAAATACTCAAATAACTATTTCGAGAAAATACTCAAATAACTATTTCGGGAGTCACGATGCAGCGACAGTCACAAACACCTACCTGGAATGCTCATCCGCCACGTCCTGGCCTCACCTTACAATGGTCGTAACTCAGTGACACAGTCACCCTGTAAACAAACATGCTCAAGCCACAAAAGGGCAAAGAATAAGACGTTGGTATGGTTAATACATCTATTGGGCCACTCCCAGTGACCTAACATCTAACATACAACAAGTTTCATATTTATGCGACACGTATGACGGCTCGTAAGATTGGTTTATAGGGTACGCTCAGCTGGGGAAGCGCGGTGTAAAACCTAAACTTGCGTTCGAGTCATCAAAACGCCTGGTCCTACAGAAATACGGCCGCCTGGCAGCACAATATGTTCAGATACAACGATAATTTTTAGTCAAAGTGTACTCTACGTTACTTATTTATTTACAGAAATACAAATCGCTTCGCAGCACAAGATGTTCACATACAACGATAATGTTTAGTCAGAGTGTACTCTGGTATTATTCATAAATTCGGCAACAGATCACATCAGGCTGGCAGCACAAAATGTTAGTTCACGATATTACATTTGAAACGGAGGGTACTCTAGTATTATTAGTTAAATTCACAGCAACAAAGCAGTCTGGCTCCACAGTTTGGTAGCACACAACGTTGGATCTTACACAGAGTGTACTTCTGCATTAGAGTCCGCTCAACGTAAAATAGGGACAGGCACGTCACAGTTCGGCTGCGCTGATTTTTGTTACGTCACGCGCCTCAAGAATTGGCAGTGGCGTACACGGATACAAGTGAACTCATCGCGTATCCTATCAACTACTAAACCCCCTGGTAACAGGACGTCTATTTAAAAACGTGCTGTTGCTAAGTAACCATTGCCCATCGGGATAATCGCCAAACCACTGCGCACCCTGGCAATGATGACGTGCCTGTCCCTATCTTACGTTGGGCGGACTCTACTTCAGCTGCAGTCGCCTGTTTGAAAAGGGTTAAATTACAGAAACATGCGATCGAACTAGTCTATTGCACAATTTTACCTGTTTTACGGCTTCAGCCTGCAGTGGCGGTAGCATCCAAGCAGCTACAGTACTTAGGTCGCACCTGGGTGAATGTGACAAGAGTCGAAAGGCGACGGAATGCCCCTAAGTTCCTCTATGCAGGGTGAACGGCAATACGGGCCCCCTCGGCCATCACGCCAAATAGCATGGCCGTTGTTTGGAAAGTTTCCGAAACAGGATCCTGCCTACAGACGGCAGCGTAAACTTAGTTTTAACAAACCCACATGAGAACGGAACTCCTACAACGATATGCCACGGGCTTCCTCACGCACACAAGTGCAGCACGACCTTTCAAAACAGCGTCACATCACCGACTCAGAAAAACACAGATTTAATCGGAAAAGTCACAATCACGAAAAACGGCGAGGAATCGGCACAAAGAAGCTGTAGCCGCATTAACCAACGGACACCGCGACCATCGGGCAGGCGGCACCTCCGACTTGAGACTGACTCCCTAAATCGACCGTTAACGACCACCTGCAGTTTACCCGCGAAATAAAGCGCCATCACGCCACAATAAGTGGCCAATTGCAGGGCAGGGAGTACACCGGGTAACAACAAACCGCCACGGAGTGACAGGGACAAATAGATGCCCTCTCATTTACTCTTACGGGCTGAATTTTTAAATACTCGAAAATCAAGACGCTTATAACTGCGGAAACCTGCAGCTGCGAGAAATGACTAGGGCTGTACAAATGCTATGAATTATTATGCTTGGAAGCCAGGGGTGTACAAAATTATTGAGCTTGCTGGCGTTGCAAAGTTATTCGATGAACCATGTCTAAAATGGATTTGAAATACAGCCAAGACTGCTCCGAAGGCTTAGGTAGTTAATTGAATTACTAAAAAACACAAAATGGCCTGAAAATGTGTCTTAAAGATTTGGGTTTTCCTGCTTCCAATAGTGGTAAAATAGATTCAGATGCTATTGAATAAGAGAAACGATCTATAATAACAATTAACTTTTAACACAAATTAATTTTAACCAGCCCAAATTAAATAAAGAACAGGATGCAACTTACAAAGATATTTTAAAGAGTGTAGAAAATAATCTGGGAAAAATATGTTTGCTTATTGTCCCGGTGGCACTGGAAAAGATTTTTTCCTCAATTTAATATTCGCAAAAGTTAGATTTTGTGGTCAAATTGCTGTATCTGTTGCATCATCAAAAATAGCTGCGACACTTCTAGAGGACGGACGAACAACACATTCAACTTTTACATTCTCATTTATTTTAGTCCTGTCTGTACCATCAAAAAAGCAATTGGCAAGAATTCTACAAGAGTGGAAATTAATCGTATGGGATGAGTGTGCAATGGCTAATAAATTACGTTCTATTCTCTGGAGATTTTACCCAGATTCTTCCAGTGGTTCAGAGAGGGACAAGAGTCGATGAAGTAAACGCTGCAATTAAATGTTTTTGCATTTGGAATCATGTCACATTACCTATAAAGGTAAACATGAGAGTTTATTTAAAAGGTCATGTATCAACGGGTACTTTTGCTAATCTTCTTTTAAAAATTGGCAATGGAACCATACAGGAATTAGATAGTAAAATTAAAATAACCAATTATATGTGAAATCCTGTTCAAACATTACAGGAGTTAACCCTAAATGTATATCCAAGTATGAATAATTTTAGTCAAAGGACATAATACGATTGGCTTTGTGAATTTGCGATTATCACACCAAAAAAAAAAATTCTGCGTCCTACACAAATAACATTCTGATAAATGTCGAATGACAAATAAAAGGTAAATAAAGAATATATGAGCTCGTAATCATTTAAGAGAATTGCTAGAGTCAATCTTCTGGATTACCACCTCTTAAATTAAAACTTAATAGGTGGAGCACTCATAATGTTGCTTAGACACTTAAATCCCTTTCATGTGTGCACTGGAACCAAACATCAAATACGTGCTTTAAAACCTTACGCTATTGAAGCCTCAATAATTACAGGGAGCTTTGCTGAGGGTAATGTTTTTATTCCTAGAATACCGTTAATCTCTTCGGAGTATTAAATTCAATTTAAACAGCTTCAACTTCTTATAAGAATATATTTTGCTATTAAAATAAATAAAGCTCAATAAAAAACTCTTAGTATAGCAATAATTAACTTAAGAGAATCGTGCTCTTCTCATAGTCAATGTTATCTAGCTTGCTCTAGAGTTAAGTAACAAAAACAATATTTATTCCAAAAGCACACATTTCATTCTTCTTAGATGTAGTATCACGTTATTCAAATATCCCAATAACATTAGCCAATAAAGCAATAGAACAATTTTGGTGTCATATAAAAAAATTACAAATATTCCTAAAGATGAATTTATTCAAGTAGTTGAATAAATTTTACAATCTACTTATTTTGATCAAATCTATAACGTTCTCTAATTAACTTTAACATGAAATAATATTTGCATTAACTAATTTAAAAAAATTACTTAATTAATTCTTAATATCAGAATATCATTTTATCATAACAATTATTAACTAACTAGATTTGATAAATTGACGTTTGACATTTTACTAAAGAAATCTTATTTATACTCTGCAACATTTTAATTATAATTTAAAAATGTTTGAGGTAGTTACAAAAATAATGGTATTGTTAATTGTACATATAACACTAGAATATTAAAAAAATAAACCTTTTAACTCATTTTTAGTTTAATTCCTATTGTATCCGTATTGTATTTTGAAGAAGTTAGCTGAAGCTAATGAAATGTTAAGATAAATACCTATATAAATTAAGAAATATTGGCTGAATATTTTTCCAAACACAGAATTATATTATTTTGTAATAGTTAAATTAATCACAGTAATCTAGTAACTGTCGAAAAATGTGGCCGCTGTACAAAAACACATTTATATAAGCACTAAATACCATACCCCGCACCATACCGGGTGACAATGACACCAGGGCCATACTTATATCTTCGTTATTTATAAATCGATTGAGATAAAATTGTATATGAAGATACTAGAGATAATTTCTGATTGACCGATAAATATAGTCAAAATGACCGACTTCCGGTTTCACCGGCCGGAAATCACTCTGTATATTTTATGTTTTTCGGAATCTACAGTTCTAATTAATATACTAGCCTCGTCAAAAATTTTAATTGTTTTTAATCAGAAAAACATTTTTTCAACTTTTTTTTACGATAGAAGGCTGTGATTTGAAAAAAATATGTTCTAATTGACACTGACAACTAATAATAATAGCTATTTTATCAATGAAGTTGATAACAAACCCTTAATAAAGGAACAAAGTTTTCTAAACACGTTTTTTAAGAAAATGTAGCTTTTTTAAATGGCACCTACCAAGAGCCACATTGCCATTAAACAGCAAATGTAATTACCAATCTAACGATATGCATCAGGCACTACTTCATCTAAAATTGAAGAATAATTATTTAATTTTTTAAAAGTATTTCTGTGTAATAAATACATAAGCAAATTCGGCAGCACTGTTTCATGTAGATTGCGTAAAACATAAAATATATAGCGTGATCTATTTAGAAAATCAAAGTTAGTATTATATCCGGTGAAACCGGAAGTCGGTCATATTAATTATAGGTACTTGAATGTCAATCCGAAATTATGTCTAGTATCCTAGTACCATTTTTCATCCAAATTCATTCATAAGTAACGGAGATAGAGGCATGGCCTGGTCTCATTTTCACCCGGTATATGTAAATATATTCCAAACCTGAAAAAATTTACATCAAAAACATTTCCAAAATCGATTACACAGTACTACTAGATTCCTACATAATACATTACGTGAATAACAAATATCTAAAAATAATCAATTTGCATGTATTGAAGTAGGACACGATGTTTTGAACTTTACTCCTTCCTGCCAAGAGCGAATGTAATCAAAATATCCATCTGTGGATTGTTTCCGAACCGTTTCCCTTCTTGTATTACTGCTTCCCGAATCTGAGCAATCTTCTTCCTGGTGTATTCCAAACCTCCAAATTTCTGGATAAGAGACAGGCAGTGCCGTTTAAGTTTGTGATCAGTTGTATATAGGCGCAGTATATCTGTTAATCGTTAAGAAATTTAATGTTCAGCATTTCAACTTAAATCTTGAAAGGATACCAATAATTTCATGATTTTCTGGATGACTCCGAATAGCATGAATGATAGGCAGGGTGCATTTTCCTTCAGTAATATCACCGCAAAACGTTTTCCTTTTGAAATACTGCAATAGCACAACACAATCAAAATTGTGAATAATTTAATATTGTCATAATGTTTTGGTTTTGAAATTTGAATAGTTTTATTTAAAGTATAAGTAGAACTAACAAGCTCTATCCAACAAACCAACTAAACTTACATCCTTAGAAGTAAGATTTTCGTAGTCATTTACAATTTGAAAACCCAAACCCAAAAGGCTATTAAATTTTGAAAGATCGTCTTTCCTTCCACTGCACGAGGACATCAAACAAGTGATTAGATAAAACAAAGTATTCGCTTCTAGAAACAAAAATCATTAATTTATCATTATTTGCTAGTTAAAGTAGCTTCTCACTAATCTCGCACATTTGACAATATTCTTCTTCGGTGGGACAAATAAAATTTTCTTTCCAGTATATATCCAGCCCTTGACCTCTGAACCCCTCTACCAACTTTTCAACAATTTCACGAGTTGTTTCTGCATTGTATTGCTGCAACAATTAATATAAAAGGTTATAAATCTGCGTTGCAAAAGCAAAGCTACAGCTTATCGATACGATATATTACTGCCAAAACAATACATCGATATCCTGCAACACCATGTATACAGGGTGATAATACTAAATCGTTACACCCGAAAGTGGCAGTTAGAAATCATTAAAACAAACAACTTTTTTTAGTTCCAATTTTTGATTTAGTGCCCAGGTTCGTAGCTATTGGAGCTCTTTTGTTTTTCGAGAAATCGTCCTAACTCCCTTACTTTAAGGACTATTGAAAAAACCAAAAATTTTACAAATTATCTTTGCGCTCTCTAAAACATTTCCATTTACCATTATTCTTAATTTTTTTAAATAACAAAACGGCGATCAAAAAAAAAATTCAAAACAAGATTTTTGATAACCACGCCATCGATTTTTAAAAGTAAAACATTAATAAAATCTTTAAACTATCTACTATAACATTTGTCCTAAACATTTTTTTGCACAGTGATCACGAAAGTCGTCTTTTTTAATCGTAAATCGTGAAGAAAGTATCACGTTTTTACTTTCTTTTACAATAACGGATGTAGTGATTTACCCCAAAAATTCGAAGTTGAGTTTTCAACAGATCTTCACGTTTTACAGTCCCCTGAACCCAAAAAACATGTTTTTGTTATATATGAAATATACCAAGAGCAACTATGCCACTTAATAACTTGTCCAACTGCAATCAACTCAAAATCCGAAATTAACGATGTAATAACCAACCTTACTGATAGTATTAAAGAAGCTATCGACCAAGCTACAATCGTCACCCAGCAGCGAAAACGTCCCAATTATTCACAACCGCAGAGAACAAAAGACCAGAACATCAAAACTCATCTTAATGATATGATGAGACGTGTTAAAAGAGCATTGGATAAACACCGTATAGAGACATATCAGTTTTACTTAGGTAATCTGTCTCCTAGTGATTCAAATCTATGGTTTGCCACCAAACGAATTCTTAGACAAACAACGATAATTCCCCCAATTCGACTGAATGACCAAACGTTTACCGAAGATTCTGATAAGTCAGAAGTTTTTGTAGATCATCTGGAACACACATTTACTACACTGGTTGATGAAGCAAATCGGAACTTTATGCACCATGTAGAAATTTCCATTAAAAAAAAACCGATTTTGAATTTCAAAACATCTTTAAACCAACTTCACCATATGAAATTAAACAATGTATTAATAAATTTAAATTAAAAAAAGCTCCTGGTTTAGACATGATACCAAACAGTGCAATTAAGAACATGCCAGACAAAGTATTAGCTCTACTAGTGACAATTTTTAACGCATGTATGCGATTGGGTCATTTTCCCGACGCATGGAAAGAAGCCTCAATTTTAATGCTCCATAAACCCGGAAAAGCTACGAATTCCCCTTCAGGCTATCGACCAATAAGTCTGTTGTCTACGATATCTAAATTGTTGGAACGCATAATTGAATCGCGACTAACTCAATTCCTCAACGATAACAACTTACTTCCCGCCTTTCAGTTTGGTTTTAGAAGTAGCCATTCTACCAATCATCAACTACTTTGAATCACTGAAGTAATAGAACGAGGATTTGGGAGCAAACAACACACTGCTGTCGCCTTCCTAGATGTCGCTCAGGCATTCGATCGTGTGTGGATAAACGGATTACGCCTAAAAATGCAAATAATCGAAATTCCACAATACCTTCGAAACATCATTACGTCGTTCTTAACCAACAGAACGTTTAGAATTCGCATCGGCTTAACATTTTCCACTTCCAGACCAATACACGCAGGAGTTCCGCAAGGATCTATATTAGGGCCCATATTATACATTATCTTTATGTATAATATTATTAACATCATTCTTGGAGACTTCAATGCTAAGATTAGTCGGGGTGCAGTAGAGAACGTGGTAGGAAATTTCGGACTTGGTGTAAGAAATAGTAGAGGAGACCGTCTAATACAATTTTGCTAGGAAAACAATCACACAATCATGAACACTTACTTTCAATTGCCCTCCAGGAGATTGTACACCTGGAAATCACCAGCAGATAACAATAAAAGAATAGTAAGAAATCAAATTTACTTCGTCATCATAAATAGACGGTACCGAAACACAATTACGGCAGCAAAAACATACCCAAGAGCAGATGTTCCGTCCGACCACAATCTCCTACTAGTGGCGGCTAAACTATGCTTAAAGAAAGTGCATAGAGGAAAAGTACCAAAAATAGACATACAAAGATTGAAAAAAAGTGAGAAACAACAAGAAGTCAAAAAAACTTTAACAACAAATTTGACAAAATAAGTGAACAAAGCGATAAGAAAACAGAGGTAGAAGAATTATGGAGTGCAGTTAAAGAGTGCGTGGTGTCCCTAGCGGAAGACAACTTGAAATCAGAAAACGCAACCAAGAGAAAAGAATGGATGACAGATGAGATTCTGAAATTAATGGAGGAAAGGCGACAACATAAAAATAAAAATATAGAAAAATTTAACAAACTACACAAAGAAGTAATACGAAAAATTAAAGAGGCGAAGGAAATGTGGCTACAGGAGAAATGCATCGAGATTGAGAGTCTAGACGCAAAACATGATGTATTCCAACTTCACAAAAGAATTAAAGAAATGTCAGGAATTATAATAACGCAGAACAAGAATCCAATATTAAACCACAATAACAAACCAATCACAGAAACTGACAAGAAATTACAAAGGTGGAAAGAATACATGCAAGATCTATTTGAAGATGAAAATAGAACGGAACCCTTATTGTCAAACTACACCGGTCCAGAAATTACCACAAACGAAGTTTATATGGCAATCAAACGACTCAAAAACAACAAAGCAGTCGGACCAGACCAACTGCACGGAGAAATCTTGAAACTGCTAGAGTGCGACCAAATGCAGGTTTTGGGGAGCTGTTTAACAAAATTTATGACAGCGGACAATTACCTACCTACCTCAACTGATAAAGTGCGTTGGTGATCAGATGTGAACTATAAAGGTTTAATCAGTACCTATACAGTTTTTGTTAGTTTTCATATTAAAGAATTGTTGTTTGTGTTTTGTGCCATTGAATTAAAATATTATTCCATAGACGGGTATGCATTTTTAGAGTTAAATTGTTTTGAATTTTTACTCAGCTTTGTGAACGTTTTCCAAAAATGATAAATGGATAAGTTGTTCAGTTTAGCACTTATTTCCATAACACCTTGTATAGTACGTCTAGAAAGTATCCGCAAAAAGAGTTTTTCTTAGCTTTTTGAAAATAACCTATTTGACATATAGAATTGTCTTTTGTGCTCAGCTACGGCTGTTCTAATGATGAATTTATTTTTGTAATCGCGAGAATACTGTATTATCATCCATTAACAATGCGTGAATGAAAGGTATGAAAATAAAGATATAACAGAGGAAATTTATTTGTTTAGTAATAGTAATAGTTTTTAGTTTATTTCCAAAATATACACAAAGAATAGAAAATGTAGAAATCTAATATGTACGAGTAGCGTTCAAATATGAATTATAATTTGAATTGCGCGCCAAAAAAACAAACACATGCGGAGAAGTTTTATACATTAATTAATGCTCTGGAATAAGTCCTAACTTCATTCAGTCGTTAAGTCGTTACAATTCATTTTCGTTTAATTGGCAGGCATGAGTGAAATGGGAGTGCTTTCATCGGCGAACAAGGCATTATTGGTAAATTTCCTATCAAAGAAGATATCAAACCATAAGGATTTTTTTGTAAGAGTTAGAAGATAGTTTGATGCGCAACCATTATCAGACATAAGCGTTTACAAAAGGAATAAAACATTTAAAGATGGCTGCAAAGGTGTCGAGAATGAACCGCATTCTCGTCGTCCAAAAACATTGACAACAGAATAGAATGTTGACAGAGTAAAATGCACTTATTTGAAACGATCGTCGAATTAAAGTGAAGGATATTCCCTCTGCATTAAATATCAGTAGGGATAACTTAAAAGAAAACGCGAGTTCTCTGTCTGTGTCTTACAGGATAATGCTCGACCCCATTTCGCTATTCACACGCTAACTACGATTCAAAACTTGAAATGGACCATGTTGCCCCATTTACCATACATTTCGGACCTTGCTGCATCAGTTTGTTATTTGTTTGGACCCTTAAAAGAGTTTCTAGGAGAAAAATACCTCGTTGAAATGAAGAAGTCATCGAAATTGTTCGAGAATGGACGTGGCAGCAGCCAAAAGATTTTTTTCTCGTCGAATACAGATACTTCCAAAAAGATGGCACCAGCTTATTAAAAGAGAGGGAGACTGAGTAGAAAAATGACGTGATATACATTAGAGTCCTTGTGTTTGTTTTTGAATAAATAGTAAATTATAATTTATATTTGAACGCTCCTAGTAATATAATTGTATTCGGTAAATTCTATGTGCATATCCAAGCCCACTTCCGAGCGTTGGGAAGATCCACTGGTATCTTTGTTAAGTTACTATTGATTATTGTTTATAATGTGCAGCTCGCATAATTAATTTTAAATTTCAAAATACTCATGGAGATTATAGAATGCTTTATAGTAGAGAGGCCAAACTAAATTATCTCGTCAAATAACGATTTTCGTGGGACTGAGTAGCTTTATACCGACAAGTGGTACCTTCTTATTCGGTGGTGTTTCCTGAGTATGAAAAATCATGTTGTCGCTTTCTCAGCCTGTGGAGAGAAGAGCTATGCCGTCACAAATATTGCCATTCTTGGTTCCAGGTTTTAGTACAGTAACGCTAGGGTTTAACCCCAACATAAAAAAAAAAGTTCTACCCAGCAGGAAACTGTTTAGTACCCTTCTCTCAATAGGTGGTCAAAAGTTGCACAACATTGCGCGAAGGGTTTAGGAGGGAGGGGGGTGGAAATGTGGTAAAATGGTAGGTTTCAACAGTTTTATAGTTTTTCGCAAATATCTCGTTAACTGCAAGGTTTAGCGCAAACTTCATCTTATACAAAATTCATCTATATTTAATTTACAATAAAAATGGTTTTATGCATTTTTGACTTCTCGACAAGGGTTACAGATATATGGAAGGGGTATTGATGTCATTATTTTCCAGTTAGCTTGGGATTCATCGTACTCACTTAAAAATGAGTGTTTCGTTATAAAGAGTACGTTCGTTATAAAAAGTACTTAGTGACGCATCAATAAGATAGGAACATTTGTATGAGTGTTGGTACAGAGCTGGCAACTCTGCTACCACATAGGTGGAAACACCAAATGCTGAAGAATCGTCGAAAGACGCCCTATGCTTCTACAGGAGCAAAAACGAATGATGATGATGGTGATGATGTATGTATGTACGGCTATATGTATGTATATAATAATATATCTACATTGCTCCCCTCCTTTGTCACTTTTATCTTCATTTTGCCTATTTTTCTCTTTGAATAATTCATGATATCGTTTATTTTTTGTTCCCATTTGTGTTCCTATAATTACACCTACTTAAATTACCTCTATCTTTTGTCATATCATCCTAAAAAGATAAAATCATGTGGATATCATTGAAACAGGGTTAACTACAAACTTTATCTAATAAGCTGTAATACAAAAAATAATGGAAATTGTTTTCTTCACAATACATGCTTTTCAGTAAATTCAATGTTCTTCAATAAAAAATGGTATGTACAAAGTTCAAGGTAGTTACATAATAATAAATAACAGCAATCAGTAACCTAAAAACCTTCAAGCTCTTTTTCATGTTGAAGATTATCTTCATCGATGCCGTCATCAATAATTAGTGCATCTGTGTTGGTGCACCCATGTCCGGAGCAATTCTTGCACATGTTTGAGCATTTCAAGCCACTCTGTCGACGCTTACATTTCCTGACACACCCCGCATTACAAGTGTAAACAATGAGGGAGAGCAATTCTTTAGGATCAGCTGCCTTTGTGATTGCAACTGGACGCACATAACCACCAATCCTTTTCCAACCTCATTTTAGTGAATCTTTATTGAGATTTAGCCATTGCTGCACTTGATGGTAAACTCTATAAGAGTGTTGTTGTGCAGCTACTGAAGTAGGGAAAAGTACAGCCAACCTGAGATTTGTGTGTACAGGCTCCTTTGCGATGGTCTACAAATAACATTGATGGCGCAGATTATTAAAATTATCTGCATTTGTTGATGCAAATATCGAAAGGAAGAAATGGTTTCCAGCCAGTTACTGCATCTGGGTCTGCATTTGGGTGGTTAAAAATCAACTGCTTTAAATAAAATTCCTTGTCACGTCGCACGCTTTCAGAAGGCGTTATTTTTCCCTTTCTATAAATTGAAGAGGCGGTATCACATCCGGCGAAAGTGTAAACTGCCAATAGCACATCCTTCATTTTCCCGATACCACTCTGAATGTCTCCAATGCAGTAAACTTTTTCTTCTTGGTTATACCTTTATTCGGTACAACCATCTTCAAGTGTTTGATGGCTGGAGCATGAACAACCAACAAGACCAATAAATCGATGTCATTGTCAATTACGATACCCTCTGTTTCCTTCTTTGATTCGTCAATTGTAGTAAAAACGATCTTGGTGTCAGCATCACATTCTGCCTGAATCACTTTGCAGCCAGCTTGCTGTAAGTGTACAGTGGTGAGAGTAATCAGTTGTATCTTGTTCTTAATACTAGTTAGAAATTTTGCTTGTCCTAGAGTGACATTAATTCCATCTTGCACTTTCACTTCAACATGCGTAGTAGTGGATGATCTGCGTAAATGTTGTTCGTCTTTTATGCTGGGTGCTTTACCATAACCACCTGGCCTCCCCACTTCTTTGAACACTTTATATAATACACTTGGAGCGAATATTACGAGTTCATAGGCGTGATTTCTGCTTTTTTTGACAAACAGAAAAAGTTACATTTTTACCCCCTCCATATTTCCGTAATCCTTTACTGCAGTGCAAAAATTCATACGACAATTTTTATTGTAAATTAAATGTACATTAATTTTGTATAAAATCAAGTTTGCGGTAAACCTTGCAGTTAACGAGATATTTGCGAAAAACTGTAAAACTGTTGAAACCTACCATTTTACCACCTTTCCAACCCCCTCCCGCCTAAATCCCACACGCAAGGTCATGCAACTTTTTTCCACTTACTAAGAGGAGGGTACTAAACAGTTTGCCACTGGGTAGAATTTTCTTTTTTGGATGTTTGGGTTAAACCTAGTCTTACTGTATTAAAACCTGATACCAAGAATCGCCATCTTTGTGACGTCATAGCTGCTCACTCCACAGGCTGAGAAAGCGACAACAGGAGTTTTTCTACTAAGGAAACACCGCTGATTACAATGGTATCACTTGTCGGTATAAACCTACTCAGTCCCACGAAAATAATTATTAATTCACTTGGCCTCCCTACTATTACCTATTAGCCAGTTTTTTAGTATACCTAGTTTTAAATAATTTTAATGAGCGTGACTGCTTAATAGCAATTGGCAATCTTTGAAATATTTCATGCCACTTTATAGGGGACCTTTTTGACTAAAAGTATTTTTGTATTTTGGTAGCATAGTTTCTGTTTTGTTCCTTGCATTGTAATGGTGAATATCTTCACATTTACTTCTTGTTGTTATATTTTTATGTATGTGTTGAGTTAATTTCAAAATGTATAAGCTGGTGATTGTTACAATTATATTTTCAACAAACTTTTGCCTGCATGATTCTGTTTTTCTCAAATTGTACATAATTTTGACTGCTTTCTTTTGCGTTTTGAAAATTACATTTGCAGAGGTTGAATTGCCCCAAAACTCGATTCCGTAGGTCATTAAACTTTCGAAGTAAGAATGGCACAATATGTTAGAAATATTTCGGTTAACTTTGTATTTTAACTGAGTTAAAGCATACACAGCTGAGCATAAAGATTTATTTAAGTTAGTGATATTCTGCTTCCAGGATAATGTATCATCAATATGCCAAGAAATTCTGTAGTATTGGTACTTTGTAACTCCCCTATTTTAGTTGTTATGTTTGATAAATTAGGTGATGCTCTAGGGGCGGGTTGCAGAAAGCAATGTTAAATCTGGTGTTAGCTAACGTCGCGTCAAAGTGAACAAAATCGCATCAAATTTTGTTTACTAATGTATTAGTTGCCATAAACATTTGAGATTTGATTCGTTTTTGTTCACTTTGACGTCGCGTTAGCTAACACCAGACTTAACATTGCTTTCTGCAACCGGCCCTCCGAGTACGAAACTCTACTGTGCATGATTTCTCATACTTCAATTTTAATTTGTTTTGCGGAAAACCACTCATGAACTTTATTGATAATAGGTATGGCTTCATTTTTAAGTTCTGTGCTGTCTTTACCACGATACTGGTGTCATTCACAAATAATGTAAAATTACAATTACGGATGGTTAACGGAAGATCATTGATATATGTATAACGTAAAAGAGATTAGTCCCAATATACTGCCCTGAGGTACTCCGCATGTAACTAATTTAGGTTGAGATGTATAATTCACGATGCACCCGTCAGCATTTTGATGTCGTATTATTACTATCTGTTTACTTTAGATAGGTTCCACAAAATGCCAGTTATTCATAGACATCTTTAAAAGCGTCCACTACGTTATTAAGAAAGTTAAATATTGCCATTTGAGTACTCATATTCTGTCGAAAACCGAACTGAGTATTGTGTAACAACCCGCAACAAATGGCGTTTGTAATTATAAGACTTATAAAATTTAAGTTGTTAGAAGAAAAGAATAAGTCAAAGCCGGCCCTGCGTAAATTTCAAATATAGCGAACGCGAAAGTACATTTATCAAGAACGGAAAGCTACATCTGTCTTAGTCAGGAAAACCGATTGAATTACATCCGGTGCTCATAAAGTAAAAGATTTCTGAGAACAGAGAATGCCGATTTGACACATAGCGCAAATCCGTGTGGGACATGTCCAATTCGCAATTCTAAGAGCTCACAAAGTACAAGTCAAAATGCTAGTTGTGCAAAACGGGGAAGCCCGAGAAATATACGGCCCTCCACGAGAGAAAATTACCTGGGAGGGAAAGCAAACCCCGAGGCCAGTTCACGTCTCGGTTTCGAGTAATAAATTAACCCGTCGAACCATTTTTCGGTGCCAATTCTAACTAAATCAAAATTACATCTTTCGATCTAAAACTAAGTGTGCAGGGCCCAACCTTAAGGAAATCCAGGTGCCAAAAAGGGAACCGTAGGACTCCAATCAATTTTAGCCGAACTCAATTTAATTCATAACTAAACCCCGGTCGCGCCGCTTAAATTGAATAATAACCAAATCGAGGGGAAGTAGTCAATGCAGGAGAAACAGGTCAGACCAAATTGTTGTATTTTATATTAACCAACTCAAAGGGCCGTCGCTAGATTTATTCTATTCCTTCCAAACCAATTTTAATGTCATAAACTTTAAGCGTAATTCTGAACAATTATATTTACGAAACTATAGCAACTTAAGCTTATAGCCGCTTGGGTGAACAACCAGTGTAATTGGGCTAAATTGATAATTGTTTTCCAATATAGTGTTATAATAGTCTTTGGCGTTTTATTTTATTAAAAGTAGGCTTTACAACCCCTAAATTAAGAGCAGGGTTCAGCGATCGAGTTAACCTCCGAAGAAGCGAAATTTGTGGTCTAAGAGGTAAAACTACCCCTAAGACCACCATAAGGGTTGCAGCCCCTAACATAAGGGTTGCAATACTTTACAATTGTTTAAAATATTGTTTTTTAATATGAATGAATTTAGACGATTTAAAATTAGTTTTTTTTTATTTTGGAAATTACTGGTAATAGCGAGATTGGCCTGTAATTTTCGGTTTGTTTTGTTTTCCTTTTCAAATATTGGAACCACTAACGCAGTTTTAAAAATCTCTGGGAATATTACGGATGAAAAAGAAGCATTGAAAATGTCTGATGAGATGGATTTAATTTTGGCAATGTTTGATTTAATTACAGTCATAGCGTGAAAGAAATTTACCACTTGTTTTATTTCTGCTTCTGTGCATGGTAGAATAAAGAAGGAGGAGCTATGTTTTAATTTTAAATTGTTGAAGTATGTAATAGGGTTGATGTTCGTTTGAAGTGTATTTTATAATTTCTGGGCTACTTCTACATAGTATGGGTTGAATATCTCAGCTGTTGATGTTGGATGTGTAATTTTTTAATTGTTTTGGGCAATAATAAGATTTTCGGTTATTTTAGAAGATTGCTGACCCGTTTCGGTTTTTATGGTTTTTCAAGTGCTCTTGGTGACGTTGGTCGCCTTTAAAATTCTATTGTTTAAGTGCATTTGTTTTGCAAGATTCACTGTGTGTTGTAATATTTTGACATATATATCGACATAATTTATAAAACTTCTATTATTATTGTATTTCTCTAATTGCAACAGTTCGCGTTTTCGCTGACATTGATATTTGTAAGCCCTTTGTTATCCACTCGTTGCCAAGTTGAATATTTTTTTGTTTAATTAGTATACGTGGTAATGCACTTTCAAAATATTTATTATATTCCTTATAAAAAACCTCAATTTTTTTATTTACGTCTTGCTCAAGGCGTGCCTCTTCCCAGTTTGCTTGTTCCAATAAGTTGTAAAACTTAGAACAGTTATTTTTTAAAAAGGGGTTTGCCAATTTCAACTATGTTTTTAGCACATAGAATGTTCATTGTTAATACTACCTAACGTTATGAATTGGCATTTGTGATCTGATAAACCTAGTTCTAGAGAGTTTTCAGAGTACGAGTTTATGTGCATATATTCTCAATAATTGTTTCTGAGTATTTTGTTAGTCGCGTGTCGGTTTTTATTACTGGGCTGAGACCGAACACAGACAAAATTGATAATAATTCCATTCGGTTCCCGGATTGCTTGTCAATATTTATATTCAGATCTCCTCAGACCATCAGGTTTTTTGTTGATTTAGAGGCATATTGTAGTAAATCAAACAATTTAAAAAAAAATACCTTGGCATCGAGATTTGGGGATCTATAAATAGTAATGATTAGCATAGCTTTGTTTTTAATTGCAAAACATCCAACGTACTGCTCTTCTGCATGTATGCTAAATTTTATTTCCCAGAAGGTAATACCACAACGCACAAGGACCAAAACGCCACCGTGCTTCCTGCTAATTCTTTCAAAGCAAACACGCAGATGATACCCGCAAACAGATAAAAATGTCGACTCACCCGGTTTAAGCCAATGCTCCGATATGCAGACAACATCCACATTTAGACTTAAAAACCTGTAATCGTTATTTCCAATCTAAAGCTTTAAGTTATTCAAAAATTATTGCTAGTAGTTAGTTCGTAACTACACTACGGTATAGTTGTGGTTTAAAATATGTTTTTTCATGCTGCATTTAGATATTTTGCCATACTTAAAAATTGGTTTGTTTTCTTTTTTTCAGGGACAAGTATTAAATTAAAATTAAAAATCAGAAGTAACTTTTTTATTGGAGAACAGTAACCAACCTTTAGAAAATTGCTTGACACTGGCAGACGGCGAGATAAAAAGAAACTGCATATCGAATGTAACTAGTACCGGTGGAACCACATTGTGTGGTTGCATTGAATAAAACGTAAAACATCGTGTGCAAATCCAAATCAGTTGTAAATCGAACCACGGTCTCTAAATTCTATAGTTTCTCTCTAATCAAGCACCACAGCAAGCACGTAAGTAACAAAATAATGGATCCCTGCGGTGCAATGCAGAAAAGCTTTTTCTGAACGCAGCCCTAATAAATCCTAACAGCAACTTCTCTAGAACATAGTTACCTCAGCTTGAATGAAGTCCAATATTTTGTCTAAACCGATTTGTATAGAGTAGTTAGCTGCAGCAAGAGTACAAGCAGCTCCATAAATACTGTGTGCAACTGGACTGCCTCTTCTGATGGTAGAACCATCCTCTATGTCATCAATTCTGAAAAGATAAGATTTCTAGCATTTAAGGAGCTTTAGAAAAAGCAATTACAAAAAACCAGCGTTCCAAAGTATTCGCACAATATCTTCTATTGCGGCCAATTTTTCTTTAGGTACATTGAACCAATAATTGTATGCATTCATCATTATTGTGACGCTGGTCCTCTTTATATTTTGCGCTATATGTCGATATGGTTGGAGCACCTTCTAAAAGAAAAAGAATCTTGGTTGGAAAGTTTGATTAAGATCGTGACAAACCTCGTCCTCCGATTTCTCTCCAGTTCTGCTATAGATATCTACATGATTAATGCCGTCTCGTCGAGTTTTCGGTGTTGGTTTGGACATTTTGTGAGATTTTTATAGCTTCTTCTAACTACGATCTGCAAGTATACTTTATTGTAATGTGTCCCGCCGCCTTATGATAGCTAGACGACAATCAATCGTTTAAATTGAAAACTAAATTTAAAAATACCTGTAGGTCTTCGAAATCGATAATCACGGCAAGACCGAGCGGATTATTACAAAATCATAATGGTTTAACACTTGGTATTATCAAGATTTCATTATTTTTAGCGGTTTTGACAGTAGTCAGATGTGTGAAAGGTCGCTCTTAAGATAACTGTCAACGTGCACTTCCCAAAAGAAAGTATTGTAATCGCGAAAAATGTCAGGGTCACTAGGTCCCTAGGGTTCCCAGATGTCTGTCTGCCGGTCTGTCTATGTGTCAGGGTGGGCACCTTAAAAAATAAAATCTTGCTTATTTTTTCTTTAACTCAAGAACTATTAATTAAATGAAAATAGTGTTTTGCACATAGCTCAGGTTTTTACACTTGACGAAAAAGGACATATTTTGGACACAACATATACAGGGCGAGCACATTAAAAAAATTAACTTTGTTAATTTTTGCTTTAACTGAGACATGGATAAAGGTAATAATTAGCAAATAACTCAGGTTTTAGGCCTTCGCACACGGAGCTACTCGGAAGAAACTGAAAAGCAACGTAATTTAAACTACAATCACTAACCAGTTGCTTGCTCGTCACCGCTAATGTATTTATATGGAGGTCCGCTCAAGAAGCTACAGATCGGCTACTGGTTTGTAACCAATTTGTGATCAGTCACAGGAAACTCGACATGCTAGTCGCCGAGCTACCAGTTACCAACTAAATTCTAAGAAATCAACAAATAGACCATATGAATTAACAAGTTATTAATGCCAAATTCGGAAGGGAGGTAGAGGAATACCCTATTTATACTATAATTATACACTAGCAGAATATTCTAATGTGTGGGTAAACCCAAAATTTTCTTCTTTATCTTCTATATCTACAGTGCGTTTCACTTCTCATGTTCACACCCTTGTATTTTCCTTATTTATCTTCTGGTCGATTTTAAATTTTGATCAGCTATACTACCCTGAGTTATTTTAGAAATTTTATTGCGGGACTACTGCGATCAAAAATAGATGAAAGAAAATAGAAATCAGAATAGGCCCAGTGTTATCGAAAAATGTTGTTAGAAAAAGTTGCTCAGAATCACAACTATAGTCGGAATACAATTTTTTTTAAACCATTTTGTGTTATTATTACGATTTTATACAATAAATGTTTCACTTTTTATCTACATACTCCTATATCTTCCTTATTTATTTTCTGATCGATTTCAAATGTTGCTCAATTATACTACCTTTTTGCGATTTTGAGCACCTGTTTAAATAACTATTTTCCATAAAACTACTATGATTTTTCTCATTTCATTTTGATTGCAGTAGGCTACTAATTTTCCACTAAACTTATTTAAAAATGTAAAAAACTAACACTTTACAAGGACAGTATTTTATTTATTTATTTAAACTAAAATCCTTATACCTATTAGGTGTCGGATTGTAACTACTCGTATATACAATATACATTTCATTTTACATTTTCATGTAGTTTGTTTTTCCAGGTTTTCCTGTCTTGGACTATTCTATTTATCTCACGTTACTGGATTCCACGCTTGACCGCTGCTTGTCTTACATATTCCTCCCATCTAACTCTAGGTCTGCCAATTTAATTTTTCCTTGAATTCTGGCTTCATAAACTTGTCTTGGTATTCTGCTTTCATCCATTCGGAGCAGGTGTCCCAGCCAACTCAGTTGTCTTTCTTCATCTACAGCTACCCAAACCTCCAAAAACCGATCCTCTTGCAGCAATAGTCTTTCTTCCCTATATCCACCAAGTCACCCATCGCGTTGGAAAGTTTCTTAGAAAGCAAAACATTAAAACAGTATTCAAACCCCCGAGCAAAATTTCACATGTTCTTCCTTCACGTAATGATAAATTAAATACTTTGTCATCTAAAGGTGTTTATAGAGTCCCTTGCTCTTATAATGCTGTATACATTGGTGGAACAGAACGTTCAGTAGAAACTCGCACCTCTGAGCACCAGCGCTGTCTCAAGTCGGGCCTCGTTTCATCGTCAGCCATCGCCGAACACTAGCGTGACACTGTCCATAAGATCCTTTTTGATGAAACTTCCATCATCTGCGCAAATCTCCATTCTTCTTGAGCAGAAAGATTCGCGAAGCTGTTGAGATTTACAAATACTCTAACAATTGCAATCGGGACGATGGCTTTCCCCTTTCTTCTATGTGGAAAGTGCTAATTTCTAAGCCCCGCCAACCGCCACTGAACCGCGACGGCGCTTGCCTATAAATTCTCGCCCTTCTTCTTCCGATCGTTAGGAGAGTTTCGTAGGACTTCACCTGGTCTAAATACTCTTCTGACCTGCCGGGTGCCAGTGGACTTGGTTCCCATCTTGCTAAAGAATTTCTTCACCTGCCCGCACCGGATGATTTTCCCGGCAATTACTGCCATAACCTCTATGATGTCAATATAAAACATCACTTACCTACATATTAAGAGAAATCTCCAGGTCGCCGGCATCATCCAGGGCCCTCGAGGTAGACAAATTACACCGCCTGTCGTGATCTCGGACAGACCGAGATCGTCCAGCGCTCACCGGCAATTCTAACTGTCAAAGGTGGACCGTGCCAAAAGTAAAACTTCTAATTTATATCACTCCGCGAAGCCCCAAATTTATACACAAAGGAAACGCGACGTCCAGCCAGGCGTAATATACTCGCCGTGAACATCACAGCCACTGTAAAACACTTTTGTTCCATTGAATTTGTCCTCCTGTCAACTATAAATAACAAACGCCATCTTTTCCGGGGCAAATAAGGTCTGCTTCAGATCTATACAGTTCAAGTACAGCGGAGCTACCTCATCCAACCCCGCTAGCACCCATTTATAACTAATTCAAGTTTTCTTTAAGGGGGTCCACCTGCAGCAACCGGGCCAAGTGCCGTTTGGGTTGCCGAGTGACCCCAAAATAGCCGAACGTAGAACTAAAACGCCGAAAGAATTTTATTTTACCTATAATATTTATTGTTTTGGATATGCTACCTCCTCGTCGGCTGCATAGTCATTAATTATGTATTACAAAAGCACCACGTTATGTGACCTTATGTTGTATTTTGGAATTATCTCATATATTTGAAATAGTCATATAACTTTTGTATTCAATATTTTACTTTATGTTTGCCCTTTACTAATACAATGCCCATTTAGTTAAACTATAATTGCTTTCAAATCAAGTACTCTTATTTCAGGGTGGTTCGCCAAATCTAGATCTCTATTAGTTGAATTTCAAATTATATTTAATGACACTTGCTGTCAAACTGATTTCCACACCTTCTCAAAGCAGGTATTGACAAATCTATTTTTTTACATTGGCATAATTATTAATTAATTCATTAAAATAATTACTGTTTTGTATTTTACTAATTACTAACACAAACCTTATCACTTCTTAAGCTCACTCTGCAAATATGCAAACACCACTGCTCCCTCTCTCAAGAGATTCCGATGCTCACCTTGTGTGATACCTACAGCCTGTTCCTGTCAACCAATTCCAAGAATCTGCTGAATCTAGATTCAATCCCCTCATTAAATGTCAACTTCAACTCCAATAGACTCCTGGTAAGTTTCAGCTTATAAAAGAATCTGAACTTATCTTGTTTAGATAGTCCTCTGCACTCAGCAATCCCCTTGGAAGCCTTACAATTCTAGTAGCACTCCTACTAACCTCCTTCTAGATGAATGACCTTACTTCCATACAACCACCGATGTCAAAAATAAATATTTAATTGTGTCACGTCCACCAATAAATCCAATCTTCTAGAATTCAGTAGTTCTCTGGTTTTTGTAATTCACTGTATTCGTCAATCTCTTCACAGATTGTCCAGCCCCAATAAAATTAATATTTCACTTTCATTTCTATACCTCGTAAATTTGTTAACAGCCTTAATATTTATATTCAACCAAACAACTATACAAATAAGGCATAATTTCTAGTTTTTATTAAGCAAAATTAAATACTTCAAGACCAATTGTACATTTTCCAATGAGTTTATTTATGTAACTAAACTAAACAAAAATGTCATTCCTATTAGTTACTATTCTTATGACACTCTTTTCAATTTTAAATATAATATTATTACAGGATATTCATTCTGATTATTATAACAAATACATTTGTCAATTGTAACCTTGGCTTGTTCTTTATTAACATTCACTGCAACCATCAAATTTGTGTATTCAATTAATATCTTAATATCAAATTACCTCTCTCATTGTCTCAATTAATTTAATTATTAATATTTAAAAATTAACACCCATCAAGATTTAATTATAGTAATCTTCCAAATTTATTAGTTTTAAATATTTCTTTGTTATGATTGATCATACCACTTCGTGTATAATAATATTATGTATATGAAATTTTTCCTTAACTAAGAATTATGTTGTATATACTTAAACACAGTATACCATTTATTTCTACACTGTACTATTCCTGCATTGTACACATTTGAGTAGAATAGATTCAGGGTATCTGCGCTTTACCTGAGACAACCACTTTGAAACTAAATGTAGTGAATTTTGGTCAAGTTTAAATAAGCACCCTTTGCAGGGACTTGAAATTAAATTTGAAAATTTCGAAACAATCCATGTACATTACAGTATCATTAGATAAAATTATGCAGAATTCAAAAAGGCAATAATATACAGGGTCTTTCACTGGAAAATTAAGTTTGTATCACTTCTGCTCACATCGGAAGTGGAAAAATCTTAATTAGTATGTCAGAAAGTAAAGTTTCTTAATTACTAACGATGCACTAAGTTTCAAAACCGGCTGTACCATGTTACACCTGGTATAATTATTTTTCATATACTATACTTGGTAGTTTTACACTTCAAAAATTAAACCAGTTAAAAATCTAATGCAAATTTGGTTTTAGTGGTTTGGGGAATTGTTATACCTGTCTGATTAAATCATGATTTGATAATATTTAGAAGTAAAATAATTGTTGGGGGCTCAAAATATCTGGTCTGAAATTGTTATCTCTTTCTCTTTTACGTTTCTCCTTTTACGTTCGCTTTTCTCTTTCCTTAGTCTTTATAATGATCAATCTCAACATTGGTCATACTGTCCGTTGTAATTTCGTGAATTTTGAAGTAACCATATGTAGCAACATCCCTCCCATGAGTTAACTTACAAATTTGGTGCTGAAAAAAAACGCCTGGCATGGCAAGTGCACTCTACAGCAGCTGCACAGGTTTTATTTTCGTCCAACCTATAAAGTACTCAGTGTATCAGCCCATGCTTCTCGCTACGAGGGAAATACTTTGATTATCGAATCACGTCTATCATTAAGGCTATCATTGCAGCTCTTAAAATTTGTTTATAATTTCTTTTTAAGCAGTAAACAACCATCAGATGTTTCACTAGTCGGCTTTATTGTAATTGTAGAACCAGTAAACAACTGTCAGTTCTTTATCAAAATTTCAACTGCATTGTGTATTTTATGAATGTGTACTGCATTTCTTTTGTGAATAATAGGAAACGGGTCTATTCACTGATATGAATGCGCCTCTCGTCGATTGTGGCATGATTTGTTTTCTTAATGTGATAAACTCTACCATCGCTATATCTGCGTCAATTCGGAGCGGCCTCGTCGTGCTGTGTGATACGTGAATCATGTCAATAATTTTTTTTGCGCCTCAATTCATGCCTATTTTAACTAGGATTTCATTACTTCACCCACATTTATTTCAAGCGCTGTTCTTAGTCAAATCCTTTTGTGTTAGCATAATCTCATATACTATTTGTTCTATGAATCTTTTGTAATAATTAATATAACAATATTTTAACAAACCTAGTGGGAGTATTCAATAGTCATATCCCGAGTGCATGATTAATAGGCGGACATTTTCACAAGTGCGTTAATGAAAACGAGCGAACATTTTCCGCATTCATTATGTAACAGAAATACGTACATTGCAAGATTATTTTCCGAGGAAAAGTTCTTCTACATTAACTTTTTATTCCACATTTACTTTATTACCTGTTTTCGGTGTAAAAATTGCAAAAAAATCTCAATTTTGGAATTTTGTGATCAGTTTTACATGAGAAAATACTATTACATCGCATCTCGGCTACCGCATATGGTTCAGCAATGTGTCACGATAAGTCGTTGAACCTGGCACCCTAAGTTTCCGCTACTTATAAGATTGTAATACTAGAGTAAATTACTGTTTCTGCGTTACTACGCAGCCCCTCTCCGACTTCTGTACGTGAGCTAGCCTGTCATAAATCAACCTTCAGCATGGATATTGGCCACATAGTTTTGTTGGGTTCGGTATACTCAAAATTATTGTAACAACCTCTCAATACAGGACTTCTTCTGTTATCATGCACATATGAATTTTTACTTCCTTTTACGATAAAGAAAGTATTGAATTCACCCCAAAAATTCGAAATTGAGTTTTCAACAGATCTTCACGTTTTAGAGTCCCCGAAACCCAAAAAACATGTTTTTGTTCATTGGTATGTCTGTGTGTGTGTGTCTGTCTGTCTGTCTGTGTGTCTGTGTGTGTGTCTGTGAACAGTATATCTCAAAAACGAAAAGAGGCATGGCGTTCAAACTTCATATATGAGTTTTGTGTACTATGTAGATGCGACAGCAAGCTTTTGAAGAAAATCACATAACCGGAAGTAGGTGTTTACTCTTGCAATTTTTCAGTTTTTTTGATGTTTTCAAAAACGGCTCTAACGATCTTTCTTAAACTTCACATTTTTATCACATTTTTAATGTGTATTGATGTAAGATAGGCCATTTTCCAGTTGAATACTTCTAAAATGGGTTTCTTTTGTTTTTTTTTTTTAAATTTTTTATTAACTCCTATTTTAAATAAAACACTCGGTATATTATTACATTTTTTAATTCAGATTAAAATTCTCGAGAAAATTTGTCGCTTGAACTAACGTTCTATTTTGTACCCTTTTTGTAGAATTTGTAATTTTTGAAAATTTTTGACAAATGCTTAAAAATTTTAAATCAAATTTTTGGCTAATTATAAGATCACTGTAAAAGGAAGTTGTGTGAATGTATCACACCAGATTCTTTTATTGTCCATTTATTAGAACATTCTATTGCTCGTAAAGGTTCCTGCCTCTTCTCAAACTAAAGATGCACATGCTAAAATGTATATCTCTTCTTTCGTATACTAAGGAAACTGGCAAATATGAAAATGGTTGAAGAATAAAGTACCCCTATTTTTCAAAATGCACAAAAAATTTATTTGGAAAACTTGCTTAGAATTGAAAGGTGGTGTCAAATATGAAATGAACAAAACATGCTGGTTTGTACTATTTTTTCTTACCACCATTTGTATTACGGAAAATGGGATATTACGATAAGAACGGACTGTATTAGTTGAGTTTCGTTCAATAAGCAACCATAAAATTACGTTAATAGAAATTAGTGCTAAAAATGTATGCGTCCAAGGTAGAAAACACAAGTATCTTTGTGATAATGATGTGTTTTGGACTTCTAAATATTTGTTATAAGTTTTCAATTAAAAATTATAATTGCTTTGAATTGTTATCGGTGTTCGGATTAATGGTTATTATTTTTTTTAAATTCTCTGTGTTTTTTCCAGACACAAAAAATGTTATCTTTAGCACTAATTTTGATTAACGTAATTTGCGAAACTGAAGTTCCTCAGTATCCTTATCGTATACCATAATAAGTTAACTTTAAAGTGTTCCATTGTCCGTAATACACAAGGAGGAAAGAAACAATAGAAAATATTCGTGAAAATTGATTTTCGGAGTAGATGGCTATAATTTTCTATTTGATACGCTCTTTTAATTCGAAGTAACTTTCTTATATTCTCGAACCCCTCCGTATACAATAAAAGATATTTATATTTGGAAAGTGCAATTTTAGTTCGAAAATATGCAGGGACTTATAATAAGAATAAGATTTTCTAATAACAAGAAAATAAAATTGTTTCCATATGCGTACAAATTTATGGCTGACACTGTATAGCTTTGGTTACTCCAAAGCCAACTTTCACAATCTTTTCGCCTCTTACTATGAGCATCAGGATACTTCTTTTCCCTACTTCTGTCGGGCTCGACCATTTTCACTAATTCGCGATTTTGGTCCCCACCGCTCAAGCAATTGCGACCAACCCAACATTTTATGAAAAGTCCCATGTAACTTTTAAGAAAACAGTAACCGTTTTAGCGTTAAAAAAAGTCGCAAAATTTAGATTAGTGTAGGTGTCTCTCCGGATGAATGTGAACATTGTATCCTGAAAACGACATAACCTATCAGGTTGTGGCCAGCTTGTGTGGAATATTAACACGAAGATAGAATAACGTAGACGACATTGGACCATTATGGCAATTACCTGCGGTTGCTGAAATTGTATATTGACGTATTAGTGATATGTTTGTCAAATTTCTTTGCGGTTTCTTCTTGACATTTTATAGCTCGTAAATGGCGTATACTATAGAAAATATATCCAAAGATAATCTATAATTAAATTTTTAGCAGCCGAAGAACCTCAACCGCTAGAAATTCATGAGAGAATGAAAGCTGGCAATGAACTATACCTATTCTCGTACGGCAATGGCTTAGTGGTGCAGAAAATTTCGACCAGGAAGAGAGTTGACTAAAGATTTGGATTGTCCAGGACATATTCGTGTTGCAACTTCAGATAAAAATGTGAGGTCTTTGGAAACTGCTTTACGAGCAAATAGACGCATTAAAGTCATAGAACTGTTTGCAACGATGAGCGTCAGTATAGGAAGTGTTCATTCTATTGTTCTTACTGTTATTAATGTAAAATTTTTGTCTTCCATCCATTAAAACAATTGCTAAAAGGACAGCGATTCACTTGGGACGCTGAACTGCAGACTGTGTTAAGACTCCCGACGTTTAATTGAACAAAATTACGCTTACGCTCGTTCCCTGGGACAAAATCCCCCTAAATTGGACTCATTTCCATACCTTTCAGGCCCCGTGATTAATTTCAAGACAGGCTACAGCATCTGTTGCCCTAATTTTGCCTCAAGACATATTTTCATCCTATAGGAACGAAATCTGCAACCTTGTTACCATATCGTGCAGGTCCCCCTAATCAGTTCACTAAATTACCCCGTGATGGGCCCCGCCTTCAGTTTTCAGCCGAATTGAAATTGAACAAAGGCGATATCAGGTTACCCGGCAAGCATCTGCATGCCGATGTTTTTCAGGCCCGGGGATGCCCCGGTATAATCGCCGCGTTGCGTTGGAATGATGCAATTTCCGGCATCGCACTCACATGTGGTGTAAGTTGAAGGGAGATGGATACATAGGAAATTTTCCTGGATGACGCAATTCCGGATACGATGCGCTTGGCCGCGTCCGTTGAAGTTAGTTCCGCCTGAATAATCTAGGTGAACGTATCGGGTGATTTGTTCCCGCAATTAAAACCCTAGTTGTTTAAAGGGTGAGCCGTTCCGCGGGTGGTTGTATAAGCTACATTCTAAGTGCATTTGTTAAGGTAGTACCGTTGTCTACAAATTCTCGCTGTCTTCAAGCGGATCTTCACAAAGAAAGGTGTGTGCAAGCATATTTACAGGCTGGATCTCTGTCGTTCGTCGTTACGATGCAGTCCCAAGTCTTCGTAAGAAGGATTTTAATACATTACCATCTCGAAGTAGGCTGTCGGCCGCTTCTTTTCCCGTCCGATCGTCCCCTAATTGCCAGCAAGCAACGTCACTGCGGGCCCCGCTACGTGAGGCCTTCCCAGTCTGGTTCCATAAGACCCTGCAGTTGTTAGAGCTCTACGCCAACACAAAAGTACTGTGAATTGTTAATGTTCTAAGAGTACTGTTTATTCGAAAAGTGCTGTGCGCATTTCAGACATTTAATGAACAATGCATTTTATTTTTTAGCCGCATAATATTAAATAGGTACCGCTCGCTTCGAGTTGTACAAATGTTGTGGTAATTTGACTCCAAGTACAGAGAAAAACCTAATCGGGTATTAGATTCAGGTAGCAAAATATTTTAATGGACGTCGTGTCTCAGTCTTAAGATAATTAACTACCGTGAAACGTTGACTAACTAATTAATTAACTATTATATTAGTTTTGGGAAAAACTTATACAAATATATCATTTAAATTTAAGAAATCTTTATCAAGTAAACATAACATAGCAATAACTAATGGATCTTAGACTTTAACACTTGCTTGCCATATTGCTGCCAAGGGTCCCCTACCCTCAATAAGAAGAAGTTTCTGTCTCAAGTGTCGCATCAGCGTCTGGACGCTTTCTAAGTGCAATTCCCAATTTTTTTAAATTTTTTTATAGCAAGTGTTGTCGATTCCGTGCTTCCCAACCCATTATCATACACCTTTCCTGCCAATACACCCCAAAAGTTTCAATTAGGCTTGCCTGGGAGACATTCCAGAAAGCTTTGCATGGCTAAAGGTAAAATATTTTTCGTCGTCCATGACAACGATCCGTCTCAAAGCATGGCAACGACCAGGGACTCTAGCCAATTGTGCGGGGGTATACTTGGGACATTTTTTGCGTTTTCTGTATTTTAAGACTCTTCTTGCGATGTATCGAGAAATTGTAGCATTCGAAACATGGAAACGACGGGAAAATTTACGGGTGGACACAGCAATGGTGTTTTGGAACGCTCGGCTAGTCTATTGACCAAAACTTCAGTTAATTTGCGTGGACGGCCTGACCTGTCTTTGGCAGGTTTATACATGGAATACCCTCTTCACATTCCCGAATTGTACGATAAATAGTACTTCTTGAAATATTTTGCTCTAGAAGAATGTTTACTATATCTCGTTTCGGCAGCTGTCCAACCAGGTTGTAGACTGACTTTCGAATTTCTAGTTTATACGCCATTTCTTAAATGACAAATAAAAATCTGAAATATTAAACGCATTGACAATACCTCTAGCAAGATGTTTCTCCATAGTTGACTAGATGTATTAGCTTCACTATGTCACAGAGGGCAGTATAAGTTTTTCCCAAAACTTATGTAACAGGTGTTATGGTCCATGTCTGGTGCTTTCCTTGTTGATTTTACTTTCCTTTAATATGTTTTCTAACACTAGATTAAGTAACAGCGTTTCAAGTTTCTGAAGATAGGCTAATGTCCGCAAACACTTTTTAAATCGCCAGTCTCACTGTACTTAACCAATGTTTTTGCTATTCGTTCGTCAAGTTTTATATACGCTTTTTTTCTTCGCTTTCCTTCGATATTTAGGTTTATTTTGTCATATATAAAATCACTATAGTGAGCTTCCGTTTTTAAACACTTGATGAGAGCAAATAGTGTGGGATGAGGTTTTTTAAGTATGCTGTTTAAACGATGCGATGGTTCCAGCCTTCCACCTCATTTTTGGTTCTGTGCCTCTATTCCTGACAAAATTCCACATGTTAACTGTTATACTGGGGTTTTGTAACCATTGATCGACAAAATAATCCTGAAATTTTTGAAGTTGTTGGTGGTTAGGGGAATCTTCCATTATACATAACCAGCTATTTTCAAGGTCCGTAACAGGAACGTAAGCAAGTGCAGCACACATTTTTACATGAAGTCTCACTTGTTCATTGTTCATATAATCATGGACCATTCCGAGTTTTTGTATTTTACGTCAGACGCATTGGTTGAAATGGTAATTTGTACTGATGGAAACACATTTTTCAATCACCTTATTGTGGCTTCCTCGAAGTCCATTTTCACAAATTGTGGGTTCCAACCTGATACATAGTTTTTGAATAGCTTAAAAAACCTTTGGTATATCTGACGACTTTTCTTAGGTAACAAGGCGTACGCTACGGGTATAATGTTGGTTTCTTCAGATGTGCTTCCAACATCAACATGTATGGTATAACACTTGAGTGAATTGTTTACTGCAACTTTTAAAAGTTTCGTCAATGAAAAAAGTTGCATGTTCTGCAATAGCTTCCCTTCCTTTTGAACTAGCAAATACCAATATATTGTCTCCGACTCCATCTTGGACAAGAATAGAATTGCCATCCTCTTTCATTTTTAGTAGATCTTCTGGGATACTAATCTCTTGGACCCTTGACGATTCTGGAGGCATGTTTAAAGCACTTCTTCGAATACGCTGCATTGTTCGTTTTATTGATAAAAATGATGGTACTTCAGTCACGAACTCGTAACCTTTACTAAACAGCGGATCAAATTGATCTCGGTAGACCTGCGATAACGACTCCTCATCTTCTCGGGCTCTTTTTTTGAGATTACACATTTGTTTTCGCACTTCCGTTGCAGCTTGTTCTGACTGACAAACATGCTCAGACACCCGTTGTATGTTTCCGTCTTTCATAGACATACGGCCTTTACAGTTTCGGTTTCTATCCTTGACACAGGCCCAATTCTTGATTCCATTCTTCGCTGTCCTATGCAGTTCATACTGGAATCTATCATGCAGTGCTAGCAGATTCTGTTTGTCAGTCTCTACTAACTCGTATTCTGCCATTATTCACAGTAGCCTATATAGATGCACACAGTACTACAGCTCAAGAAACGCATAGCAAATGATAATAATACCATTTTGTTCATTTCACTTATACATATTCCCTAATTACTTTTCCACGAAATTCTAATTCTATTTCGCAAATATTCAAAAAAATGTCGTTTAAAAGTTGTTAAACCATTTTATCTTAAATTTTATACGTCAAAAAATAAAGAAATTTTATGAAACAATTATAGTACATTAGGATATAATTAGTAGTTTCTGGGAATGCCATTGTAAATGGAATTTTATATTGTCAAGTGTATTATGTACAGTCGTGTGCAAATAAATCTGGGACAGTGTTTTTTTCACATGCAGATTCAGTTAAGAATTTGAAGAATATTTCCATGGATTTCCTCTTATCAGAGAGAGTTACGGGTTTCAGTACCTGTTAAAGTTTAATGTAACTCTTTCTGATAGCAGGAAATCCATGGAGATATTCTTCAATTCTTAACTGAATCTGCATGTGAAAAAAACACTGTCCCAGATTTATTTGCACACGACTGTACCTACTACCAAATAGCAAAAAGATCAGTAAAGTACAATAAACTCGTGAATTGAAAAAAATATTACTGTATATTCAGAAACTTGAATAAACAATTAATTGTGCACTATTTGAAGATATAGTCAAACCAAAAGTAAAGCAAACACCGTTATTTAATATTTATTTAACTTCAGATGTACTCGTATTTTGTACTGTAAATATTAGCGTATATTCATATATATGTAACAAATCAAAAAACACTAAAAAAATCACAAAAAGACTTTAAACATGCAAGCTTCTTGTTGCCAGTTCTAAACCTAGCAATATTTACAATATCAATTTATTATAGAATTTTTATGAGGCATTCCACACCTCTGATGTATCTGTTGTAATCGCTTTGCTTCAACTATTTGATTTATATTCATTATTTAGTAGTTTTCCAAGATTCTCGTCAATTTTTACTATTAATTATTTAGTATCTTATATTCTAACCATCAATAGTTAGTTACCGTTTTAATTAGTATACAAGATACCTATAAATCATAAATACCTACATTAAATTGCAATATTATAATAGGTGTCCGCTAATGTCGCAGACTTAGTGCTATGACTCATGAAATAAACTGCTCAAGTACAGGTCTAAAGAGTAGCTTCAGCACTGCGAAAACATTAAGTATTATAGTGCATCCAGAATGTGTAGTTCAAAACGTGACCACCGAACTTCTGTAGATGGCGCCAAGTGGACAAGCCGCCACTGTGCTACAATGCTTGGAAATTTTGCAAAGTGGAAAATCGCCACCTTTCGCCAAAACCAAATAGCGCGTGAAGGTGCTCGGGACCTTAGCAACAACTTTGCCCCCTTTCAAAGTTTCGATATCTGTAGCCGTTCGAAAGTTACAGGCGATCCAGACAGACAGACAGACAGACGGACGGACGGACGGACGGACAAAACGTTCGCATAAGTACGCTGAAGCTACTAATAAACTGAAGTGTCCGCTTTTGACATGTCCGCTCCTGACGCGACACCGGTCTTGTCACCTTCTTGTGCACAGGATATATTAGCGTTTCATTCCACTGTTTCAGTATTATTTATACATTATTCAAAAATTTCCTATTAACTCGTGCATTTACTCCGCCAGCGCTTTACCCCCAAATTTCAATAATCCACTTTGTGTGGAGACTGTTGTCCCCAAGCCTTTTGCAGTCATTCATCATTTTTATTGGTTCCAGCGTAGGAGTTTTGCTTTTCCAAATACTGTTACTTCCCCTTCCGTGTCGTTGACTAGCTCTGAGAAATACTCAACTCATATCGTTATCTTTTTACTTACTTCGTCTGAAAGACGAACGAAGTATTGTAGTTACGAAAAAATCACCTTCTGAGATTTTTTCAGATCTTCACGTTGCAAGGTCCCTAGATCACGAAAATGAGGTTTTCTTAATTCCGTCAGTCTGTCTGTGTGTCTGTCGGTCTGCCTGTTGGCAGTATAGTTCAAAAACTATTTGTCGAAGGAAGACGATATTTTGTATACATATTATATATCTACCTCGCATGAAACCGGTACAATTTCATGCAAATATATACAGAGTGAGCACCTTAAAAAAATAAAATTTTGTTTATTTTTGTGTTAATTTTGAAATAAAAGGACGTAATAGCTTTCACATACGTCAGGCTTTATATTTGCAGAAAATAAGACTCAACCGATAAGAGATAATGTCAGAAAAGAGTAAAAATGTTTCAACCATAACACCGTGCTGTTTAAGAGAGGCGCGCGCCTAACTTCTCTGCAAGAGACTCGGTAACGTAGTTAGAATTTCGCTGCGGAAATGCAGTTAGGATTGCGCGATCTGCAGAGCTGCAGATGCGGCGGTTCAAACCCCAGCGAGATACGTTTTTTTTATTTGAAAATTTATTTAATTTATTAGAAACGTGAAGATTATTTTACTCCTAACTTAATTTGATTTTAAAATTTTATTTAGTGTCACAATGTCGACGAGGGAAGTTCTGGGTAAAACCTTTTACAGATTTTTTTTATATTAAATTTACGTCCTTATCCTTACAATTCTGTGTGGTAGTCTGATACTGTTTTTTACTTTATTTAGTGTTTGGTAAAAGTTTCAGCTCTGCTTTTTGTTAAACATGTGCTTTACGTCTTCAACATATTGGCTTTGTTCTTGTTTTATCATTTTTAAATTCCTTTTACGATAAACGAAGTATTGGATTCACCCCAAAAATTCGAAATTGAGTTTTCAAGAGATCTTTACGTTTTAGAGTCCCCTGAACCCCAAAAAACATGTTTTTGCTCATTGGTCTGTCTGCCTGTGTGTGCGTGTGTGTCTGTCTGCCTGTGAACAGAATATCTCAAAAACGAAAAGAAGTATGCCGTTGAAACTTCCTATATAAGTTTTGTGTATATCTATAGATTGATTCATACTTAGAGTGCAGTACGGGCTGTATAGGCAATGCTCTTTAGATAGCTCAAAACTGCACAGCGATGCCGCTACACATCTATTGTACTGGTTTGGTGTAACGAACTCCACACTTTCTTAAACAGTATTAATATATTGAAAGCAAAGGCCACTAATCTGACGTTAACTTTAATTCGCTGTTAAAACAAACAAAAGCACATCAAAACGTCAGTGCTTATTACATTTCATTCATTAGTAAACAAATTTTGATGCGCTTTTGTTTATTTTAACAGCGAATTAAAGTTAACTTCAGATTAGTAGCCTTTATAAGACAGGCTGTTAATCTTGATCAGCGATTCTTCGGATAGCGAAAAAAATAATACGTAATTAACTTCTTTTTAATTTTTTTAAAGAGTAATAGCCTCTTAATGTTACTTAACTGTTATTATATAATTATAATTATACCTACCATGTATAGAATTTGTATGTTGATCTTGTAAATTACACAAATAAAAAAAAAAGAAAATATAAATTCACTCACTGTTGATACAAGGAATAATAAACACAAGAAAACGATAAATGCAGGAATAAATTAATTCCAAGATCAAATAAAATCAGATTAAAAAAATTAAAGCCAATACACCAAAAGCTTATACGTAATTACATTAAATGCTCAAATAGTTCTTCTTTCCTGCTCTGAGCATTAAAGCTGTACAGAGAACTCATAATCAGAAAATATAATTATTTTGATTTATTTAAAGGGAACACCCTGTATATCCCTGTATTTTTTAAAAGTATTTTTTTTACGACCGACCAGAAAATATGCAGTTTCTAGAGAATGTTTTCGCCAGAAAGTAACGTTTTTCCGGTTAAGATCGGAAAATGGGCATCAGGGACCGGTAAAAGCTTTTGCCGATCTCTGATGCTTTCGTTACTATGGAATCAGGTGTGTGATATTGTTTGGATAAGTCAAATAATAGATACTAATGTCATAATTATTTTGAGTTGGTGAAAGTGAATTCGCAAGTGTGAAAGTATGGACTCGGATGCCGTAAAAAATATTGTACGATACACGACCGGAAAGTGTTTTGCAGGTCTCCCCAAGATTCCAAGGCTCGTCTACGGCTCGCCCTGGAATCTACTTAGCTCGACCTGCAAAACAGAAACTTGAAACGTAAACTAGTATTTTTTTACGACCGACTAGAAGATATGCAGTTTCGAGAGAATTTTTTCGCCAGAAGGTAATGTTTCGCAGGTCAACATCGGAAAATGGGCATCAGGGATCGGTAATAGCTATTTACGCTATTAGACCGGTAGCAACATTTTTATGGCAGCGCCAATACTTTACAGGTCGAGCCCGTAGGGAGCAAGGCCATAAAAATGCTACCGTATAAGATTTTTTAGGATACTGCATTGGTAACTAGCGTTTACACAGTTACAGTCTAGGCCGGTAAATTTTATCTACCGGACTCGTTTGTAACTATGTAAACGCTAGTTATCAATGCAGTACCCTAAAAAAGCTTTTGCCAGTTCCTGATGTCTTCGTTACTATAGAAACAAATTTGTGTTATTGTTTGGATAAGTCAAATAATAGATACTGATGTCATAATTTTTTTGAGTTTTTAAAAGCCAATTCGCAAGTTTGAAAGTATGGACTCGGATGTCGTAAAAAAATATTGTACGATACATTACCAGAATAGGAAATTGTACAACTAGTTTTGAAAGTCGTACTTTTTTTATGAATTTGCAGTTTGATAACGAGGGCGAAGCCCGAGAGTTAATCAAGTAAATGAATGAAAAAAAAACTTTCAAAACGTGTTGTACAAGTGTTTTTTTTGCATAGCGATCTCTTGGTCGAAATTTAGTCGAAAAGGACTTCGGAATTGACAACTGTCAAATTGACATTTCAATAAAGTTCTTTAAAAAAGTGTACTTTTTTCACAATTATTGCGTTAAAAAAGTGGAACTTTCAATACGATTTTGCGTTAAAAAAAGACGACCTTCACGATCACTATGCAAAAAAGTGTTTTGCATGTCTCCCCAATCTTCCAGGGCGAGCGGCAGGTCAGCCCTGGAATCTACTTGGTTCGACCTACAAAACAATATTTTCCGGTTTTGTAACATAAATTACTAATAATGACCTTTCGTCTGACATTTCATTTCTTATTTCAAAATTCAACCGCTTTTCAGATTTAATTTTCTCCTGCTTTTTTTCGTTTTTTTTCGTATTTGTTATTTCTAGTTTTGAGTAGTAGCTAAATTTTTGTTTTATAAACTTAGTTTTATGTTTTGTTTAGAGAACTCAAGTGTTTAAATCATTATTTTAACTGTATTTATTTTTTATCTCTCGAAATAAACCATTTTAAGGGACTTAAATTGTTTTTATATTCAAACACGCATATCTGAAAAACAGTTGAACAGAGGTATGAAGTAACACATCAAAACAAATTTCATTAAAAGGGCTTTTCAAAAATATACAGGGCGTTCCATTTGAAAAAAATTCTAAATTTACAAATTTTGAGCACCCTGTATAGCATTAATACCCAGATCCATAATTTTACACTTGAAAAGTAGTTCACAAAAATCGTAATTTTTTAGCGTTTTCCTTCATTCAATTGTTTTCTGTTGCTTACAGTAGCCGTCTGAAGTTCAGCATTTTTTTGAATAAAATCGTTAATATCTCCAAAAAGTTGAAGTTAGACCCATACAACTTGATATAAAAATGATGAATATTTCAATGAAAAACTGTTAAGATACCCAAATATTGGGTATTCCATTTAAAAAAAAAAGGTTGATTTTTTGAGACACCCTGTATAATCAAAACTATTTTAGTAATGTGCACCACCTTCGTATCTACAACTTTTATATACACCACTTTCATATTTTTAGAAATATCTTTCACCCCCGCTTCGTTGCCGGACAATGTATATATTTTGAAGAAGATTACTTAAAACTCAGGTTACCCCCATATCACTGCGAGTTAAATCCCATCGAAATGGCATGGAACCAAGTTAAAGAGTACGTTGCTTATGAAAATGTTACACCAGAAAATTGGATAAATTACGTGAACCACACACAGAAGACAGAAGAGAAAATGTGGATAGTGGATAATGATGGATGACGTACAACCACTTATTATAAACATAGACAGCGTTGATAATAAAACTGAAATAGAAAGTGATAGTGATGTCGAATGAGTTGAACTTTACTGTTCGTGCAATTTTATTTACAAACTTTTTTAAATAAAAGTTTATGTTTATTAATGTTATACCTTTTTTAAATCTACTGTAATTATAATTGTTTCTCTTTGTTTGCTCTTGTTTATAACTTTTGTACTATTTTAGAATCTAATATAAATTGTATTTTTCCCACTTCTTTGCAAATTAATAAACATAACTTTTCAGTTTTTTCTATAAAAATGACCTAATAATTTATTTGCAATAAATTAATGGACTCACACTTCGAGAATTTATATTAAACTTTCAGAAAAATGTTTGAATACCACTGTTAAAAGTGTGGATGCCTACTTGGTGTTTAATGTGGGGATTTAGTCGGTAAAATTCGACAATCTTAAAATGTACTTAGTGGGTGATGCTCTTTAGTGCCAAAAAGCACACATCTCAACGCTAGCGTGATAGGTTTAAAAACAGTCTAAATAAATCGGTCCGTTGCATAATTTTAAACACTTCTGACTGGCAGGTGTCCGCAAGGAGCTAGACGTTGCAAGCTAATCACACATGTCATTGTTATGTCTAGATACTTATCGATCGATAAACATCATAGCGACCACACGCCCGCTGTCAATCGTCAACAGTATGGTGAACTTGTGGTTGGAGTTTATAATTAGCAAAGATTATAAGACAGTTTTTCCCGAAATAATTTGTTTTACGAAATATTTTATTAGGGTAGTTGTTATACCATTCATATTATTTTGTATCAATTATAAATTTATCAATATCTGTTTTCGTCTTGCATTTGGCAGATCAGCAAAACTTGACATTAGTTTTTATGAGTAATTTCAGTAGTGAATAAAACAAATTGTAATAAAATGCCTATATAACAAAATTTTAAATTCAATTTGCAGATTTTTACACCGATTCCATAGATACCTCATGAACAGTTTCCATTTTCGTACAATTTCGTATTTCTATATTTTCTGAACTAAACTGCAAGTTAAATAATAGTGCTTAGAACTACAGTTTTACAATTAATTAATTTTTACTTAATTTATAGGCTTGTTTTACTTTCACTCTAATCGTTATGTGTTTGCACATTTGACCCACTTGACTCTAATAAATTATAACACTAACACACTTAATTATCTCCAGTTTTCAATAATGGGCAAAGCAAAGGCATGTTATGGAAAACGCAAAAAACGAGCAAATCGATGGTTAGAGTAAGAGCAAGACGAATGTTAGCTGAAAATAGTGCACACGTAATCAGACCTTTATAAATAAAGAAAACAGTGTTGCTTTTCGTAAAGCAATAGCTAATACTTAGAAAAGTGACAGGAAAACTAAATTAATTCATCATTTTCATACGACGAAAAAAGCAATGTTTTTTTTTCGTGAAAAATATGCTGTTTTTCTGAAAATGAACTGACTTGGAAAATACTTTTTTTACAATTCCAGGTCGACAATGATTGAGTTACAAAGCATAATAGTATATTTCATTCGAGTCGGGGCGCGTGATAAAGCACAGAAAAATCCATTTCTGGAAGTGTGATGCGGGTTTTTTTTATTATACTTATCTGAAAACAACGTAAAGAGGATAAGCAGTAAATTTTATTTTCACAGTAATAATAATACCTCGTAAAAAAGTACCAAACACGATTAACATTTCCATAGCAACGATTTATTTTTTATTAATTTAGCACACGGAAAAAAATCGGTATCGGGATAAGTTTTTCGTGCGCTGTTGTGAAAACGCCACCTTTACGTCATTCCAAAAACAGCTGAAAACAAGGTGTTTTCAAAGAGGTCTAATGAAATTAGTACGTTGTGAATCTAGGACGAAAAGCGTAACATTCTCGGACAACTGTAACACAGGAGTGTGGGAATGTTGCTTTTTGTCCAAGATACACATACTACTTTTCCGCCAATCGTATCAGAATAATTCAAAAAAATAGGAAAACGGGAATATTTCGAAAAATATTCCTGGTCTAGGACGGGAATATTATTCCTGTACAATTTTATTGTCAATTACCTAGCAACGGCTGATGTAATGGAATGTTTGACTTTGCTCAACAAAATGTTATCAATAATGTGTCAATTCTAGTACGATTGGCGGAAATAGTATATTACACAGCAAGCTGCGAAAGTGGCGTATATCGTGCTACTATATTTGAGAAACGAGGCGAAGCGTAGCGGAGCCGAGTGACTTAAAATGTGAGCGTACGATACACTTTTAGTCGAGTTATGTACGCTATTTTTCCCACGACCACAAAAATACACATTTTTGCAATTTAATAGATGACAGCTTTATTGTGACAACTGACAATGTCAGTAGAGTGTATGTAATTTTTGGGTCAAAATGATATATTTTCAGTAATTTTTAGGTTAAAATGACATACTGTCAGCAATTTTTAGGTTAAAATGACATATTTAGTCCACTGTATAACTGTGAATCATGCATTTTTTCATAACAAACACTTTCGTTATGATAACGATCGGGAGAATTATGTGGGCGTGAGAAATAGTTAATTAAAGTATGAGTGAATAACAAAGTCTTTAAAACACGCGCGAGTTTTCGAGCACGATGACGTAGCCGGAGTGCTCGAAATAGAGCAAGTGTTTTAAAGACCAGTTATCCACGAATACTTTATGCTATTTGTTATTATACTTCCAATACTGGAAATAAATTACGCACTAAAAACTTAGATATAATTTTTGTCGTGATAAATCGAGCGGGCATAATAATATTACTACTATAGTTACGAGAATTATTTACGTTTTTGTCGCGTCCATGTCCGTTGTTGCATTCAGTCGTTTCCTTGACAACCTTTAAAGCTCGGCGAGCGTTAATCGCCTGTATTCGCACCCTCAGGCGTGCTTTAAACGGCGATTCTGATGCAGGTATAATAAAAAAGTATTTTCCAGTACCCCGAATCGAACCCGAGTTTCCTGCATGAAATCCAGGTATCCTAGCCACTAGAAGACCATACCAGATTATACCTCGTGCTTCTCCCCCAGCTGTATACTTCGGATATGCATGATATTTTCACCAAAATACACTTATTTTAATGGTTGAATTTTAATCACTAAAATTAGTGTAACAGTAAATTATTATTCAAGTATTAACACATTGTAAATTAGGTGGTCACTTTTTAATGGATTATTTAATCATTATAAGATTATAACAAACATTTGGCACGATTCCTAGTAGCGAAAATGGTGGAATTAATAAAATTCAACTGTGCTATGATTGTTATAAATAAACTCGGTGTGTAAAAATAATATTTAAACCCATGATTTGCTCAAAATTCGGCATTTTCCCTATTTTGCAACCCCCAATTCCACCTGGACCGCACAATTCCCACATCCCGAATATTCTCCTTAAAATGTACAATCGACCAGCATAAAGTCTCCAGCAAATTTCACAAAAATATTGATTTTAAGGTTTTTCTGATAGTTATAACGTTTTTCCTATTTTGCAACTCCCAAATCCACCTGGGCCGCAAAATTTCCACATCTCGAATTCACTTAAAATATATAATGGACCAGCAGAAATTCTCCAGCGAATTTTAGACAAATATTGATTATAAGGTTTTTCTGATAATAGTAACGTGTTTTTTATTTTGCAACCTCCAAATCCACCTGGGCCGCAAATTTCAAACATCCCGAATTCTCTTACAAAATAAAATCGATCGGTAAAAAGCCTCTAAACAGCGAATTTCACACAACTATGGATTTTAAGGTTCTTCTGATAATTATAATGTTTTCCCCATATTACAACCCGCAAATTCACCTGGCCCGCAAGATTCCCACATCCCGAATTTTCTTTAAAAATACAATCGCCCGTATAAAGCCACCATAAAATTTCACACAAATATTGATTTTAAGGTTTTTCTGATAGTTATAACGTTTTCCCCATTTCGCAACCCTCAAATCCACATGGGTCACAAAATTCGCACATCCCGAATTCTCTTAAAAAATACAATTGACCAGCAGAAAGTCTCCAAACAGCAAATTCCACACAACTATTAGTTTTAAGGTTGTTCTGATAATTATAACGGTTTCCCCATTTTGCTACTCCCAAAGCCACCTGAGCTGCAAAACTTCCACATTTCGAATATCGATCCGTAGTAAGTCTCCAAAACAGCGAATTTTACACAAATATTGATTTTAAGGGTTGTTTTGATAATTCTAACGTTTTTCCCATTTTCCAACTCCAAAATCCACCTAGGCCGCAGAATTCCCACATCCCAAATTCACTTAAAATATATAATCGACCTGCAGAAATTCTCCAGCGAATTTCAGACAAATACTGATTTTAAGGATTTTCTGATAATAGTAACATGTTTTCCATTTTGCAACCCCCAAATCTACCTGGGTTGCAAAACTTTCACATCGATCCATAGAAAGCCTCTAAACAGCGAATTTCACACAAATATGGATTTTAAGGTTTTGTGATAATTATCACGTTTTCTCCATTTTGCAACCCCCAATTCAACCTGGGCCGCAAAATTCCCACATCCCGATTATTCTTCTTATAATATATAATCCACCAGCAACAATTCTCCAGCAAATTTCACACAAATATTGATTTTAAGGTTTTTCTGATAGCTATAACGTTTTCTCCATTTTCCAACCCCCAAATCCATCTGGGCCGCAAAATTCGCACATCTCTAATTTTCTTAAAAAATAAAATCAACTAGCAGAAAGTCTCCAAACAGCGAATTCCACGCAACTATTAATTTTAAGGTTGTTCTGATAATTATAACAGTTTTCCCCATTTTGCAACCCTCAAATCCACCAGGGCTGCAAAACTTTCACATCCCGAATATCGCACAAATATTAATGTTGAGGTTTTTCTGATAATTATAACCAGGCTTAGGATAAATATGCACTTAAAAATTTGAATATATGCATGCAAATATGCATGTAAAATACCGAAAATATGCACTTAAATATGCTCTTTTCCTATTTTGGTTCAATGTAGCACTGTACAAGTGAGGAACGTAAATTTTTATTAATGTTGATGCGTGAGGAATATCTCGCTTCATGTACTTCTCTAGAAATACTGTGAGTGTTGGTTTTTGTAACTTGGATAGAGATATATCGGCAGAAATAAATATTAATTTAATCTACAATACACCGCTTCCGGATTCTAAGTAAGTCTTGACTTCTATTAGGTTCGTAACTATTCTCTAGTCAATTAATTAATTTTAGAAGCCTGATGATGACTTAATTGTCGAAACATGTCGCTTGTCAACTACTTTTTTACTAATTAAATGTTATACATGGGGAAGGTTTGAGTTTTACTATTCCACCTGTGATATTCACCCCATTTCGAGATGAATTTGGATCCTTCAACAGAAATAAAGAATTTACATAAATCATAATTTAACTCAGAATGGTGTGGTCCTGGTTTTGGCATTGTTGTTTATTAGCAGGTTTTTTTTTGTTTTTCTTACTCAGATGTTTTTCTGTTTGCATATGAATTTTTTTTTGAAGCTACAACTGCAACTTCGTAATATGCACAAAATACCACAATTCCAATAGTAGTAAAGTATTCAAAATCAAGCACAAACTGGTTTGGAACTACACTTGAAGATATTTCCTCTTTCCTCATTTTAAATGTTAATTTGGGCTTTGACTTATGTTTTATGGCTGATATTTTAAAGTTGACTGTAGAATGGATGTTGGAGAACTAAACTTGTGGCTCTACTACAAAATGAAACTTAAAGAGGTGGCAAGAAAAGGATTAGTAGAGTTTTCCAAAAACATATTTTATCAATCAACACTAAGCCCTTTTTACACAATTCTCTAGTTAAATGTCAAAGCAATATCATCCATTACTCAAGAGTGTATAGTGAAGCATAGAACGGCTCAATATAAAGCCTCATTCATTTGGCTTGGCCAAAACATAATTATACCTGGGCCATAATCCCTAGACCCTGCTAAGAGTTGACGAAAAAGAATTTGCATTTGAATTTCCCATTAAAAGGTTAGCAAATGCGTTTTTCATGCTGTTCTGCTTTGAAGGTACTTAAAACTTTCAAAATAATTACATTTATGCAATTAAAAATTCAAGTTTTTAGAAATATGCAGCATTAATTAGAAACCTTCAAAATATGCATTTATTGTATAAAACAGTAAAAATATGCATTTGCATATGCAGATATGTAAATGCATAATTATCCTAAGCCTGATTATAACGTTTTCCCCATTTCGAAACCCCCAAATCTACCTGGGCTGCAAAATTCGCATATCACGAATTCTTTTAAAAAATAAAAACACGTGTAGAAAGTTTCCAAACAGATCATTTCACACGAATATTCATTTTAAAGTTTTCTGATATTAGTAACGTGTTTTCCATTTTGAAACCCCCAACTCCACCTGAGCCGCAAAATTCGAACGTCCCGAATTCTCTTAAAAAATAAAATGGATCGGTAGAAAGCCTCCAAACAGCCAATTTCACACAACTATGAATTTTAAGGTTTTTCTGAAAACTACAACGTTTTCCCCATTTTGCAACCCCCAAATCCACATGTGTCGCATAATTCTCACATTCCTAATTCTCTTAAAGTATACAATTGACCAATAGAAAATCTCTAAACAGCGAATTTCACACAAATGTTAATTTTCAAATTCTTCTGATAATTATAATGTTTTCCCCATATTACGACCCCCAAATCCACCTGGCTTGCAAGATTCCCACGTCCCGAATTTTCTTAAAAAATACAATCGCCCGTATAATGCCACCAAACAGCGAATTTCACACAAATATTAATTTTAAGGTTTTTCTGATAACTATAACGTTTTCCCCATTTTGCAACCCCAAATCCACATTGGTCGCATAATTCTCACATTCCTAATTCTCTTAAAGTATACAATTGACCAATAGAAGATCTCTAAACAGCGAATTTCACAGAAATGTTAATTTTCAAGTTCTTCTGATAATTCTAACGTTTTCCCCACAACTCACAAATCTACCTAGCCCGCAAGATTTCCACATCCCGAGTTCTCTTAAAAAATACAATCGCCCGTATAAAGTCATCAAAGAGCGAATTTCACACAAATATTGATTTTAAGGTTTTTCTGATAGTTATAACGTTTTTCCCCATTTCGCAACCCTCAAAGGCACATGGGTCCCAAAATTCGCACATCCCGAATTTTCTTAAAAAATACAATTGACCAGTAGAAAGTCTCCAAACAGCGAATTCCACGCAACTATTAATTTTAAGGTTGTTCTGATAATTATAACAGTTTTCCCCATTTTGCAACCCTCAAATCCACCAGGGCTGCAAAACTTTCACATCCCGAATATCGATCCGTAGTTATCGATCCATAGAAAGCCTCCAAACAGCGAATTTCACACTAATATTGATTTTAAGGTTTTTTGATAATTATAACGTTTTCTCCATTTTCCAACCCCCAAATGCACCTGGGCCGCAAAATTCGCACATGCTTAATTCTCTTAAAAAATAAAATCGACCAGCAGAAAGTCTACAAACAGCGAATTTCACACAAATATTAATGTTAAGGTTTTTCTGATAATTATAACGTTTTCCCCATTTTGCAACCCCCAAATCCACATGGGCTGCAAAATTTCCACATCCAGAATTCTCTTAAAAAATACAATTGACCAGTAGAAATCCTCCAAACAGCGAATTTTACACAAATATTAATTTTAAGATTTTTCTGAAGATTATAACGTTTTCCACATTTTGCAACTCCCAAATCCACCTGGTCTGCCAAATCCCCACCTTCCAAATTCTCTAAAAAAATAAGCTCGGCTAGTAAAAAGTCTCCAAACAGCGCATTTCACACAAATATTAATTTTATATTTTTTTGATAATTATAACGGTTTCCCCATTTTGCAATCCCTCGAACATCCAATTTGCTACAAACGTACCTCACCTTTACACCCCTGTAACTTCGCCCCCGTGCATCTCAGACCTCAAAAACCAGCCAGTACGTTGTGCGTTGGTTCATCCTCTTTCCAACTAGCCCTAAATCACATTTGGATCTTTCAAAAAGTATGCAATGTAACTGCCCCGAACGCTTTTGTGTGAAAAAAATCGTTTTATTCCCCGTACTTTCGCCCCCTCGAATCTTACATTTTCACAAACTCTCCAGAAAGTTCGCCCTTGACGAGATATTCAAAATGACACCAACAACATTCACCTGCAATACGCACTCGCAAAAATGAGCGAAAACTGCACATTTTCCAAGCGTCACACAAATCGCTAAAAGAGCCCCGTACTAGCGTCACATCTCCAATTCGTTAAACATTTTCAATGTTAAAAAATATCCAGTCATGTCAGTACAGAGATTTTTTCTACAGAAGTCAATAATCCGGGGACACATTGCATATACATTCACGAACTCAGTAAAACGAAGTCGTATCTGAATTCCTTCATTGCGTTCTTGATTTTTAAATGTTGAATTTAAATTTGGATAGAAGATGATAAAGTGGAATACGATTGTCTGAAAAATCAACCTCCTATCTCGTAAGAAACATGGCCAAAATGTAAGCAAAATTTTAAATTCTCTCTAGGAGTTCGTCTGGTAATGTTAGGTTTAGCATTTTCAACTAGTTGGTTAAATTTAACATGCAACACAAATTCCTTAAATTTTCAATTTTGTAATATAGTTACAACCATAGTGTTTGAAAGCGCACTAAATATATTATCTGACACAAAATTGAACTCACTTAAATTCCAGGCTTCTTTAGGAAACAACAGCAAGAGTGTCTCGTGAACGTTAACTATCATCAACAAATAACTTGAAAGTAGGAGATAGGTAAACGATATTTAAATTTACAAGGAAAAAAATCAGGTTTTTTACGTAATCAAATCATAACGCACAAACCCCGAAGGAACGAATTAATGGAAACCTGTTGGCATATTCAATAATTAAAGATTGGGGCAAAACACTGCTAAAACGCGTTACTTTACGCAACTGCTAACAATGATAGTAAATAGTTTGTTACGTCACTCTGACAGCCAACCAAG